>CM031588.1:8004593-8102093 GCA_018467065.1 Ephestia elutella
GTTAGATCGACTAGAAGGAAAATAATTGCTTATAAACGTGTGGCATATTTATCTATCATGTATTTGTTATAAAATATAGTATTGTTAAATTAGCAGAGTAAAGTCTTGAACTTACGTTGGGGCTAATTTCAATCCACAATTTTAAAAATAAAAAGAGCAAATCGAGTTCATGTCTGACTTTATTCAGAACTTTAGATATGTAGACATGTGCATCAGAATAATTACACGGATGCAGATACAAGTCAAAAAATATATATCTATCTTCTGTGCTATATATAATCAATGTGGAAGATAGACAAAAAGCAGACGGCCAGTTTTTATAACGTAATCTTGAGATCCACCCACTCATTTGCTATTGTGCTAACTATATGTTCACGACGACAGTGAAATAAACAGACAATTAGTGACTTTAAATTATGTGTAAATAATCAGTGCAAAATAAGTGATAAGACAATAAGTGATAACAGTGTAGTGTTAGTATTATCTCTTATAAAAACTTTACGAATCAATGAGTAGATGATAGTTATGCGTGAAATACGTTTTGTATATTTAAATTTTCGTATTTTGTTTTATGTTTGTATATATGTGTATGTAAGCCTCTATTTACTGAATAAAGATTGATATTTTTGTTATTTCATTTATAAAGAATAAGACATGATAGAAATACTTAGGTTTCATGTCAAAGTACTAATGTTGAGGTTTGCATATTTTTACACAAACACATTTAAGTTTACATACTTACTTTTTCACATAGTTTTAGGTCTTACTAGGTCATACACATAGAATTTTATGATAAGTAAACACTAGGAACGCTAGACACAGACTGAGAAATGCGACACCTTGTGTCCGAGTATTTAAATGACCCCTCCCGGGCTGGGGTACGGGGGAGGCACGCCTACCCGTGTGTATTTATAGTGGGGATTTTCCAACGCATTTCCCAGGAAAACTAGCGTTCCTAGCACTTGGAAAAATACTGTAAATAGATAGCCTAGAGTAAGACCTAACTATTAGTATAAGTTTTATGATGTAAATATTAGTTTTAAGTATGTTTTTCAAGAAATAAAGTTTAGAGGTGCGCGGGGAGCGCGGGACGAGGTACTGCCAGGCAATTGTATAAAAGCGCGAACATTACAAGGCCGCGCCAGTTCGTTCGATCGCGGGTTACAGTGCAAATCAAGAAATATAAGGAAGAAAGAAGCCCTGGAAGAAATCCCTGCCCAGTAGTGCCTGGCTCCTCTCTCTCCACGTCGCCTTGCTGGTTTTTATGAAGAAAAGTGTTTTATTTTTACTATCCTGTTTCTTAGCGTTATAGAGATGTGTGTATGTTGGGTAAGTATATTGGATATGATTTGAAAGTCCACCAGTTCTCAACACAATCACTATTTATTGTTCTTATGTGTAACACGGAAATCACGAATTCACAGATAAATCGATCGGGCCTATATTGACATAAGGAATTACATATAGAGTACAATTGAGCTACCGCGACGGCGAGCGGGGTGCAACTGGCTCGCTCCTATCGCGTTGGTTAAGATTGCAGCGTAAGCTTTTTACATATTATAGGTAGGTGAGTACACCTATATCATTTCCCACCTTTTTTAGAAAAATTTTTGAAAGAATAAGAAAATTTTTACAAACGAAAAAGTAAGTACATTAACTAATAACAAGTCATATCTAAAGTTCTGCGTAATGCAGCTTGCCTACGTGCAGAAATGTGCTACGCTGCGTTTTATAGTTACAATAACAAAGGTATAAATTTCAAGAATAACAATGATGAAACGTTATCAAGTTACTGACCAACAATTACAATTACGAATGCTTCTGCTGAATGTAATATGAACTGCTAATGATAAACATTAATTCAAATGCAATTTGTGTTTCTTGAATACAAATTTATGTGTACAGTACATCATACCTATGATATAAGGATATATTTTGCGTTATACATAAAATTTTTAGAAAAAAATTTTTTTTGACTTTTATACTAACTAATTAAATGTAGGTCCGTATATACTATTGGTATCGTACTCTGCTGTACCGTCTCGGCTTCATCGTGGCTGGACCAACGACACGCACTCTGCAGAACGTCCTACGATTGTACAACAAAATACGATACTCAAAAATCACACATAACACTTACACATAAGAGATAAGTTTATATAACAAATATTTACGAGTGACCGATCAGGTGAACACTACTTTAGGCGTCGGAGTTGTTGAAACCGATTGTTGTGGTACTTGTCGAGTATCCACCTTAATATTATGTAAGGTTGTGTTACTGACAACTTCTTTCCACATCCATTTTCTAACACTTTTAATGCAACGTCTTTTTGCACAGTAGCACAAGGTAATTGCGAACAAAATTACGATCACAATCATCACTATACCAAGTATGTTTAACTTGTTGTCTATAGTGACATTAGATAAATTCTCAGTGACAAATACATTTTCTTTTGTCTGACTTGCACCCATGTTGTGAAAATGTTAGTTCACAATAACGATCGCGACAATGGTTAAATGCACGAAAAATAATTTGTAACAATGAACCTGGAAAAGAAAAATTAATGCTTTATACTTTGTGCTACGTGATTATAATAATTTATAAGTTTCCTGTAATTTTCGCTAAGATGACAAATTGTATCACGTTGTATCGACGCTGGTATGCATGATTATAAAATAAAAATATAGTAAGTACAGAAGTGTAACCAAAATGTTGGTTTGTATTCTACAAAAATCTAACTGGTTGCTTACTAACTCTACCTGATCGTGTGACATAAGATGATTTACTAGGTTCGCTCGTCTGAATTGTGACTTTCTTAACAATTTTAGGTTTTTCTAAATTTAACTGATAGTCTTTTTTTCAAATAATCTTTAGATAAATCATTACTTTCCATGTCTTCATTTAATACATAAGCTGGTTTTAAACGATCTATAGATACTGAAAGTTGTCTGTTAGGTAACTGAATTTTAAATACTTTATTTGTCCTACTGATGACGTGGTATGGTCCGTCATAAGGAGGTTGTAACGGTTTCCTTACTGCGTCATTGCGGAGAAAAACATATTCGCTATTCTGTAAATCTTTGTGCACGAATATCTTACGAGGATTTTTATTTTCCCTAGTTGCAGGTTTAAATTCGTCAATAATTTCTTTTAATTTACGTACATAGTTATATTCATCGCATGGAATGTTATTTATCTTATTGTCACATAAGTCACCTGGCAACCTAATATTATCACCATAAACCATTTGAGCTGCAGTAACACCTGAATCTAACCTAATTGCACTTCGTAACCCTAACATAGCAGTGGGTAATTCAAGTACCCATGACTTGCTATTTAATCGGGCTTTAAGAGCGTTTTTCAAAGATCTATGCCATCGTTCGATTGCTGAATTACTCGCTGGATGGTAAGGAGTTGTTCTAATTTTGTGAATACCCAGTAATTTCATAAGCTGTTTGAAAAGGTTGCTTTCAAATTGCCTACCCTGATCGGTTGTGATTTTAATGGGACAACCAAAACGACAAATCCAACCATCATATAATGTTTGGGCTATAACTTCAGCTGAAATTTATTTTACTGGGAATGCTTCGGGCCATCGAGTATACCTGTCTATTACTGTAAATAAATATTTGTTCCCGTCGGAAGTTTCGGGTAATGGGCCTACCAGGTCGCAATGAATTTGTTGAAAACGACCTGTGGGTTCAAATTGACCTAAATCAGAAACAGTATGTCTTTGTATTTTTGCTCTCTGACATCGTACACAAGTTTTCGCCCATCTGTTAACATCTTGATTCATGTTTGGCCAAAAATACCTTTCGCTGACTAATTTAACACTAGCTCTAATACCTGGATGGCTCAAATCATGTAAGGAATCAAAAGCAATACGACGAAAATTTTTTGGTAAGTATGGTCTGGCTCTATCCCTAGATATATCACATAAAATTGAGTTTTCATTATCGTAAAATTGAATTCTTTTAAATTTAATACTAGACGTGTCATTTGATTCGTTCAATAGTTTTGCAAGCTGTTCGTCGCCTTCCTGCGCGTTGGCGAGTTCGTGGAAATCTATAACCGTGGGACAAGATATGGTTTCAATTCTCGACAATGTATCGGCTACTATGTTATTATTACCACTTATATGACGGATTTGTGAGGTAAATTCGCTAATGAACATTATTTGTCTAGCGCGTCGAGCAGTTTCTCTATTTGTGCCTAATTTACTCATAGCAAATGTTAAAGGTTTGTGATCAGTAAATACTGTAAGTTCACGACCTTCTATCATGTTTCTGAAATGTATTATTGACATATAGATAGCTAAGAGCTCTCTATCATATGTACTGTATTTTCTTTGAGCTTCTGTTAATTTTTTGGAAAAATATCCTAATGGCTGATACGTATTATTTACTTTTTGCTGTAAAACAGCACCAATGCAAGTGTCAGATGCGTCAGTCATCAAAGCTAAAGGACTATTAATATCTGGATAAGTTAACATTGCTGCATTTTTGAGATCGTTTTTACACTGTTCAAAATTTTCCTCAGCCTCGGGCGTCCATTTTAATAGGAGTTTTATCTTTGCGTTTTGAGGAACCTAAATATTTATTTAATTCTGACTGATGGTCAGCTGAATGAGGTATATGAGCTCTATAAAAATTTAACATACCTAAAAATCGTCTGAGTCCCTCAACATTATTAGGTTTTGGAAAATCAATTATAGCCTTTACCTTATCTTCTAATGGTACAATCCCTTCAGTAGATACTTTGTAACCTAAAAAATCTACTTCTTTTTGACCAAATTTACACTTTGAAAAATTTATTGTTATGCCATATTTATTAAATCTTTCGAATACTTGTTCTAGATGTTCTTTATGTTGTATTTCATCATTAGAAGCTATGATTACGTCATCAACAAAATTGAATAAAAAATCTAAACCTAGAGAACAGTGTGATGCATAAAACGCTGAAAAGTTTGTGCGGCATTTCGTAGACCAAAGGGCATTTGCAAGAATTCAAATAATCCAAAAGGGCAAATGACGGCTGTTTTTGGAATATCACTTTCCGCGACTGGTATGCAATTATAGGCTCTATTAATATCAAGCTTAGAAAATATTTTTTTACCAGCTAAAACATATGTGAAATCTTGCAAACGGGGTACAGGATATCTATCTGGTTTTGTGACTGCATTCAAACGTCTGTAATCACCACATGGCCTAATGTTACCATCTTTTTTAGGAACGATATGTAAGGGACTTGCCCAAGCGCTGCTACTCGGCCTACAAATCCCTAACTCCTGCATAATTCTAAATTCATTTTTAGCTTTAGCATACCTGTCCGGTGGTAGCTGCCTCGCTCGTGCTCTCACTGGTGGTCCCGTAGTCTCGATGTGATGGCGTACGCTGTGCTTGCTGGTTTCCTTATATGACACCGGTTTAGTTAACTCGGGATACCTATTTAACAGATCTTGATAGGGACATTCATTGGTTATCGTTCGTAAAGTTGGCACAGAGCTACTAGAAATATTACCTAAAACGCTTAAGTTGGTTACCTGATCGATCAATCGCTTGCCACTTATATCTATAAGTAATTTAAAGTTAGCTAAGAAGTCCGCACCTAATATTGGTTGCTTGACGTCCGCTAATACAAACATCCAACGAAAAGCTCGTCGTAAATTAAAATCTAAAACCATAAAATGTATGCCATAAGTCCGTATTTCAGTTCCATTGGCCGCATACAATTTATATTGATCACTTTGAGCACGATCTTTTTTATTTACGAAAGTACGAGGTAACACAGAAATGTTAGCGCCACTATCAACTAGAAAATTGAGATTAGATGTCCTATCCCTAACGCACAGACGGTGATTAACATACCGGTCGCTGCCTCCCGCCGCAGACAACACCGTGTCTAGTTTCCCGCTGGAGCCTTGGAGCTGGAGTCGTTCTTCTTCCAACTGCATGGCTGCACGCACTTGTTGGCTCGTTGACGGAAACGGAAATGGTAGAAACACAACCAATTGGGATCTTCGGGGGTTCGCCTACGACTGGTGCTGGGGTTACGTGACCTAGACCTTGAAAACCTAGGGTTCCTGCTTCTTGATCGTCCTCTTTGAGTGGTTTCCAGCTTCTTGAGTCTATCATCTATCTTGGCAATTTCCGCAATCATTGCTTCATCACTCCTTGGTGTAGGCCTGTTGGTTATGGCTGCAATGCTCTGACCAGGGCTCACGGTTTCCATCACCTTGTCTGCTATCGTTGCAAGGGTATCCAATTCTTTGGTGTTGGCCACTGTCAAAATTCCTCTTACTGAAGTCGGAAGGTGATTTTGCCACAAAACTGTCAGTGTGTCGTCGGTGATTCTTCCTCTAGCCAGTTCCTGCATTCTGCGCAATAGTTGGGATGGTTTTTGGTCCCCTAAGTCCATTTCACAAATGAGTTTCTTGATTTTGCGATCTTCGGAATCCTCGAATATAGATAATAATTTTTGCTTGAGCGTATCATATTTCTTGGTGGCGGGCGGGTTACTCACTAGATCGGTAATTTGTTGAATTACGTCTCTTCCTAATTTGGTGATAACCATTTGGTATTTGGTATCGTCTGACATGTGTTGTGGGTTCAGCACTGCCTCCGTCTGTATAAACCACAATCTAGGAGCATCCTTCCAAAATTCCGCTATCCTGGTAGACACTGAGACTGCCGAAAGGAATTGCGTATCGGCGACTAACGTTGGGTTCTCCACGACCAAAGAAGTTCCTGACGTACCTTCTGTGTTATCCATCTTCTATAATTATGTTCTTCGTTTTTTTTTGGTAAACGGTCCTCGCCGCCGCGGTATGGAAGTTGAGTTGCCCCTGTGTTACACAAACCGTACGAAAACGAAGACGATGCGGTATCTATTAATTATAAGTCTATGTCACAAAATTTGCACTATAAGTCCAACGATAAGTATGTTCGATGTTACGCGTTCTTCACTGGGTCACCACTATAGAGATGTGTGTATGTTGGGTAAGTATATTGGATATGATTTGAAAGTCCACCAGTTCTCAACACAATCACTATTTATTGTTCTTATGTGTAACACGGAAATCACGAATTCACAGATAAATCGATCGGGCCTATATTGACATAAGGAATTACATATAGAGTACAATTGAGCTACCGCGACGGCGAGCGGGGTGCAACTGGCTCGCTCCTATCGCGTTGGTTAAGATTGCAGCGTAAGCTTTTTACATATTATAGGTAGGTGAGTACACCTATAGCGTTATCTTGAAACTCAAGCCTATACAGTCCTAAATCAAGAATTCCCCCACCCTTCAGTCCACTGCTCATCAACGCGTCTCTTCACATCGCATGAACAGCGCCATTTGGGGGATCTAACGAGTGCGGTGCTGTTCATCTGGTCCTTCGAGCCGGATCTACGCCAGTCAAGTCCACAAGTTTCAAGAGCTACGAAGCAGCGCAGGAAATATCAAGATGGTCGTCACACGTAGCCAGCAAGGAGATGAGAGGCCAGACCCAGGCACTACCCAGGGAACCCCGATCGACCGTACTCAACGAACGTCAGGGGCGTCGGCGAATGTCGTCCGCCCGCCCCCCGTATTAGAAGCGTTTCTGTCGTCCGCGGCTGCCGGCCGCACCTCGCCCCACGAAGAGTCGTCTGCAGACATCACTACCGAAGAAAGAAGCGTACGTGACCGTCAAGAAGGCTCAGCGAGGTCAGGCACACTCAGGCCTGGCGACACTCGGTCCGTCCGATCGGCGACCTCCCGCAAGAGACTCCTCGCGGAGTTGGAGGCCAAAGAGAGGATGGCCGAGCTGAAATTGAAGAAAGTGCAGGCGGAAGAAGAGCTCCAGAAGCTACGCCTACAACGCCTCCAGATCGAAGAAGAAGATGACGAATCTGTCGAGGAAGAACGAGAAGAAGAATTGGAATCGGTCCGGATACAAGAATGGATAAAGAGGACACCGCTCAAGGAAAATGATACTGCACAGCCGCCGCCCGGGGAGAAAAAGAAGACGCCGAGGAAGAACTGCAGCACACAGGAGATATTAAGAGACACGACAAGACGGAAGAGGCAAGAAGGGAGACAGAAGAATGTCAAAGGAAAACTCTCCAACCTCAGCCAGTCGTGGATGTTGCAACCTTGGCCGCTACGCTGCTCAACGCCGCGCGTAGCAACCGGGAACCACCGAAGTACCTACAAGAACTTCCATTTTTCAACGGCAGCAGTAACGAGTGGCTAGGATTCCGGGCCGCCTACGAAAGTTCAAGTGGTTATTTTACGTCGACGGAGAACCTCGCACGCATAAGGAAGAGTCTGCGAGGCCCCGCAAAAGAAGCCGTCGGGTGTCTACTGCTCAGTCAACCCGACCCCAAGTCGGTGCTGGACGCTCTGGAACGAAGATTTGGAAGACCAGAAGCACTCATCCACGCCGAAATAGAAAAAATGAAGTCCCTACACAAGTTAACAGATAACCCGCGGGACCTATGTATTTTTGCCGGCAGCGTGAGTAACATCGTGGGTACTATTGAAGCACTTAAGAAGCCACATTACCTGTACAATCCGGAGTTGGCGCGCGTCGTGGTTGAAAAGTTAACGCCTATTCTACGCAACAAGTGGTACGACTTCGCCGCCTCAAAAAAAGAAGAGACGCCGGATATCAAGAAATTATCAATATTTCTCAACGAAGAGGCCGACAAGTGTGGTGCTTACGCCCTGCCGGAAATAATAAAAGAAGAAAGAAGTTTTCAAGAGAGAAGAAACTTCAAGAAAGAACGCACTTTCACCGTCAACAAAGAAGAAGCTGACTACACCCATTGTCCGACGTGCAAGAAGCAGCACAAGCTCACCGAGTGTGAATTATTCCTGGGGGCTACGGTCAACGACAGATGGGAAATCGCAAAGAAAAATCACATATGTTTTCGCTGTCTGAAAAGCAAGCACAGAAGATTCAACTGCAAAGCCGCACCGTGTGGAAAACAGGGCTGCAACATGCGACACCACAAGCTGTTACACCATGATCGACGCGAGCCGGCACCGCAACAACATCACGAAGCTGTGACGTCAACAAAGGAGATCACTACCGCGGCGTGCCATAAGTCAAATCGTCGCGCCTATTTGAAAATTATTCCGGTGGTACTCAGCGGGCCGCTATCAAGCATCGAAACGTACGCGTTATGCGACGAAGGCAGCACAGTGACGCTCGTCGACGCCTCCATAGCAGATGTCATCGGCGCCGACGGCCCTAAAACAAGTATGTGGCTACAAGGCATCAGCAGCGAAATGCGACACGAAAAAGTAAGTCAGTCAGCATGAAAATTCGGGGAAAATTCGCGTCAGAAGAGTACAACATAGAAGCCGCACGCACAGTCAACAGGTTGGACTTTGCGACCGAGTCAGTCAAAAAGAAGATATGGAAGATTGCACACACCTAGAAGATATTATGGAAGAAATCGTGTACGAACGCGCCTCACCGAAGATACTACTGGGACAAGACAATATCGACCTTATTGTCACACGAAGACTGCGAGCGGGGAAGAAGAATCAGCCCGTCGCGTCCTACACACAGCTGGGTTGGGTACTCCACGGGTGCCAGAGCTCTCTCACTGGTACCGTCGCCTTTTGTGGGAACATACAAGTTAAAAAGAACAACGAGGACATGGAAGAGATGATCAAGAACCACTTCAAGCTCGAGTCACTATGCATCGAGCCCAGGAAGCCAAGAGAAGATCCAGAAGAAAAAGCCCTCGTCACCCTACAAGAAAAAAGCCGACGTTTGCCAGACGGGAGATTCGAGACCGCTCTACCGTGGAAGGACGAGAACTTCGCTATACCTAACAACTTCACGCAAGCCGAAAGAAGACTTCACTCGCTGGAAAAGAAATTAGATCGCGATGAAGATTTGAAGAAAAAATATGAAGAAAGAATAAACAACTTGCTGAAGTCGGGTTACGCTGAGTGCGCGTCATCCCCACCCCCGCTACATCGTACGTGGTACTTACCACACTTTCCAGTAGTCAACGCAGCGAAGCCACACAAGCCTCCGCGCCTCGTACACGACGCAGCCGCAAGATACGCCGGTACCAGTCTCAACGACCTACTGCTCTCCGGGCCTGACCTTCTCCAATCACTGCCGGGGTCATCATGAGATTTCGCCAACATCCGCACGCCGTGTCCGCCGATTTGAAGGAAATGTTTATGCAAATCAAAGTACGAGAAGAAGATCGCGACACGCTCAGATTCCTGTGGAGAGGCAACCGGCGGGAGGGACGACCGGACGAGTACAGGATGACATCGGTTATCTTCGGTGCAACGTCATCACCATTTACGGCGTTGTATATAAAGAACAGAAATGCAGAAGACTTCCAACAAGAATATCCTCGGGCGGCGGCATCAGTGATAAAAAACCACTACATGGATGATTATCTACAAAGTTTCGAAACAACGACCGAAGCGATCGAGATAGCAAGCCAAGTCGACTTCGTTCATAAGCAAGCAGGTTTCACACTCAACGGGTGGGCCTCAAACAACTCGGAGGTCCGTGAAAAGTTTTGTAAAAAAGGAGAAAGCAACGCAGCTGTGTCCATAGGAGGAAAAGAGACAGAAAAGACATTGGGACTACAGTGGAACGTCAATGAGGACTACTTCAGCTTCAGAGCTAACCATCTGAAGACACCTGCCGACATCATGGAGGGAACAAGAAAGGCCTACGAAGCGGGAAGCGCTTAGTATTATTATGGCGCTTTTCGACCCCTGGGCCTCATCTCACCCATCACTACGCCGGCCAAGAGAATATTTCAAGACACGTGGAAATACAAGATCGACTGGGACGACCCCCTGCCTGAAGAACTCGAGCCAAGATGGAGAAAATGGATGGAGAATCTGCGCAACATCGAGAGTCTACGCATACCCCGCTGCTACGACTACGAGCCAGTAACAAGACGTCAACTTCACACATTCGTCGACGCTAGCGAAGAGGCATACGCGGCCGCCGTGTTTTGGCGGCAAGAGCATTTCGACGGCAGCGTGAAAGTGGCACTCGCAGCAGCAAAAAGTCGCGTGACACCAACCCGGCCAGTCTCCATACCGCGCCTCGAACTTCAAGCCGCACTGCTGGGGGCCCGACTCACACAAACGGTCATGGAAGAACACGAGTTTGAAGTGGAGAAAAAAGGTGTACTGGAGCGACTCGCGTACAGCACTGGCATGGATAAGGGCGGAGCCCCGTGCATTCAAGACCTTCGTAGCGCACCGACTCGCCGAAATTGAAGAAACAACGAAGAAAAATGAATGGCGGTGGCTTCCAACCAAGGACAACGTAGCCGACGACGGGACGCGGGCCACCCCGGACCACTTCGACTCACAACACCGTTGGTTTGAGGGCCCATCATTCCTCAAACTCCCCGAAGCTCAATGGCCACAAGAAACGAAAAAAGAAATCCCTCAAGAGGCAGATGAAGAAAGAAAACCAGAAAAATGTCATATAGAAGAGCTGAAGAATGAAGAAAGAAGACATCCTCATCTCCCACGCATCGAAAAGTTCTCAAAATGGACAAGACTCATACGCACTACAGCTCGCGTGTTGCAGTTTATAAGAAAATTGAAGAAAGAAAAAATCGAGTCGACACACGCTACAAGAAAACGCACAAAGAAAGACAAGGACATTGACCCCAGCTGGTCAAAAATAAACAAGAAAAACGCACCGTCACAACGAGCCCCCGCGCCTCCCCGCCACCAGTTAGCTACGTCGAGTTACCGGCCGACCTACTTATTCAAGCCGAAAAGCTATGGGTGAAAACAAGCCAACAAGATAGCTTTCATAAGGAAATACAACGTATGGAGAAGAATATGAAGCCAACGAGCGGCGACCGACTAGCAACACTCGCCACTTATGTCGACGCAGAGGGAATATTGCGACTACGCGGCAGAGTAGCGGCGGCGAGCGGCGTACAAGAAGAACAAGTGAATCCGGCCGTTTTAGACGGGCGTCATAACTACACACGCCTGTACATAAGGCATGTACATGAGAAGTTACACCACGGCGGCGTCGAAATGGTTGTCAACGAGCTACGTCAGCGGGCATGGGTCCTGAAAATAAGACCTACAGTGCGCGACGTCATTAAGTCATGCATCCCATGCAAATTCACAAGAGCGAAGCCGACGTGTCCGGTCACCGGGGACCTACCAGCTGCGCGTCTAGCCCATCACGCGCGGCCCTTCACATACACGGGCCTCGACTACTTCGGCCCCATAGAAGTCACCGTGGCAAGACACCGAGAGAAGAGATACGGCGCGCTATTCACGTGTATGACGTCGCGGGCGATCCACATCGAAATCGCTCACTCGCTAAGTGCTGACTCAGCTATATCGGCACTTCGACGCTTCATCGCCAGAAGAGGGTGTCCCAAGGAGATATGGAGTGACAATGCAACGTGTTTCAAGGCAGCCGACAAGGAGCTAGCAGAAGCAGCGCTCGACGGGCTACAGCACGAGGTCACGGCGCGTCACATCACCTGGAGGTACATATGCCCCGCCGCTCCTTTCATGGGTGGAGCGTGGGAGCGTATGGTACGAGCCGTCAAAGAAGCCCTCAAGACAACACTGCACGAGAGATGCCCTTCGGACGAGACCTTGGCCACGCTGCTCATAGAAGTCGAAAACACGGTCAATTCGCGGCCACTCACACATGTCGCCGTGACGCCGGATGAGCCCGAGGCGTTGACACCCAACCACATCCTCATCGGTCCAAACTGCCACGTACCACCGCCTGGGCACTTCACCATGGGGGACCTGACAGCCAAGCAGCATTGGAGGCGCGCACAAGCACTAGCAGACGTCTTCTGGCGCCGGTGGGTCCGGGAGTACCTGCCTATACTCCAAAGCCGGCGGGAGCCCCACAACGCTGATGTTCCACCGAAGGTCGGAGACTACGCCCTCATCTGCGACCCCAACCTGCCAAGGAACACGTGGCCACGAGGCAAAATAGTACGAGTCTACCCGGGTGCGGACGGCGAGGTTCGCATCGTGGACATCCAGCTGAGCAGCGGCAACGTACTCCAGAGGCCAACGAGGAAAATCGTCGTGATACCAGGGGTATCGCCTCCGGCGACGGCGGGAGAAGTGTTCACGACGACAGTGAAATAAACAGACAATTAGTGACTTTAAATTATGTGTAAATAATCAGTGCAAAATAAGTGATAAGACAATAAGTGATAACAGTGTAGTGTTAGTATTATCTCTTATAAAAACTTTACGAATCAATGAGTAGATGATAGTTATGCGTGAAATACGTTTTGTATATTTAAATTTTCGTATTTTGTTTTATGTTTGTATATATGTGTATGTAAGCCTCTATTTACTGAATAAAGATTGATATTTTTGTTATTTCATTTATAAAGAATAAGACATGATAGAAATACTTAGGTTTCATGTCAAAGTACTAATGTTGAGGTTTGCATATTTTTACACAAACACATTTAAGTTTACATACTTACTTTTTCACATAGTTTTAGGTCTTACTAGGTCATACACATAGAATTTTATGATAAGTAAACACTAGGAACGCTAGACACAGACTGAGAAATGCGACACCTTGTGTCCGAGTATTTAAATGACCCCTCCCGGGCTGGGGTACGGGGGAGGCACGCCTACCCGTGTGTATTTATAGTGGGGATTTTCCAACGCATTTCCCAGGAAAACTAGCGTTCCTAGCACTTGGAAAATACTGTAAATAGATAGCCTAGAGTAAGACCTAACTATTAGTATAAGTTTTATGATGTAAATATTAGTTTTAAGTATGTTTTTCAAGAAATAAAGTTTAGAGGTGCGCGGGGAGCGCGGGACGAGGTACTGCCAGGCAATTGTATAAAAGCGCGAACATTACAAGGCCGCGCCAGTTCGTTCGATCGCGGGTTACAGTGCAAATCAAGAAATATAAGGAAGAAAGAAGCCCTGGAAGAAATCCCTGCCCAGTAGTGCCTGGCTCCCTCTCTCTCCACGTCGCCTTGCTGGTTTTTATGAAGAAAAGTGTTTTATTTTTACTATCCTGTTTCTTAGCGTTATCTTGAAACTCAAGCCTATACAGTCCTAAATCAAGAATTCCCCCACCCTTCAGTCCACTGCTCATCAACGCGTCTCTTCACATCGCATGAACAGCGCCATTTGGGGGATCTAACGAGTGCGGTGCTGTTCACTATATAATCAATAAACATGTGTCAGTTTACATAAACAAATTCAAAGCCGGTTCTTTAGGGTTCGCGATCGGCAAAGTCAATTGATTCCCTGCTGAAATCACTAAATTGACGAAATTATGGGACAGACCTATATGGTTATATCTTTTGATTGAGTTGACCCATTAACTTGATTTTAGAATACTAATAGAGACCGTTGATACAAATGTCAACATTGGCAACATTGGTACCTTTACGCTTTCCTAAGATTAAAAATCTTTACGGATATATAGACGTACAGAAACCTCGATACAGGCTTGCCTCGTGAGAAAGTCACTAGTTACACCTAGTTTGCAAGCTCCCTGCAATATATGTATGTGTTAGACAGTTAAGGTTTACTCTGTAATCATATAATAGAATAATTTTATTGTGTGGTGTGTGATTGTGTGGTGTTGGTGTGTAACAGTTGGTCTTATAGTCTAAGTTCCACATATTAGCTATAAATTAGCGTAATTATGTTGCAGCAAATTACTTATTTTTCATTTCCAGTATAACGTTTATTAAAAATATGTATTTACAAGCCGCGCCCCGAGCTTCGCTCCCGTACGAATTTCGGGACAAAAAGTACCCTATGTGCTATTCCCTTTATTTTTCTACCCATATACCAAATTTCATCGAAATCCGCCCAGTAGATTTTGCGAGATTGAGTAACAAACATCCTCACAAATTCACAAACTTACATCCAAACTTTCGCATTTATAATATTAGAAAGAATTAGGATTAGGTTTCCTTTAAAATTCATTTTTAATTTATTTATCTTATAGGATTTTTATGCAACGTTAGATATGTGAGATATAAGTAGATAGAACATAGTTATTGGGGTTGTAATCCAACATTGTCTATCAGGAACAACATCCTGTTCACGCCGACGCAGACGGAGGCGATCCGCTCGGGCATGCAGCCGGGCCTCACGCTGGTGGTCGGGCCCCCGGGGACAGGTTCGTACGCGCTTTATTTATTTACCAGCTTCTGCGCGCGGCTTCGCCTGCGTAAATTTTCCATGGAAACAGTGTTTTTTCCTGAGATGAAAAGTACCCTATATTCTCCTCAGTACTTCTAACTATATGTATGCGAAATTTCAGGAAAATTGGTTCAGTAGATAGAGCGTGAAAAGGTAACGAATAAACAAACTCACTTTCACATTTATACTTTTAATATTAGTTAGGATATTTAGGATTATAAAGTTACTCACTGCACTTAAAGTATTACTTCTTACAGAGATACTTCGTAGTTTGTGCGAGCTATTACTTCATTTTATGTTTCACTATTTTTTTCTTTTGGTTTATACAAGAAATCGTTAACTGTCTTGAACGAGTCCGGGCATTATCAACTAGATTTTGCAATCGTCTTCGCCCGCGTAAATTTTATTTTTCACCCAAATAAAAAAAATCTTCTCTTAATACTCATTTACTTTTCAAGATACTCCAGAGAGATGGCGTACAAACTTCGTATCTCACGACTCTAAGCTCTGTCTACTCCCTAAGGGATAAAGACGTGATTCTGTATCAATATTTTCACTCAAGATTTACAACGCTAAATAAGCAAAAACTATTTCTCTGGAGTAAAGTTAATCAATGTTTAATTTTCGTGGAATGATATTAAAATAATATAATCGATCGCTTTGTCGAATGAATGTCAGTATATTATTTTGTGAACGAAGAACGCAGAGAGTGACATTGACTTCTGTACCTACTTGAGATTTCCGTTATTCGCCCTTGTCCGTTGTTCTCCGGTCTCAATGTCGTCTGCGGATTCGATTATGGTTCCATTTTGAATTCTCTTTAGTAACATATCTGCCTACAGTATGACTAAACTATGGATTGTTTATAAAGTATCATTGAATTTGAAATATAAAAAAAAATGGAAAGTATTTTTTAACAATAAATTATCAGTTAAATAAGGGTTATCGCGACTTATTATTCCACCAGATGTTAGCATCTAATTACATCTGTACAATGCTGTCATGTAAATTTGACATAGCTCATGCCTAGGTGCTGACATCTTATGGAATAATAACTCGCGATAGCCCCTATTATGCACGCAAAACTTGGCAATTCTTTCTGAACTTGACTCCCGTTTTCAACTTTACATTCATGATAAGAAGAAAGAGAAGTAGAAGCATTTTATTTCTACTCTATAGGTAAAACGGACGTAGCAGTACAGATAATATCGAACCTGTACCACAACTTCCCGTGGCAGCGCACCCTGGTGGTGACGCACAGCAACCAGGCTCTCAACCAGCTGTTCGAGAAGGTGGCCGAGCTCGATGTGGACGAGCGACATCTGCTGCGACTTGGCCACGGCGAGGAGGCGCTGCAGACCGACAAGGATTTCTCCAGGTAATTTACATCTATATCAGATGATATGGAATCACAACTTCCCGTGGCAGCGCACACTGGTGGTGACGCACAGCAACCAGGCTCTCAACCAGCTGTTCGAGAAGGTGGCCGAGCTCGATGTGGACGAGCGACATCTGCTGCGACTCGGCCACGGCGAGGAGGCGCTGCAGACTGACAAGGATTTCTCCAGGTTATTCACATTCAGATAATATCACACCCGAGACTTCATACAACGCTCGCAAATTTACTAATGACGTTTGTACAGTCGCAAATGTGTGCGTGAAATTTAGTAGGGTTGCTTGGGTGTCGTGGTTGTCAATCAAAATGGCGCGAAATGTGCGCTGATTATGCGCCAGCCCTTGTTTGTGTTAGTGATGTCTACAACGAAGTGCGGGGTAAGGTGCGGTATTTGAAATGAGTGCGGGGCGGTGAGTAGCTGTTCCGTACGTTAGCTTAGTACTATTACTTATTCTGTGACAATATCTAACCTAATTTTGTCAATTGGACCTTGAAATCAAATACAATTGATCGTTTGTAATTAGTGATGTGCCGTTCCCGGGAACGAAGGAATATTCCCGGAAACGAAGGGAACGTTCCTGGGAACGTTCCCCAAAAATGGAAATATTGGGGAATATTGCAATTCAAATGTATAATTGCGGTTTTTATCACTTCTAAAATAATAAAATAATAAAATAATCTAAATACATATCCTCATATAATAATTATAACATTTTTTTCAAAAATCTTCAATATTCCCTACTTTTCGGGAACGTTCCCGGGAATATTTCCAAATTTCTGGGGAATATTCCCGACTTATAGGGAACATTTCCTTGTTTCTGGGAACGTTCCCTAAAAAGCTGGAATTGACTTTATAGGATTACTAGCTTTTGCCCGCGACTTCGCCCGCGTGAGTTTCGCTTAGATAAAAAGTAGATTGTTAAGTTGCTCCCACACTGCGAATATTAACCTGTAAAGTAACATTTGAAGATTCGATTGTGCGTATTAACATTACTATTTGCCTGTCACACTGAGGAACATTCTCAGATTCGATTTTGATTTTCCATTTTTTTGGAGGTTTTGTTTTCAAAAGGTCTACATTCGCAAAATGTCAACTTCGCACAAGGTTACTTGCGCAAAAGGTCCACTTTCACAAAATGTCACTTTCGCAAAAGGTCACATTCGCAAAACTTCACTTTCGCAAATGGTCACTTTTGAAAAATACACTCTCGCAAAAGGTTCATGTCGTAAAAAGTTCACTTTCGCATAAGGTAACTTTTTTTCTTCTTCTTGGCGAGTCGAAATGGCATCTATATTTGCCCAGACCAGTAGGTGGCAACGACAATCGCCCTTTCGTTGGCCTGGTAAAGGTCCTCTATGGTAGACGATTCGGGGCCATTTGGACACGACAAGAGGTGAGCCATAGATTGCACAGTTCCGCAATCGCACATAATATTTGCCGAGAACCCCTACCTAACGCGGTTTTCACGGCATCTCCCAACAGCAGCCCGAAGTCTATTTAGAGTCTTCCAGACTGCCCAGGTAAGATCTCCACCCGGTGGGAGTTTCTCGGTCGGTGATAGGTACATTAGTGGATTGCGGAGGGAACTTGCATTTCCATTCGTCTATCCTAGCGCTGGGGACTTCCTTGGCCGGCAGGTTGGGTTGCTTAGAAAAGCTTTTGCGGCTTTTTAGGCGTGTAGGTGGTGGGGGACGTGACCATGCAGTGGATGCCTCCTGTCCTCCAGCTGTTTGTGTTTCTCCACCGCAGTTCCAACGTCACGTCGGACGTCTGGCGGAGCTATACCGGATAAGGTGTATACGTGGGGTAAAGGCGTGGGCTTCAGAGTTCCAGTGATTATGCGGCAGGTATCATTTAAGGCTACATCCACCTCCTTGGCGTAAGCCGAGTTGCACCATACTGGGCCCGCGTATTCGCCAGCCGAATAGCATAGCGCAAGACCACTCGTACGCAGGACATGAGCCGATGCGCCCCAATGGCTTGTGATTAGGCGGCGTAAAATATTGTTGCGTGAGTTAATCTTGGTCTTCAGGTTTAGACAGTTAGGTTTATACGTCAGGGAGCGATCCAAAAGTTACACCCAGATATTTTGGAGTAAAGTTGTGATTGATGACCACGCCACCCCACGAGATCTTTAACTTTCTTCTGGCCTCTTGATCAATCAATCAATCAATCATTTATTTATTTGTAAAACATAGGTAAAATACATTAGTTGTTATTTGGGTATTAGAACCACTATGTTTTGCCTCCATTTAGGCGTACAAATATAAGTTTACATTCCTTAAATTAAACATACATTAAATTTGTCAAATGAATATAACAATAAAAATTAAATTGATTAATAGTATGTATGTATGTAATGTATAAAATAGTGTCAAATATAAACATGGTTTCTATAATTTATCATTTAAAAATTCAGTCACAGAGTAATATGCCTTGTTAATCAAAATAGATACAAATTGTTTCTTAAATTCCTTAATATTACAATCCATAAGATGACGAGGCAAATTGTTATAAATTCTTGCAGCCATGCAGATAAGGCTATCACTTTTAAGTTTCGTTTTCGATATTGGCATTCGTATTTTATGACCATAGCGTTGGGAACGTTGACTATTTATATTTAATAATTTTGGAAAAAGGTGTTGATTGCATTTTACAAATAGAGCTGTTTCATATATGTATAGTGAGGGAACTGTTAATATTTTTAATTCTTGAAAATATTTCTTACTTTCTCTTATGCACTTCTTTTGAGATTTAAAAACTTTTAATTTATTTACAGAATTTCCCCAAAAGATAATACCATATCGTAATATAGATGAGACATATCCATTAAAAGCCATTAATACAGTGTTAAAATTAGCAATTTTTGACAAATTTTTCAATGCGAAAATGAAGCTATTAATGCGCTTGCACAAGTCGATTGTGTGTAATTTCCAGTTCATTTGGTAATCAATATGTAAACCCAGGAATTTTGTCGATATTGTCGATTCAATAAATAAATAAATAAACAAAATAAAAATAAATAAATAGATTCATCATTATATAGAACTTTTATTTGAGGCAATTTAGTATACTGTCTGAAATGAATAATTTTAGTTTTGTCAATATTGATAATTAGATTATTTTTATTAAGCCATTCGATTACTTTTGATAATGTCATATTAATTTCATTTTCATAAATCGTCATATTTTGTTTATAATTAATTATAAAGGTACAGTCGTCCGCAAACAATGTCATAGGATATTCAATATAATTGGGAAGGTCATTAATGTAGATAAGAAATAATAGTGGTCCTAGTATTGTCCCCTGAGGGACACCATATTCTACATTCCTGGTATCAGATAGGTATTCTCTTTCAATTTTAGTTTTAGGGCATATCTTTCTCACTAATGTTTGTTGTTTTCTGTTACTCAGATACGATTTTATCAGATTGAGTGCGCATCCTCTAATTCCATAATTATATAGCTTACGTAGCAGTGTTTTGTGGTGGACGTAGTCAAATGCTTTGGACATGTCCATGAAGACAGAACATACGTGTTGTCTCCTATCCACATATTCTATGACTATTTTGTACAGATCGAATATAGCTCTATTAGTCGATCTATTTTTTCTGAAACCATATTGTTCAGGAGCAAAAATATTATATTTTTCAAAAAAAGTGTAAAATGCTTTATAGATTACCTTTTCGAAAACTTTTGAGATTATTGGTATTAATGCTATTGGTCTGTAATTTTTTGGATCAGATGTATCACCTTTTTTATAAGTGGGTTTAATTATAGATAATTTAAGAGCATCTGGGAAAACACCGTGACTTAAAGATAGATTGATTATATGGGTGAGAGGAGGAGCAAGATAAGCCGCACAGGTTTTTAATGTTATAGTATTTACCTCATCATAGCCCACACTATATGTATTTTTTAAGGACAGAATATGCAGATAAACTTCTTCATTGGAAGTAGGTGATAAGAAAATTGAATTCGGACTACTTTGGTCGAGTTTATAGTTAGTGTTGTTATTTCTGTCCACTTTTATTTTAGATGTATTATTAATATGATCTATGAAATAGTTATTGAATGTATTTGCAATGTCTAAAGGTTTAGTGTATACGTTATTATTATTTTTAATTTTGTCAATTGTACTGTTAGGTCTTTTTTTTTTTTTATTATTTTTTTTTTTATTATTTTTTTTATTTATTTTTTTTTTTTTATTATTTTTTTTATTATTTTATTGGTTGCGTAAGTGAAAGGCACTCTGTTTTGCTGGAGTTTTGGCGGAGTGAGTTCGATGAGTAGTAGTCCGAAAGTTGCGATAAAGCTGTATCCAAAGTTGTTTCTGCATTTTCAAATTTTTTAGTCTAGGCTGTAAGGTAACTTTTGTAAACGTGTGATCCGTTGCGATAGTTGTAATCTTATGTGAAAGTGACCTTTTGCAACATAAATCTAAAATTTCATTTTCACTTTCACTTTCAAAATGACAAAGTTTCATACTAACTTCCATCCCCTGCTTATTGCAAAAAGTCACTTTTGTAAAAAGACATTTTCGCATGGTAACTTTCGCAATCGGTCACTTTAGCTAAATTTTACTTTTGCAAATGGTCAATTTCCTATAAAGTAACTTTTTGCGAAAGGTTTCACATTCGCAAAAGATCAGTTTCGCAAAAGATCAGTTTAGCAAAAGATCAGTTTCGCAAAAGATCAGATTCGCAAAAGATCAGATTCGCAAAAGATCAGTTTCGCAAAAGGTCACTTTTACAAAAGGTCACTTTTGCAAAATGTTATTGATGCAAGTGTCACTTTTGTAAAAGGTCACTTTCATATAAGGTAACTTTCGCAAAAGTTTATATTCGCAAAAGTCACTTTCGGGCATTCTGCAAAGAAACAGTTACGAGAAAGAGACGACTAGGGGACTTTTTTATTAAGAGGTAACTTTTTTTCATAAAAGATAGGTTTGCTCTTGACCATAATCTTGTCCGAATGCATTATTTTTTTAACTTTTTTGTAGCTATATAAAAAAAATGAAATTCATCCGACCATCTTGTCTTAGGCCTTCCTCGTTTTCTATGCCCATCCATGCTTTTTGGACACAGGTTTTATTAACAGCTACCTTTTTTTATATTTATAGATGGGTTTGCTCTTGACCACAATCTTGCCTAGGGACAGAGATGAGGTCTACAGTCTAGCGAGCTCACCCAGAAGTAGCTTATTCACTCTGGTTTTGAAGAGAGTTAGGTTGTATGTGCTCGGGAAAACGCAGGAAGAGAGTTCCATTTCTTTGCTGCGTGCACGAAAAGCGCTTGGTGCTTGCAGGGAGAAATATTAACCAAGAAAGGATGATAGCCCGCAGTGCAACTGGACATAGGGTTATGAGCTCATGCAGCTCATGGGCACACTCCTCGAAGTACAATCGGTCAAAAACCGACAGACAAGCAACTTTTAGATGATGAGATTTGGTTCTGCGTTTCACCGTATCCGAAGTGGCTAATTGGTACTTTGCCGAGCCGTCCCGAAGGTCACTTTTGCAAAAGGATATCTTCGCAAAAGGTTACTTCCGTATGGTAACTTTCACAAACTGTCACATTTATAGATAACAGCAACACACACATACTTTGTCGCACACACACACACACTTTACACTTTGTTTGTCTTCGTGACATTTGCAAAATGTCACTTTCGTATAAGGAAATTTACGCAAAAGGTCACTTTCGAAAATGATCATTGTGGTATGTGACCTTTTGCGAAAGTGGACCTTTTTACACGACTGACCAAAAAAGGAGTGTTATGTTTTCAGGGTTCATGTATGTATGTATGTATGTAATTTCTTTATTCCACCATAAGTCCTGAACGGCTAAACAGATTTTGATGTGAGAGGTATTGTTAGATTCCTTGCATAAGCCTGAATGACATAGGTTATGTAAGTTGTCAGTCGTGTTTTTTATTTTTAAATAATTAGCTTGTTAGCCGGTGACTTTATGCAAAGATGTCCTTTTGCGAAAGTGACATTTTGCGAAGGTGGACCTTTTGCACAAGTAATTCTTTGCGAAAGTGACATTCTGAAAATGGCATAATCAAAATCGAATCGGTGAATGTTCGTCAGTGTGGGCATATTGTAATGTAATGCGCACAATCGAATCTTGAAATGTTACATTACAGGCAAAATTCGCAGTGTGGGAGCAACTTAACAATGGTAAGTAATGGTAAAATGGTGGAAACTATTTATCTAAGCAAAACTCACGCGGGCGAAGTCGCGGGCAAAAGCTAGTAATCCTATAAAGTCAATTCCAGCTTTCTAAGGAACGTTCCCAGAAACAAGGGAATGTTCCCCAAAAATTGGAAACATTCCCGGGAATATTCCCGATATTCCCGGGAACTGAAATTTGGGAACGGCACATCACTATTTGTAATACAGCGTAGCCTCCTGACACAGGCATATTCTTTGCTTAAAGGAAGGTTCCAACAACCCAATTGTACAACTTTTTTGTTTATTTAATAAATAATTTGTATTTATTATTAATACAGATACGGGCGAGTGAACTACGTGCTAGCGAAGCGGCTGGAGCTGCTGGAGCTGGTGGGGCGGCTGCAGCACACGCTGGAGGCGGGCGGCGACGCGGGCGCCACCTGCGAGCTGGCGCACCACTTCCACGTGTACCACGTGCGGCCCAGGTGGCAGGCGTTCCTGGACAAGTGTGCTCAGGACCAGGTATCATCACAATACATCATGATACAGGAAGGCCTCAAGGCTGTCCTACAACAAGGCTGTCCTCCTTTGCCGTTACTGCGGTCATATTGTGGAATGCACTCCCTGAATCTATCAGAAGAGCTCCTAGCCGTGCTTGTTGCTTGTTTTAAGTCTCTTGTCTATAAACTTTACCTTTAAATACTTAATGAATGAGTCATGCTGCATATATATACTTTATATATATACTTTATATATATATATATATATTATATGTATTTATTTTAGTGTATGTATTTTATTGACCGAGCGAGCGAAGCGAGCGAAGGTCTCTAAATCGAGTTGGGGGCGAAACACATTGTTTGTATGTATGTATGTATGTATGTATGTATGTATGTATGTATGTTTGTGCCGCGATAACTGCCCAACCGATGGTCCGATTTTGATGAAATTTGGTAGGCATGTAGGAAATATGAATAGAATTTTTAAGTTCGTTGGGCATCAAAATCGGTTCAGTAGTTTTTGAAATATTAATAAAAATGTCCGCGATTACGTAGCAAACGAAACCATAGCGTGTTCTAACTTTGGATAGCGCCATCTACATTTTACTTAGGGAACTGAATTAGTTAGTAAAGTCGAAATCAGATCTAAGCCACAGAATTAATATTAGTACTACGTACAGAAAGGAAACTCCCTGCCCTCCCGCAATAGGGTACCCCCCCGCTCCTTCCGCACTTCTCCCCCGTTCTTGTATAACTGTGGGACGTTTGACTATGAAAACGCACACATTGACGTGTTACTGACGTGTTCTCGGATATACAGTTTCATTTGTAGTAGTAGTAGGCTTATTTGACGCGCCGTTTCTATGAAGCGCCCGCCCTGTGTCTAAGCAGCGGTTGTAGACTTGTAGATGATTTGTAAGGTACACCCTCATATTACAAATTATTATTTAAAAACAATCATTTTATATACAACGCTTATAAAACTATACATTTGAAAAACATACGCTTTGACAAACTCATTTAAAAATTTAATCATTTTACAAACTAATTACTAGACAAATATTGTTTTTTTTTCAAATTATCATTTTACAAACAAATTATTTAACTAAATTTTCAATTGGTAAAACAACATTAGACAAAATATCTTATGGCAAATACATCGTTTGATAAATATTATTTACCAAAACTAGAAGATATGAAGTTTCAAGTTTAAACTTACTGATCCCAAGATTTTCATCGTAGGGTTAGGTACAAGAAGTCATTACTCGTCTTTTATTTGTAAATTAACTCACAAATCGTATTGTGACATGATATCAACATGCTAATACCTTTTGATTGTGTCACACCGGGTGGGGGACCTGGTAACCTGCAACACAGGATCTTTGATACCTAGCGGGGGCACCAGATCTTCACAACGATACTGTCCTTTATGGTATTAAATTTAATTAATGTTTATCACATACCTATGTAATGTAGTCCAAGGCCATTTGTTGTGGAGTAAATAGACTATTTTTATTTTTTTTTATAAAAAAAAAGAAAGTTTGTCTCCAAACTTGACATAACTCCAAACAAAAATGACTACCCGGAAAGACTTGAGGACAGAAAATAAGTTAGGTTCAGGTTATTTTTTTTATGACCACCTGGAAAGACTTGAGGGCAGATTATAAGTTGGGTTCGGGTTTTTTTTTACCACCTTTGGAAAAGACTTTAAAGGCGGAAAAGAAGTTAGGTCCAGGTTATTTTTTTATTTGGAAAAGAAACAACCTTTGGAAAAGACTGAGGGCGGAAAAGAAGTTAGGTCCAGGTTATTTTTTTATGACCACCCGAAAGACTTTGAGGGCGGAAAAGAAGTTAGGTTCAGGTTATTTTTTTATGACCACCCGGAAAGACTTTGAGGGTGAAGAAGAAGTTAGGTTTAGGTTATTTTTTATGACCACCCGAAAAGACTTTGACGGCGAAAAAAAGTTAGGTTCAGGTAATTTTTTTTATGACCACCCGGAAAGACTTGCAGAGGGGAGAAGAAGTTAGGTTTAGGTTATTTTTTTTATGACCACCCAGAAAGACTGAGGGCGGAAAAGAAGTTAGGTTCAGGTTATTTTTTTTTATGACCACCCGGAAAGACTTTGAGGGCGGGCGTAAAAGAAGTTAGGTTCAGGTTATTTTTTTTTATGACCACCCAGAAAGACTGAGGGCGGAAAAGAAGTTAGGTACAGGTTTTTTTTTATAACCACCCGGAAAGACTTTGAGGGCGGAGAAGAAGTTAGATTTAGGTTATTTTTTTTATGACCACCCAGAAAGACTGAGGGCGGAAAAGAAGTTAGGTTCAGGTTTTTTTTTATAACCACCCGGAAAGACTTTGAGGGCGGAGAAGAAGTTAGGTTTAGGTTATTTTTTTATGACCACCCGGAAAGACTTTGAGGTTGAAAAAACGTTCTAATCCATATTGTTGTTTGTTTGTTTGGTTTGGTCGTTCGTCTCGTTAGTCGTTTGGTAAAAATAATTTATATGTATAATTTACATAAAAGAAAATACAAGTCGAGTTACAGTTAAATAATAATTTCAGCTTCGTATGCCCAGTCGTTTTCGGCTGTGCATTGTCTGTAAGTCAGTCAGCTCAGTCAGTCACTCCCTAACGCAAGATTTTATATATTTTGATGATTGATTGATACTATTTAAGCGCCTGGGCTATTAATAGGTCTTCCAATTTTTTTTATATTGTAAATTATACTATTTCTTTAACTGTGATTTTACCCTACTCATCAGCACTCTTCAATTATACATACCTACATACATCTTCTTCTTCTCTCAGCCTAAAGACGTCCACTGCTGGACAAAGGCCTCCCCCAAGGATTTTATCCATGGGGGGTTTTGCCGTAATCGCCACGCTTGGCAGGCGGGTTGGCGATCGCAGTGTGATGGCATAGTACGCGGAAAGATGCTGCTGCCCATCCTCCGGTGTTTTAAATCCCTTAGTCGCCTCTTACGACACCCACTGGAAGAGATGGGTTGGTGCTATTCTAGGGCCACATCACAGGCCACATTACATTACATATATACATACGTAAGAGTAAATCAATAAAAACGCGAGTAATAATCGCGAGGTCTAAGTTCGCGGCGAACTACTAGTTATATATGCAATATATAGTCAATTAAAAGTTTATTTAAGTTTACTCATTTGCACTCGCTTAATGTTCTCTGCATGACCCTGAGGTAGACTGGTAGAAAATGGTTTTGCATTAAGTCCGCCCATTGTACTTTTACATATGTATTTTGTGCAATAAAATTTAAATAAATAAAAAAACGAAGAAGCTTTATCTCTTACTGATAGCACAGTCACTCTCACATAGTAACATGAATGAAGTAACACAACGCTATTCTCTCTCTGACTACATAGCTACAAGTGGCTTAAAGAGAATTTAATCACTACGTTATAAGAGACGGGACTCCCGTACAAAAAAGTGTCAAAACGGGGGTACCAATATAGATGCACTTATGCGAGAAACTGCAGGTACGAATGAGATGGAAATAGTCGGCCATCAAAACGCTACTCCGTTTCATAGATCAGGTTTTTCCTTTAAAGTTGCGACCGCCTGCTTTTAACGGAGAAAGCAGCACAACTGCACTATACTACCCCACGTCATTATGACGTTTGCACGTTTAGCAAAAGTTTTGTGACATCAGGTGTGATTTATGTACCACTTTGCCGACGCACACCGTTTGGCGAAGTGAACTGTTTTATCGACATTATTATGATTAACTAACAAAACAAACTACATAGTCAGGTGAAATAAAACAATTTTGCTCTTTCATTTATAATTTACTAGTTTTTGCCCGCGGCTTCGCCCGCGTGAATTTCCCACAGGAACAGTGCGTTTTCCCGGGATGAAAGGTACTATATGTCCTTATCCGTTCTTCTAACTATGTGTACTTATGCAAAATTTCAGGAAGATTGGTTCAATAGATGAAGCGTGAAGAGGTAACAAATAAACAAACAAACTCGCTTTCGCATTTATAATATTAGTTAGGATTAGGATACTTTAAATAAAATATATAATATAAGATAAATAAAATAAAAATTAAATAAAATACCTATACGAATAACGCTTATCTTCCTTTAGAGCAAATCCCCGGAGACCGTGAGCAAAGAGTTCCCGTTCCACGAGTTCTTCGACGACGCGCCCAAGCCTCTGTTCCCAGGGAAAACCTACGAGGAAGACATGGAAGTCGCTCGCAGCTGTTATAGGTAAGCGGTTTACTATAACCTTATAAGGATTGTTGCGAATATCGGTATCAGCAGATCATTTTACTTCCACCGAGAACCTGTTATCCGCCTTCAATTAAGCAATAGTGTCAGAAAAGCAACGCAAGTAAAGCAAATCCAAGTATTTTCAACGTAATTTCTGTTTTGCAAAACTCACAAAGCGCAGCGCGTGCAGTAGTCTTTCTACCCTCGATTGTGACCATAATTTTTAAAAGTACTAAGTTTTTTAAAAGTTGTAATTAATACAACTTTGAAAGAACTTTAGTTGCATGTGTATATATATATGCCTTTTTCATTTAAATGTAAGAACATTGTTCTTGTCGGTGAAGTTTTTTCCATCTTTAATAAATATGCCCTTAATCATCTTTATCTTTCTATAATTTCCTATTCTATGCAAAATTTCGATGCGGGTAACTTTTCCATATTTCCATGTGGCTCTATTTCCGAAATAGGTACATCGACCACATCTTCGAGGAGCTAGAGGAGTTCCGCGCGTTCGAGCTGCTGCGCTCGGGGCTGGACCGCTCCAAGTACCTGCTGGTGAAGGAAGCCAAGATCATCGCCATGACCTGCACGCACGCCGCGCTCAAACGATCGGAGCTCGTGCAGATGGGTATGACATTACGATTATTGTTGATTTATTATTAGATACTAGCTTTTGCTCGCGACTTCGCCCGCGTGAATTTCCCACGGGAACAGTGCTTTTCCCGGGATGAAACCCTATGTCCTTCTCCGGACTTCTAACTATGTGTATACAAAATTTTAGGAAGATGGGTTTAGTAGATAAGGCGTGAAGAGGTAACAAACAAACAAACTCACTTTTGCATTTATTAGTTAGGATTACTAGTTCTTATGGTATCTGGTGAAGTAAGCCAAGATCATCACCATGACCTGCACGCACGCCGCACTCAAGCGATCGGAGCTCGTGCAAATGGGTATGATACCGATACATTCATTTCATTCATTCATTACATTCATTCATTGCATTCCTTCATTACATTAATTTATTACATTCATTCATTACATTTATTAATTACATTCATTCATTACATTCATTCATACTGACGGGGCAGACAGCCAAGAGTCATGAGACTCGAAGGCCACGCTTAGCTCAATAGTGGGCTTATTGGTGGTATGGAGATTCAGGTATAGTGACAGGTTGCTAGCCCATCGCCTATGAGTGGAGAAATCCCCAGTATAAAGCCCTTTCCCTCGATTGACTTTTACAATCTGCGCGGGAAGAGAAGCAGCTGGCACATTCTATGTTCTTTCTTCGCTCCCAGACCAGCATGGAACACATGGGTACGATGACATCCATTACGAATATTATATTGACTTATTTTGGGTATTACTAGTTCTTCTTTATATTAAACCAGCTGTTGCCCCACGGCTCCGCCCGCGGCAAAAACTATATCGTATGTGTTTTTCATACAAGCTTTGACCCTACATTTCAACTCCTAGAGGGTTGATTTTTGGAAAAATGTAGCCTATGTTTGATCCCGGGTCTTCAACTCTCTCTCTCTCTCTCTCAGCCGAAAGACGTCCACTGCTTCAACTCTATCCATACCAAAATTCATCAAAACCATTTCAGTGGTTTAGCCGTGAAAGCGTAAAGCGGGCTGTTTATTCGTGCCGTGAACACCCGTGAACACCCGTGAACGCCGCGAACCGTGAATGTGGAAGGCTTTAACGGCCGTCCGCGGGCTTTCGCGCTTGTTCGCGCCATGTTCCCCGATCGGTGTCGGTATTTGCGCCCGCGACAAAGGGATTTTGCGGCGCGAAACTGCCGTGAACGCGAACGCATCTTTATTCGCGCGTGAAAACAGAATTGCTCGAGACTCGGTGCCGTGAGGTTGTATTTTGCAAGTATTTTACTGTCAAACGGGCGGTGCGTCAAAACTACTGAGTGTTACTTGGACAAACGAGCAGGAACTAATTTTAATTGAATGCTACCATGCGAACCCATCTTATGGGATGCTAGACACAAAGATCATAAAAATAAAATGAAAGTACATGACGCTTGGATGCGAATAAAGGAAATAATGGATATTAAAGTGACTGTGTTAAAAATAAAGAAGGACAATCTTGACATAGCAGTGCATATTTCGGCGTCCATCCTAGACGACCGCGCGAACTAGACTGTGAACGATCATGAATGTGGAGAGACACGTTCTTCGCGCTGAGATCGCGGCCAATTCACGCTGTAAATCACGCATGAGTGAAGGGCCCGCTTCAGAGACAGACCGGCAGACTTTCGCATTTATAATATTAGTATAGATAATTAGATAGTATGGATGTGTTATTACTAACTTAATGCGACATAGGTCCAGCGCCTTCAATATGTATTTTATTGCTAAAAACAGACACACAAATAACAAACTAAAAATGTTCAATTGCTTGTACCAAACCAGACTTTCTAAACCTATGGTATGGTAGCAGACAGCGCTTGTTTATGTTAATTTTAAATAATAAGATCCTTTCGTTTGATACAAAGTGACTTTGTATAGAAAACCATCTATACGTTTAAAGGTGAGTAACCGACTACAATACCTTTTCAATTACAGTGCTCTGTACTTAGATTAGATAACAACAAGACTGGCAACCTATGTGCCAAAATACGTATAGCTCGTCACTATGTAAATATGAAGCTTACCTCGTGCCGAAGCTCACGTTTCTCCCATGTTAAAAAAGTTACCTTGGCTCCTACGTATTATGTAATTCGCAGAAAAATGTGTTTACCACCCAGATATTATTTCATGGAAATATATTAATGAATAAATATATCTACGTGCATATTTTTACACTATGACATTAACGTATCACGGTCAACACTGGTGCCTGATCTACCAAGGTGCCTTTAAGGCGTGTAGATGACGAATGAAATTTAGTGATAATAATCGCGCAAATTGGATCAACACGCCTTCCTGTAGCCCTCTACGTATAGTTAGAATACACCACACCCTATACTTGGAATACCACGCATACTAAGAATGGACGTTATTGTATTTGGAATTCTTAATTCCGATAACTCGAATTTTCCCGTTAAAGATTACTAAGAACTCTGCACACGTTTCTCAAGTCTATTGCTGGTCTATGGTTTCTTCACGGGTCGAACCAGTCATAAGTTGCAATCACGATTTACTTACTCGATGACAATAATGACCTCTATAAAATTATGTAATGAACAAAATATTAGGGTTAATTAACGATAAGTTAATACAAACCAAATTGAATAAGAGTCTAGGAACACTCCGTAAATTTCCTGTGTAAAGCCAAATTTGACAAAAAATATTCTAGTCAAGTGGACAAGATTGGGATCACTAAATTACAAGGCACAAATACTAATATCTGTCTACTTTCCTCATACAGTCACGTTTAGTAGGAAAAAGCAGATGCTAATCTGAATCATGTTCGATATTGATCTGCCACTACTTAGTTCCCGCGTTATTTTCGATAGCTAAATCTTTCAGTAGTTATTGTACAAAGTAAAGACGCTGTTTCATAAAATAAAGATGCATATATTCAGTATTAACCACACAACCTAAGCCTATTGCGCGCGCAAGCTATAACCCAACCGTTTTTCAGGTTTCAAGTACGACAACATACTAATGGAAGAGTCTGCGCAAATTCTTGAGATCGAGACGTTTATCCCGCTATTGCTCCAGAATCCTCAAGATGGACGGTCTCGCCTCAAGCGGTGGATAATGATCGGCGACCACCACCAGCTGCCGCCGGTCGTCAAGAACATGGCCTTCCAGAAGTACTGCAATATGGAGCAGAGTCTGTTCACGAGGATGGTCAGGCTTGGGGTTCCGTACGTGGAATTGGATGCTCAGGGTCGTGCCAGACCCAGGTGAGAAACCTTTTAAGAACTCGTACATTGATTTATCCGGGTGATTAGGTCTTTTTTTCTGGTTCAGTAGAGCGCACGCCTTATATTAATATTATATTACATACAAGTTAACAAAAATGATTCCATTGAATTTCGTTCAAGACATTTTAGAAGTACCAAGGACGACATAAATTTAATCTTGACTTGATTGGATAATTTAAATATCCAAATAATTAAACTTGTCAAACGAGTAAATATAATAATAAATTATTCTATTGTGTTCAAAGAGTATTGGAAAACACGACGTAAATCAAATAGAGACAGCAATAAATTTTTTCTTAGGCCTGTCAAAAAGAGTCGGCTAAATCATTATAAAGTGTGCAATAAACTGTCGTTCTTGCCTTTACAGCCGAGCGACTCATGGCGTTGTAATAAATTAAATACTGACTCTTCAATTTCCACATTAAACTTTTGAATACATTAGCTTCTATACTGCTTCCTAATATTCTAAGATCTTCCCAACTAATTTTGACGAGGTTTTCATTTATCATTCAGATATTTTTTCGGATAGTTAAGGTATGCCTAATGCATATCCGTGCAAAGTAGGAGTCTCTAGTATTTGATGAAGTTGAAAAGTTTGTAAACGGGCTCATTTCTGAAAGTACCATCGGATTGGAATAAATTCAATTGATGATATGGATGATAGTCAAATTGCATAGACTATTTAACTAACCCGAAATTCCCACGGGAATGGAGGTCCAGGCCTTAATTAATTAATTTAATAGCCATCTGGTCCCAGTACTGAGCAAAGGCCTGCTCTCTTAATTTAATACATTTTTATCTTATAATATATAATCATATCGTTCAGAGTAAATTGCACAGGCCTAATACTACAACTTTTCTCATAGTATTTGCAACCTGTACCGCTGGCGGTACCGGGCGCTGGGCGACCTGGCCCACGTGACCCGCCAGCCCGAGTACCGCGCGGCCAACGCGGGGCTCCGGTACGACTTCCAGCTCATCAACGTGGACGACTTCAACGGCGCCGGCGAGACTGAGCCGAGCCCATACTTTTATCAGGTAAGTTACTAAAGTATTTGCAACCTGTACCGCTGGCGGTACCGCGCGCTGGGCGACCTGGCCCACGTGACCCGCCAGCCCGAGTACCGCGCGGCCAACGCGGGGCTCCGGTACGAGTTCCAGCTCATCAACGTGGACGACTTCAACGGCGCAGGCGAGACTGGAGCCGAGCCCATACTTTTATCAGGTAAGTCTATAGTATTTGCAACCTGTACCGCTGGCGGTACCGCGCGCTGGGCGACCTGGCCCACGTGACCCGCCAGCCCGAGTACCGCGCGGCCAACGCGGGGCTCCGGTACGACTTCCAGCTCATCAACGTGGACGACTTCAACGGCGCAGGCGAGACTGAGCCGAGCCCATACTTTTATCAGGTAAGTCTATAGTATTTGCAACCTGTACCGCTGGCGGTACCGCGCGCTGGGCGAACTGGCCCAGGTGACCCGCCAGCTATACTTTTATCAGGTAAGTTCAAAAAGTGTCAAAGTTCATTGCCAGTCTAGATTCACCCCTATGTGGATTATGAATAAGAGCTAAATTTACACGTTCAGACGTTTTTGTATCAACATTACTTTATGTTCTTTTTACACGACTGACAAAAAAGGAGTGTTATGTTTTCTGGGTTCATGTATGTTGTTATGTAATAAAATAACAGATTTTAAAAAGAGAAGTTAATATATATTTACAGTTTAATATAAAATACAGTTAAGGTAAAAAAATAACTAGAGGTAAAAAAACACTAGGAAAGCGAACGCGGCACAGGGGGTATAGGGGTAAAGAAAGAAGGTATAGGGTTAAGAATTTGGACGAGGACACGGGCAGCACGGCAGGCGGTAGGGAGCCTTGCCTTATCCGCGACTGACGGTTCAATAGGCACGACAGGCAGGAGTAGGTGGCCTTGCCTTATCCACTACTGACGGTACAGCAGGCACAGTAGGGCGGGTAATGGGAGCCCAATGCTCTCGGCCGACGGGTAATGAGAGCCGGCTTCGGTCCTCAGGTCCACAGCAACGAGGTCTTCAATGAGGTTTTAAATTGAGGAGTCTTCAGGTCCACAGCAACGAGGTCTTCAATGAGATTTTAGATTGACGATTTACGACGCGAAGGCTTGCAGGGTCCCGGGGTCAGCAGGCCCCGGGACAAGACCTTTATTTCGCTCCGCGCTCCGATTTCTCGGAGAAGTGAAGACTGACCCGTTCTGACATTCAGCGTCTTTATATAGGCCTCGATTTAGAATTTCGTATTGCTTCATAATTTTCAAATAAAATACGAAATTAGAACATTTGCGAAAAGGTATACATAGAAATTTATAGAATTTTAGAAAAATAAAATCTGACATGCGACAACGCTTGACAATCATAATTGTTTACAATGAAAAAACGCAAGTAAAAATTTACACAATTTAAAGAATTAAGTATAAAAAAGTGGAAATAAACACGAAATATATATTGGGAAAACTAAAATAACATAAAATAACCAAAAATGAAGATATAGCGGTAAGTTTAAAGAAATATTCCCTAGCAACGTAGAAATTTTACAATAGAAAGTGTAAAAAAGAACATTTTGAGCTAAATAATTAATTATTAAAGTAAAATAGACAAGAATAAAAGTAAAAAAAGACATGAATACACTACATTTCCCCCAAAACCCCTGAAAATTTTAACACTAAGTGAAAATTTTGAAGGTTAATAGACAACACTTTCATACCAGCCTATCATACCAAATCTTTCATATTACAATAAACCTTTCATACTAAAATCGATCAAACTTAGGGGTAGGGCTCACAGTCAATGGCTCCTACTCCAAGATAAGTACCTGCCTAGTAGTACTACGTAACAGTTGGCTTATTTAAGGAGTTGTAATCCGCTCACGCTGAAATCCCATTGATGATGAATGATATATGAATATGATATGACTGAAGGCTTATTTTATGAGTAGTCAGCCGCTCATTAGAATGAAAGTAATGTAATAAAGATATGATGAAAATATATACAGGAAATAATGAATGTATGTAAGTATAGTAGTATTTCTTAGGTATAACAAGGGCTTATTTTATGAGTTGTCAACCGCTCAAAGAAAGAAATAAATAAAGAGTACGCAACGCAAACTTGCGTAAAGAGAGTAGTGCACATTAAGTAATGCAAGGTAAAGACTCAACACAAGATTGTGTAGAGAGATGTAGAAGAACATTTTTAGTTTAGTTCTTTAGAGGCTTAAGAGCCGATGATAACAATGAAAATTATAGGAAATGAGAAAATGCCAAAAATGTAACTAGTAGTTGAAGATGGGAACAAACAAAAATAAAGTATATACATTAGTCAAGTAAAAGTAAAATTAAAATAAATTCTAAGTCTTGATATCCTTAATGTGCCATTTTGCACGAGAACCGCTAGCGTCCTCAAGGATATATACCAGTGGAGAGAGTTTTTGTATAACTTTACACCGAACGAATTTAGGAGCTAATTTGGCACTAAAGTAAGAACCGGCATTACTGAGCACATAGTTCTTACGCCAAACATAATCGTCGACATTAAATTCTTTTATAGTATGTCGTAAATTATATCGAACACTATTTTTAGTATGGGAGTCAAATAGAGCTACTTGTACTTTGTCAAAAATTGTCGCAAGTAATCCTATATTAGTAGCATAAATATCACGAGGTAAGAAAGTAAATTCGTCAAGGTTATTCGTAGGAGTATAAACAGAACCGCAGCTGATAGTTTCCCTGCCAAAAACTAGAAATGCTGGGGAATAACCCGTAACTGCATTAACTGTACTGTTCATAGCATATTGGATTTTTGGAAGAAAAATATCCCAGGATCTATGATCATCACCTACAAGAGACGCTAAAGCCGTAACAATAGTTCTGTTATACCTTTCAGTGGGATTGACTTGCGGGCAATAATGAGGTGAATAAAAAATAAAAGGTATTTTATAGTTATCCAGAAGTTTTTTGAATTCTCTAGATTGAAATTGAGAACCATTGTCCATAATAATAGTTTGAGGTATACCATGTATAAGAAATACAAAGTTTTCTAGGCATTCGATAATATCTTTAGCGATAGCACGTTTAAGGGAAAAGATTAAAGTATATTTAGTAAAACAACAATTCACAACTAGGATGTGTTGATTGCTTTTTCTTGTCATGGGAAGAGGACCCATTAAATCAAGAGAAATACATTGGAAGGGTCTTGAGCAAACTTTAGGTTTACCCATGGGACCATAAGGTGAATGATTAGGATGCTTATAAGCAAGACAAGACTCACATTCACTTATTAATTGAGCAATGTCTTTGAACATTCCTGTCCAATAATATAAAAGAGAAAGTTTTTTATAGGTTTTAAAAATTCCAAGGTGAGGTTCACCAGGCAAACCATGATTACTTTTAATCAGATTTTCTCTATCACCAGGAAGAGGAACTTCTTTCCATACGAAGTCATCCGTTATAGTATGAAGGGAACGAGAAAGACGATAAAGCTTATTGTCCTTAATAGTATAGTTTGGAAAACTATCAGGATTGTTTTGACAGCCTTGTAAAACTTTATTATACTGTTCTTCCACCGTTAAAACTGAAACAGTTAAGTTAGTTTGATTATCCGATAGATTTTTTGAACGAGATAACAAATCCGGTACTACATTTTCTTTACCTTTTTTATGTTTTAGAATGAAGTTAAAAGAAGATAGACGTACAGTCCATCGAGCAAGTCTGCCAGAAGGATTTGACAGATTTAGAAACCACTTTAGAGCAGCATGATCCGTGTAAATGACAAATTGTCTGCCATTGTCTAAATAACAACGCCAATGTTCGAGAGCAGTGATAACAGCAAGGGTTTCTCTCTCTGTAGTAGAATAGTTTTGTTCATTTTTATTAAGAGATTTACTCATATAAGCTATGACAACTTCTTTGTCTTCTTTTATTTGAGTAAGCATAGCTCCTATACCAAAATTTGATGCATCAGTGTGCACTGAAAAAGGGAGATTGAAATCAGGACAAGAAAGTACTGGTGTAGTTACTAAAGCTTCTTTTAATTTCAGGAAAGCTTGATTAGCTTCAGAGTTCCAAATAAATTTAGCAGCATTTTTACCACCACTATTTAGTTTATTAAGCGGAGCAGCAATAGTGCTAAAATTAGGAATAAATCGACGGAACCAGCTACATGTTCCTAAAAATCGACGAACTTCTTTACGAGAAGATGGAATAGGGTATTCCAGAATAGAATCAATTTTTTTAGGATCAGCACAAAGACCGTGTTCATTTACCACGTAACCTAAGTATTTTAATTCGTTTTTAAAGAATACACTCTTTTCAAAGTTAATAGTTAGACCGGCATAAGATAGTTTTTCAAATACTTTGATTAGAAGCGATATATGTTCCTCGAATGATTCGCTAATAATAACGATATCATCAAGATAACAAAAGACTTTATTATCAAATTCAGGAGTAAATAACGTATCCATAAGACGCTGTTGAGTAGCTGGAGCATTAGTAAGTCCGAAGGGCATGACAACAAATCTGTACATTCCTCTACCAGGCACATAAAATGCTGTTTTATCTCTGTCAGCAGGATTTAGGGGAATTTCCCAAAAAGCTTTAGCAATATCAATGCTAGAAAGGTATTTAGCATTTTTTAAATGATCCAGTATTTCATTGATTAAAGGAAGACTATAAGCATCTTTGCGAGTAACAGAGTTTAGTTTTCTGCTATCGACGCAGAATCGCCATTCGCCATTCTTTTTAGGGGTTATTAAAACAGGAGATAACCAAGGACTCTCACATTTTTCGATAACTTTCCATTCAAGCATCTTATCAACCTCGTTGATTAGCGCATGTTGTTTTACAGGAGAAAGTCTATACGAGCGTTGTTTAATGGGAGGATTATCGCCAGTATCGATTTTATGACAAATTAGGTTAGTTCGACCTAACTCACCCTTTTCTTCAAAAGAAATACTTTTAAAACGATTAATGATATCATCAGCGATATCCTTCTGAGATTTAGAAAGATTATCGTAAGGTAAAATTTTTTTATCGTCTGAAATTGCAAGACAATTATTATTAAATATTGTAGAAAATAAGTTAGGTACTAAGTTAAACTTTTTCCAAAAATCTACCCCAAGGATTAGTGAGGGAGTTATTTCTGGGAAAACGTAAGCTCTAATTAAGTGAGTTTGACCATTAAAAGTAATAGGAAGATCAAAGTGACCTAGAGATTTGAGTTTATGATTATTAGCAGTAGACACAACAACCGACTTAGACTTGGATAACGAGAAACCCAATTTCAGAATTTCAAGATGTGAATTTTTTCCTAAAATAGTTAAAGAACTGCCACTATCTAAAAGTCCTGATAATGAAACATTATCAATTGATACATTGATAAAAGGACGATTAGAATCCTTTTCATTCTCATAGAGAACAGAAGAAGTTCTATAACAGAGGAAAAAGTTTTTTATTGTTAATAACCAATCATTCCAATCTTTATGATTAAATTTATTATCCAAGTCACATTTTAGTTTTTTGAATTAGTTGAAGATTTGCCTGCATTGCATTTAGGGCAATCAGGAGTTTTAACATCCTTTGTACCACATTTAAAACATATTAAAAATCTAGGTTGAGGACATTCGTTAAGAGAATGACCATTGGTACGACAGCGTACGCAATAGATATTAGGGTTAGGAGATACACTAGCAGACTTATTAATTGTATTTACAGATTGCTTCGATTGAGGCTGAGAGTTATTTTTATTAAAGTAAGTATGTTTTTGAAACTGAGACTGAAAATTATTTTTGTTTAAGAATTGTTTAGCATTAGAAGTAGAAGGGGAAGGTAATTTATAATTAAATTCTGAGCTAAAAGAATTATTTTCATTATCAGGTTCCTTAAAGTTTTTATCTCTATCTAGAATTTTCTCATAACTTTGACAGGTATTGATCAAAGAAACGACAGAGTCAACATCTTTTAAGGCTACGAACATCGAATAACAAGGTCTTATGTTCCTTAGTAAAATTTCGAGTTTCTCAGACTCGGAAAGTTTTTTGGTAAGACGTGAGAACATACCGAACATAAGTGAGACATAAATTACAATGGATTCATTGTCACCTTGGGTTCGATTCCTGATGGCATTTAGTAGTTTATAGTCGTAGTCAGGTTCACCGAAGTCTCTTATCAAAAGATTAGTAACTTCGTCCCAAGTTAAGTTAGAATTTAGTTCTTTTTGAAATCTAAACCAATGTAAAGCATTGTCAGTAAAAATTTCGAAAGCTTTGTTTAGAAGTTTCTCTTTCGAAATATTTCGAGAAATACGAAATGTTTGTAATATATTGGGTAAAACTAAACGCAGGCGTTTCCTGTTATCGCCGCCAGGCGTTTTGGGGTTCTCACTCTGCTAGCGTGGATGGCGTCGCGTGTGGTCCGCCATTGCATTGTCCCGGGCGATATCGGTTTGATTTTAATACGCGGAGCGGTCTCGCGTCTTTTGCTTGTTGTTTAGTTTGAGTGATAATTGTGAATTTCCTGTTTGTTAAATAACTATTGAATTTGTGTTTGTGAAAAACTCTGTTATTGTGACTTTTTCTTGTGAGAGGTGAAACGTGGCTGGCTGTTCACATCTGGCTGTTCCCGAGTGAAACTACGGGAAGAAATCTATTTATTTGTCCTGGGGAATTGAGATCTCAAGGGTTAGGTAGGGTGATTAGGAATTCCCCCTTCCCGAAGACACTCAAGTTTGGATCCGAAGAGAAAGAAGATTTAATTTGGTAAGTGTTCAATTGTAGTTAATTTATAGGTTAGGTTATCATATAGGGCCCTGTAGCTCCCTTCATAAGCTACGGTGGTAGCAGACTGCGTTAAGTTAGCTAGGTTTTAGTCGGGCAAACGTGGTGCCGCGTGGAGATTTTTTCCCGGTACTTATTTTTACCGGTGGTTTTTTCCCGGTGAAGTTCCGGTACAGAATTCTTCCCGCCGCTTCGTTTGTCCGGATTCTCTCTGCCACATTTTCTGGCAGCAGAGCGTAGTTGCTCTGCACATTTTTCTGGTAGCAGAGCGTAGTTTATCTACCCTCTATTTGTTCGTTTGTAAAAAATAATTAATTGTTTGTAAAAATTATTAGATTTTTCTTAGTTTGTTTGTATAAGAATATTTGTAACCTTTTTTGTATTTGTTTGCGGTTTGTACCGTGCGTTCCGGGTTTGTGCCATTCTCATACCTACCGCGGTTCTTCGTGTAGTTGCTTGATTTTGTTGTTTTTTATTTACCTTTTGTTATTTTTTGTTTGTGACTTGACGCGATGGCGAAGGCCTCCAATGCTAGGGCGACACTCGCCAACGAATTGAGATGGTTTGTGACGGCCGGAGGACTCCTGTCCCGGAAGGACAGGGAGGGCGCCATACTGCTAAGAGCGGATCACCTCCACTCACGATTGATTAGCGCGGAAGCGGCCATGGCGGCGCTTACCGAAGCCGATCTTACCCCGGAGGCCTACGCAGGTCACATGGCGGACATGGACCAGATCCTGAGTCTGCACGATGATATCGCGGAGGCGGTGACCGCAATAAGGGCGAGACAGGCTGGCGGACCAGCCCTCGCACACCTGTTAGACAGGAAGGACCAGCGGTTACTGGTCGGCTCCCCACCCTTCAGCTGTCCCACTTTGGGGGTAGGATGGAGGAGTGGGTAGCATATAAAAATATGTTTGAGTCCCTGGTCGTAGCACGACAGGATTTGTCGAAGGCCCAGAAGATGGCCTACCTCCTCTCCACTCTTGAGGATGAAGCGCGGTCGCTCATCCAGCACCTCCGGGTGGAGGACGACCAGTACGATACGGCTTGGGAGTTATTGAACTCCCGCTACCAAAACTTACGTTTGTTAGCGGATGCGCACGCCGCACAGTTGATGGCCCTGCCCAAGGTGGCCAACAGGGCACAGTTGCGCCTGCAGTTGCTCACGCCCGTTACAGTGGCCTGTAACGCGCTCCGCACACTGGGGCTGCCGGTGGACCAATGGTCTTTTTTGTTGGTGCACATTGTATTGGGCAAATTGCCCAATGACATCCGCTCGCGGTTTGAGCGCGAAAATGCGGAGCGGGATAGCACCACCCTACCAACATTCACTGACTTGGTGAAGTTTTTGGAGTTTGAGGCACGGGCTGCTGAGAATACCATGACGGACTCAGCGCCATCCAGAGCGCCTGAACGTAGGCCCTTGGAACCCTCATGGCGAGGGAGGCCCCAACAGGGACGGCAACCGCCACCGGGTGGAGCTGGTGCGCGGGTTGCACACACGGCAGCAGTCGCGAGGGACGCGGACTGCCTGCAATGTGGTCGGATGGGCCACAGCCTGCTGCAATGCAGGGACTGGCAGGGACTGCCAGTACAAGATCGGCGCCGCATGGCAAAGCGGCATGAACTTTGCTTTTATTGTTTGGGCGGTCACTATGCACGTGACTGTCCCAGTGCCATACCATGCAGTGCATGCCGTGGGCGGCACCACGCGATGCTTTGCATGAACCGCAACGGGGATGGCACCCGGATGTCGAGGCAGGGGTACCCTATGGGCGGGGGCGCTCCTGCGCGAAGCCCTCCACCACCGGACGGAGGACGCGGCTTCGCTCGTCGCACCCCCCCTCGGGAGGGGGTCGCGTACCTGCGCGGGTCTTGGCGGACCGGGACCACGCGCCCCAAGGTCATGGCCAGTATGTAGCTGGCCAGGCCCCGGATAGGGCCCCCATGGGCGGGGGCCCTAGATCGGACGTGAGAGTGGGGACACCCCCTCCACGCGGGTTACCAATACCCAACACATGCAGCCGCAGCGGTTTTCTCCGCCGCTGCACGAGTACCCACGGCTGGAGTACCACCCGCCGTACCATATGTATGGCCGGGCCGCGGGTTATGCCCCCTCAGATGGGGATGTGCACTCGCCCGCCATATTATCCGGGTCAGTGGCGCGCCCCTGGTTTGGAGAGAGTGGGGAGCCCGTAACTAGCTTGCTCCCTTGCTGGGACAGAGCCGCGGACGGTTCTGCTCCCTACCGCGGTGGTCCGCGTATGGGGTCGTAGGGGGAAGCCATTAATTTGAGAGCTCTGTTGGACTCAGGGGCTCAAAGCAGTTTGGTTACCACTCGAGTGGCACGCCAGTTAGGTTTAGTCGTGGAAGACTCGCCTGTGCCACTTCTTGGAGTTGGTGGCATACAAGTGAAGTGTCTGACGGGCCAGACACTTGTCACCTTTTCTTCGCTGAAGTCCTCCACAATGAGGATCACGACTTCGGCTATGGTAATGGATACCATTGCGGGTTGGCACCCCTCGACAGACATACCGCCGGGTGTGTTGTCTTTGGTTTCGGGTCTGGATTTGGCCGACCCCTTTGTCTTTCATCCCGGCCCAGTGGACTTGCTCCTGGGCTCGGACGTATTGGGTTGGATTTTGTTGGGTACACAGAAGGCTCTGGGTTCGTCTTCACTGATGGCAGTGTCTACGATTTTTGGTTTTGCCCTGATGGGCCCTGTGTTTGATAATGGCACCGCGGAGGAGCCACCGGTTGTCGCATCTGCGTCCTTGGCCAAGACCATGCAAAGGTTTTGGGAGGTGGAGGAGCCACCTATGAGTTCCAGGATGGATCCGGAACACGCTGAGTGCGAAGCCCTTTTTCGATCGACCACGGAGAGGTTGCCCTCCGGTCGGTTTGTAACTAGGTTACCCTTTGTTGCCTCTCGTCCTAGCCTAGGGCAAAGTAGGGCGCTTGCGGAGAAACGACTGCTGTCCATGGAGCGACGTATGCAGCGTGACCACGTACTTCGCGATAAATATATTGAATTTATGCGCGAGTACGAGGATTTGGGTCACATGTCTCCGGCTCGAGTTGATTGGAGCTCAACTGAGCATTATTTTTTGCCCCACCACGCGGTGGTGAAGGCCTCAACAGGCAAATTGAGGACCGTCTTCGATGGGTCCGCACCCACTTCGAACGGGGTTTCGTTGAATCTGTGTTTGCATTCGGGTCCCAAATTGCATAGGGACATAATTGACATCATCTTGAACTTTAGAAGACATCAAGTGGTTTTTGGCGCGGACATCCGGATGATGTTCCGCCAGACAGTCATACATCCTGAGGACAGGCGATTCCAGTTGATACTCTGGCGTGAGCGCCCTGAGGATCCTGTGACGGTGTATGAACTCAACACAAACACGTATGGTTTGAAATCTAGTCCCTATATCGCCATCAGATCATTGCTTGAATTGGCAGAGCGGGAACGGATCCGCTTTCCCCGTGGGGCTTCCGTGCTGTCACGTGACTTGTATGTAGATGACGTGTGCACCGGAGCCCAAAGTATTGAGGAGGCCCTCCTACTGCGGGATGAATTGATTGAAATATTGAAGACAGGTGGCTACGAGCTACGTAAGTGGTTGTCTAATGAGCCTAAAGTTCTAGAAGGGATCCCGGAGGATCACCAACAGAACCCTCACCTGTTTGAAGATGTGGATGATCCCAACAGGATAGCGGTGCTGGGCATGCAGTACCAGCCGCTAACCGATATTTTTACATTCCAAGTGGACTTGGAAATACCAAAGGTCTGGACTAAGAGAACGGTGTTGTCCGTAATAGCCCGTATGTTTGATCCAAGCGGTTGGATCAGTCCAGTGATATTCTCTGCAAAGTGTCTTCTTCAGAGACTTTGGACTTTGGGCGTCTCGTGGGACGAGCCGCTGTTTGGCTCTCCATTGGATGATTGGCTCGAGTTGTTTTCATCGATTAAGGAAGTCACTCGGATTGCCTTGCCTCGTCGAATATTGCCCCCCCGGAAATGTCGAGCCAGCCTGCATGGCTTTTGTGACGCGTCGGAGCGAGGCTACGCCGCGTCAGTCTATATGCGGACGGTTGACGCCGATGGCCGGGTCAATGTCTCGCTTTTGTTAGGGAAGAGCAAGGTCGCCCCCATCAGGACTAGGCTGACTATTCCCAAGCTTGAGTTGAGTGGAGCTCACCTTCTCTCTAAATTGTTGCATCACGTTGCCAGTGAGCTGGCGGCCACGGTCGAGATACGAGACATCTTCGCCTGGTCGGATAGCCAGGTCGCGCTTGCATGGTTGCGCGCGGCCCCACATACCTTGGAGGTTTTTGTTGGAAATCAGGGTTTCCCAAATCCAGAATATCGGAATTGATATAACATGGAGACATGTGCCGGGAGAGCTTAACCCAGCGGACTGTGCTTCCCGAGGTTGTACGGCACCAGAATTGGTGTCACACCCGCTCTGGTGGGGTCCAGAGTGGCTGATGGGATCAGAAACATCTTGGCCTGTCTGTCAGACAGATGTTACTTCTTTGAGTTTGACTGGGCTCCGTGTACATGCTGTAGTCGCTGAGACGACGTCGGAGCCGGATTGGCTACTTGCTCGGTATAGTAGCTTGGATAAGCTTCTGGGTGTTACCAGTTGGATTAAGCGTTTCATACATAATTGTAGAAACCCACAGGCAAAGCGGTTGGAGCCGATTGCAGGTGCAGAAGAGCGCCGGAGCGCATTGTTGCATTGGGTCCGTGTCGTGCAGACCGGACGGTTTGAGTCAGAGCTTGTATTTTGCGCGACGGACGCGCTAAGTTGAAGGGCGCGGTCGCTCGTTTGAACCCGTACATCGACTCGGATGGGCTTCTTCGGGTTGGAGGCAGGCTCCGGAAGGCGGATCTTCCATATGAGACTCGCCATCCTCTGTTGTTGCCCAAGGGCGGACCCTTGGTGCAGCTTTTGGTGTCTGATCGACACATTCGTAACGCCCATGCTGGGTGCAATGCTTTGTTGGCTATTTTGCAACGCGAGTTTTGGATTTTGTCTGCCCGAAGAGCAATCCGTAGTGTCCTGTTTCGATGTATTGCATGTTATAGGTTGAAGGCATCCACGATGCAACCACAGATGGGTGATTTGCCCGCTGATCGAATCCGACCTTCGAGACCGTTTGACGGCGTTGGAACCGATTTTGCCGGTCCCTTTTCGATCAAGGCTTCTCCCTTTCGTAATGCCCGTATTGTGAAGGGCTATTTGTGTGTATTTGTTTGTTTGGCCACCAAGGCTGTCCATTTGGAGGTGGTATCGGCTCTGACTACGGAGGCCTTCGTCGCCGCGTTGGATCGCTTTGTTTCGCGTCGAGGTCTACCTTCCCTTATTAGGTCTGATAATGGCACAAACTATAAAGGAACTGTAAATTATCTTAAGGATGTTTCTGTGTTTATTGATAAAAATTGTACTAGTTTAAGTCAAATTGCTGCCCAAAGGGGAATAACCTGGAAGTTTAGTCCCCCAAGTTGCCCCCATTGGGGAGGGATTTTTGAAGCGGCTGTGAAATCCGCAAAGACCCACCTCCGCCGCATTATCGGAGAAACGGCTCTAACTTTTGAAGAGCTGGCCACAGTGTTTTGTAAAGTTGAGGCGGTCCTCAACTCTCGTCCTCTCTGTCCGCTATCTCCAGATCCAAATGACTTGGAAGCTCTCACCCCTGGTCATTTTTTGGTGGGAGGGCCGTTGAATGCCCTGCCCGAATACCCGTGGAAGGATGAACGCGTATATCGGTTGTCGCGTTTTCAAATGTTGCAGCAAATGAGCCAGGACTTTTGGCGTCGCTGGTCGCTTGAATATTTGCATTTGCTGCAGCAAAGAGTGAAGTGGACAGACAGGACTGAGCCTCCCAGGGAGGGTGATTTAGTATTGTTAAAAGAGGCAAATTTGCCCTCATTGCTTTGGCGACGAGCTCGCATATTACGTTTGATTCTTGGCGGAGATGGCACTCCGCGTGTGGCTGAGGTGTTGGTCGACGGTTCGATTTTAAGGAGAGGTGTGACCTCTCTCGCCCGCCTTCCCGTAGAGTAAGCTAGCGGTCTGCTTCTCAGACCGGGACGGGGGGATGTTTGTAATATATTGGGTAAAACTAAACGCAGGCGTTTCCTGTTATCGCCGCCAGGCGTTTTGGGGTTCTCACTCTGCTAGCGTGGATGGCGTCGCGTGTGGTCCGCCATTGCATTGTCCCGGGCGATATCGGTTTGATTTTAATACGCGGAGCGGTCTCGCGTCTTTTGCTTGTTGTTTAGTTTGAGTGATAATTGTGAATTTCCTGTTTGTTAAATAACTATTGAATTTGTGTTTGTGAAAAACTCTGTTATTGTGACTTTTTCTTGTGAGAGGTGAAACGTGGCTGGCTGTTCACATCTGGCTGTTCCCGGAGTGAAACTACGGGAAGAAATCTATTTATTTGTCCTGGGGAATTGAGATCTCAAGGGTTAGGTAGGGTGATTAGGAATTCCCTTCCCGAAGACACTCAAGTTTGGATCCGAAGAGAAAGAAGATTTAATTTGGTAAGTGTTCAATTGTAGTTAATTTATAGGTTAGGTTATCATATAGGGCCCTGTAGCTCCCTTCATAAGCTACGGTGGTAGCAGACTGCGTTAAGTTAGCTAGGTTTTAGTCGGGCAAACGTGGTGCCGCGTGGAGATTTTTTCCCGGTACTTATTTTTACCGGTGGTTTTTTCCCGGTGAAGTTCCGGTACAGAATTCTTCCCGCCGCTTCGTTTGTCCGGATTCTCTCTGCCACATTTTCTGGCAGCAGAGCGTAGTTGCTCTGCACACGAAATTCTTCTATTTTTTGAAGAAAAGATTTCGGACAGGTTTTACCATCATAGCAAATCTTTTTAGGTCGTTTAAGGAAGAAGGAAGTACCAAATTTTGTAGGATTTCAGGATTGAAACTACTGAGAACAGTAGAAGAAGATTGAGGAAGAGGTGAAGTTGTAATTTGAGGAAGGGGTGGAGTGGGCGTGGAAACATTTTGCTCTGCGTTCAGAAAAGTAAAAGGTTCAAATCGTTTTTCAAGTTCGACAAATTTATCTTTGAGGACATCAAATTCTTCTTTTTATCACTGTGTAAATCTAAATCAATTCTATCTAAGCGATAGTGTAGATGATTTAAATAAGTCTCTATTTTAGGGAGAATTTTTGAGTTGCCCGACTCAAGTGAGACTAATTTTAATTCAGTGTAAGTTAATGTAGCTTCAATCCCGTTGAGATCATCCTCAATTGGCAAAGGAGAATCTATAATGTCATCGCTCAATATAGATTGCGTAAGCGAAACGACTTGTTTTTTTAATTGAGGGAGCTTATCAGCTGGTTCCTCCAGTCTAACCTTGACTTCGTATTCTAACTCGGCTTTATTGAGCAGACTATATGCAATTGGACGAGACATTTTAGTAGAAGTTTAGGAGTACTTGTACAAAGTAAAGTACCTAAGTATAGTACCTTAGTTTAGTAAAGAGTTAAAGTCAAGTTATAGAGTCTAAGTCCAAGTCAAGTTAGTCAATAAAATAAATATTTATTGAATAAATATTGAGTATTAATGAGTTCAATGTGAAAAAGAGACCAGTGTGAAGTTAATTTAGTGTTTAAGGTCGAGAATCTAAGCCAAAATTAAGAGAACGTGTAGGTGTGTTTTTTAGAATTTAGAGGAGTGACAGAGCCAAAAGATGCGATGGGCGCCAACTGTTATGTAATAAAATAACAGATTTTAAAAAGAGAAGTTAATATATATTTACAGTTTAATATAAAATACAGTTAAGGTAAAAAAATAACTAGAGGTAAAAAAACACTAGGAAAGCGAACGCGGCACAGGGGGTATAGGGGTAAAGAAAGAAGGTATAGGGTTAAGAATTTGGACGAGGACACGGGCAGCACGGCAGGCGGTAGGGAGCCTTGCCTTATCCGCGACTGACGGTTCAATAGGCACGACAGGCAGGAGTAGGTGGCCTTGCCTTATCCACTACTGACGGTACAGCAGGCACAGTAGGGCGGGTAATGGGAGCCCAATGCTCTCGGCCGACGGGTAATGAGAGCCGGCTTCGGTCCTCAGGTCCACAGCAACGAGGTCTTCAATGAGGTTTTAAATTGAGGAGTCTTCAGGTCCACAGCAACGAGGTCTTCAATGAGATTTTAGATTGACGATTTACGACGCGAAGGCTTGCAGGGTCCCGGGGTCAGCAGGCCCCGGGACAAGACCTTTATTTCGCTCCGCGCTCCGATTTCTCGGAGAAGTGAAGACTGACCCGTTCTGACATTCAGCGTCTTTATATAGGCCTCGATTTAGAATTTCGTATTGCTTCATAATTTTCAAATAAAATACGAAATTAGAACATTTGCGAAAAGGTATACATAGAAATTTATAGAATTTTAGAAAAATAAAATCTGACATGCGACAACGCTTGACAATCATAATTGTTTACAATGAAAAAACGCAAGTAAAAATTTACACAATTTAAAGAATTAAGTATAAAAAAGTGGAAATAAACACGAAATATATATTATGAAGATATAGCGGTAAGTTTAAAGAAATATTCCCTAGCAACGTAGAAATTTTACAATAGAAAGTGTAAAAAAGAACATTTTGAGCTAAATAAGTAATTATTAAAGTAAAAATAGACAAGAATAGAAGTAAAGAAAGACATGAATCACTACAATGTATGTGTGTAAGTTTCTTTATTCCACCATAAGTCCTGAACGGCTTAGCAGATTTTGATGTGAGAGGTATTTTTAGATTCCTTGCATTCCTCCGAGTGACATAGGCTATATGACGTCATCATAAAAACAAAATGGCGGATTATATATGCGATAAATAGCAGACCAAAAAAATAAAATTTGATCAGTTTTATCGAATGGGGTATCAAATTGAAGGGCTTTAAAAGGTGATTTCAAAAATGTATATAATTTATATGTTAGTATGTACTTTTTGAGTAAAAACTTGTCAGTCGTGTTTTTTATTTTTAATAATTAGCTTGTGTATTGTTAATTTAATACTAACATAACTCAAACAACTAACATAACTTTCCTGTTTCCGGTTCCGTTGAGTCATTGTACGAATGTAGTACAAACATAGTTACTAAACGTAACTTTATGTATATGTTCCGGTTTTGTTGAATCATCGCGGGTTTGAATCATCTGACTGTAAAGAGATTCCGTTTTCGCGCCATTACGTTGGTCGTACTTTTCGTCTAGCGTTTTCGTCTTCAAATAAATCATATCGGAAATCAGGAGACGATTGAAACTTTAACATACATTTAAATTATAACGAACGCAATTTTAGGCAATTACCATAATACACTTCGATGATGTGGTCTTTCTGAAAAGCGAATCGTTAGTAGTTTTATTGCTTTAATTAACACAACTCTGATAATAGCAGGCAGAGACTTTCTGAGAAATTATTAATTAATAACCTTGAAATATCGGAACACATATGTGAATCGCACTGATTTATTTTCATCTGTAGTCAGTCACTATTACAGATGGTGCACAAAGGTAAACTGAGATGTATTTCGGCCGTTACCCAACCCCTGAGAAAGGGCCTTTATGGATGAGACTATTTATAAGTTATCAGAGATGTATCTGTTGTACGTTACTTTGAAGAAGTTTCGATTGTTACGGAAAAACTTATGTCCAATAGGCAAGCCAAAAGGCTGAAACTGTCGCGGGTTGTCAAGCTTCCACCTCGCTTATCTATCTTTACAATAATTAAACTAAAAACGAGTTTTTAACCAGCTCTCATGCTAGGTCGAAAAATGCGCTCAAATAGGTTTTTATAGTCTTCAGAATATAGATGAAAATCGCTGAACTGTTGTTATTTTTTTTTCTGCTATGGTGTTTTGGAACTTTGTTCTGCGAAACTTTTAGAAACTATTTTTAATCCCCGACGCAAAAAGAGGGGTGTTATAAGTTTGACGTCTCTGTGTATCTATCTGTGTCATCGTAGCTCCCATACGGATTAACCGATTTTGATATAGTTTTTATTTTGTTTAAAAAGTGGCTTGTTCTTAGCCATGATTCAAAGAAAACGGTTTATCCCTTTTCAATAAATAAAATCAGCATTTTTTCAACGCGATCTTGGGGGTTTTTTTACTACAAAACAATCTTGGGGGTTTTTCGTTACAATGTTTTTGTAGCACCTAATTTATATCATGCTTATTTGGAAAGCGGTTTACTCGTTTAGGAGTACTTAATCAGCATGTTTTTCAACGTGATGTCGTTTATTTAGAATCTAGCGGAGGCCGAGTACGTGGTGGCAGTATTCATGTACATGCGGCTGGTGGGCTGGCCGGCGCGCAAGATCTCCATCCTCACCACCTACAACGGGCAGAAGCATCTCATCCGTGACGTCATCGACAAGAGGTGCGCTGATAACCCTCTCATTGGACGACCGCATAAGGTACGTTCTTAATTTTGTTTTATTTAAAAAGGCACAATCACAGATAACATAACATAAATTAATTATACAGAGTTCTACACATCTTTTTGATTCTGAAATCCTAATAAGATTGTACACAACATATAAACAGTAAAGTTTAATACATGCAAACATTCACAACACAACATTCATATATAGGTACCTACACTACATAATTCATTGATGTCTCGTTTTTTTTTCTATTTGTGGCGATTTATAAACTTACATGTTTTCAAACTTTAATAAATTCCAAGAAACATTTAAAAATTAAAACTATTTATTAGATACAAATAGTGATGATTTAATCACGAAATCATACAATATTGCGAGCTTTTCATACAATATTTGCAAGTAGCGTTAGCTAAGTAATTTTGTCACAAATAAACGACTTAATGACATAGAACAGTCGATAGATAGTTATTTAAGGTACCTATATATATGTAAGTAGATGGAATAATATTTATGGAAATTTATATTTTATCTCTATTACCATACTATATCCATAATATTGCTTCCTCGAAATATGTATTTACTACGGTAACAACGTAGTTTGACCTTGTCGAATCTATCAAAATATTTTTAACACTGTTGAGGCCATCAGCCTCCAATTTTTTATACTTTCCTTTTTCTCAACAAATTCGATGACAAGGCAACTTGATATCGCTGTCCCCTTTAGCGGGCAAATGAGGGAGCGAGATGGAATCTACTTGCCCTCCCCGGAGCATCGCCGACTATCACAATTTAGTCTCGCATTGTATGTCATTGAGATTTGGCGTGTGTCCTGCGCCTCTGTGCCGCGCGCGCCCGTTACGAGATTCGCCGCAGATCTTCCAGGATCTTCCGAAGGAGCCACTTGTGTTCAGAAGAAATCTGGTGATCACCAGGAGAAGAGGTAAGCGATTGTCGAGCTCTGTCGAATTGCCGAATTTGTTGAAACTTCTACCTTTCATATATTCACATATAGGCAGTTTAACCGAGGTCTCCTCCGAGCCCAAGGTATAACTTTAAGGTCCTCATACCGCAAAAAGGGAGTCAGTCTATTTACACGACTGCCACTCCATAATTTGGTCCTTTACGAGCGGATTTGTCCAGCTTTTAATATTATATGTACTTTCGCTTCGGCGCTAGTGCTACGAACCGCCATCTTGTTAATTGCATTTTGCTAATTCACCTTCCATATACTTTCTTATAGTAATTTCCAATAATGGCTTCTAACAAACTCGAAGCCAAATTGAAACAACTCATTGCCAAAAAAGAAGCTATTTATGAACGAATTAATCGTTTATACGATATAAGCAAAGGCATTTCCAATTACGATTATCGTTCGAATGAGCCATTTCTAGCCCAATCTGAGACTATCAGCGAACTTTATGACAAATTTGAAGTAATCATAGAACATATTAATGAGTTGAACTTTGAACTGAAAGAAACCCCACCTGATTACGCGGCTTTAAACTCGTTCGAAGAATTATATTCAGCGATTAAATACAAACGTAATCTAATTTTAGCCAGAGATAAGACTAACGTTGGCGTGTCACTTAAGAAAGGCCCTATAAAATTACCACCTATACAGATACCTTCCTTTGATGGTAAAATTGAAAATTGGCCGATATTTTACGAAATATTTCGTAGTAATATTCACGAAAACGCAGATCTGACGGACTCGCAGCGTGTCCAATATCTCATGGGCAAACTTACCCACAGTGCTTTAAAATTAACTGCAGGTATTGTTCCCACGGGAGAAACTTATAATACAATTTGGGATTCTCTCGTTAAGAAGTACCAAGATAATCGCACTTTAGGTATTCATTATTTAAACAACATTTTGGACATTAAAAATTGTGTCAATAATACCGCTAGTTTAAACACTTTTATTGAAAAATATTCGGCGTCTATTGCAGCGCTCAAGCAGCTAAAGATACCTAAATTATTGGACTTTATGTTATTACATTGTGGTCTACGAAAGGTTGACTCTCAAACAGCCCAGCTATTCGAAACACATATTAGTGGAAAGGAATTGCCGTCTTATACAGAATTTATATCTTTTATACAAGATCATATAAAGGCACGCGAAAGATCACATACTAATAATTGTTCGCGGTTTGAAACGCGAGTGACAAATTCCACTAATACTTCAAAAACTTTCATATCAAATAGCGCGCCACGGTGTGAAATAGAAACGCCCTGCCCAATATGCGCAGGCGAAAAACATCCATTGTTTAGGTGTGAGCAATTTAAAAATATGAGTACACCGCAAATTCGTTTCGATTTTATTAAGTCAAAGCGTGCCTGTATTAACTGCTTAAGCCTAACCCACACATTGAATAAATGCAAGTCGCGTTCGACATGCAAGTTTTGTAAAAAACAGCACCATTCATTGTTGCATTTCTCTGAGAACAATAAGCCGGACTCAACGCCAGGCGACGGCAAACCAGTTTGTTATCTAGCAGACGCCACGCAGTCTGCGCGCACTCAGCCCTCGCCGCCAGTAGAAAATACCACTTCTGTGACGTTAAACACAGGAATGCGGAATTCAAATTATGTTTTATTGTCGACGGCTCAAGTGTATGCGACTCACAACAATGGTCATGACAAAATTGTGGTCAGGTGTTTGATAGATAGTGCGTCTCAGAATAATTTAATAACTTTGAATTGTTGTAAGCGCTTGAACTTACCTATAGTTAAGCTACATAACTCATCGTTACAGGGTGTTGGAATGTCCACGCAGCTAGTGCATGGTTATATACATATAACAATAGAATCGCGCGTTAATCCCGAAGATAAATATTATATTCATGCGTTAGTGGTAGATTGCATCACAGGTAAGCTACCCGCGAATTATATTGAATTAAATGACGACATGTCATATATAAATAAATTACCACTAGCCGATTTAACTTGGAATGTGCCGGGAAATATTGACATTATTCTCGGCGCGCAACTTTTTCCATATATTTATTTAGGTAATATGATTGAGTCGGGCAGTAGCGCCCCCAGCTGTCCTGACTAGCTTCGGGTACGTGTACTGATGGGAGGTGCGGCAGGTCATTGTGACTCGTTTTCTCAATCTTCCTCGTTTACCGCGCTGACTAATACTGACATTGAGTCGGGTTTACAGAAGTTCTTTGAATTGGAGGAAGTACCATTTTCACGGCTTATTAGTCCATCCGAAAAAGAGTGCGAAGATATTTTTTGTTCTTCCGTCACGTTTAAAGACAGAAGTATTTTGTTGACCTACCCTTTTCGCGGAACCCCTCTGAGTTGGGTAATTCTCATGCAGTCGCCCACCGCCGCCTGTTGGCCCTCGAACGTAAATTTGCGCACGTACCAACCCTACGCGAAAATTATAATAAAACCATCACCGACTATATATCTCAGGGTTATTTATCGGAAGTACCTGATTCTGAATTAACAGAACAGGGCTATTACATACCGCACCATGCGGTCATTAGGCCCGACAAAGATAGTATTCGTGTGGTTTTGGACGCCAGCGCTAAGACGCACTCAGGGTTGTCACTCAATGACATTTTACATGTCGGGCCGAATTTACAGGCCGACTTATTTTTGTTATTACTTGATTTTCGTACGTTTCCCATAGCTATGACCGCAGATATTAAACAGATGTTTTTAAGAATCGGTGTTAATCCGCATCACCGCGAATACTTGCGAATTTTATTCCGCTTCAATAAGAATGAGCCTATTCGCACCTTTAATTTCAACCGCGTGCCTTTTGGATTGGCGTCTAGCCCTTACTTAGCCATGCGCACACTACGCCATCTGGCGTGTGAGCATAGCGACCGCTTTCCGGACGCATCCAAATTGGTAGAAACCCAGTTTTATATGGATGATTATGTTTATTCTGTTCCTGATGAACAAACCGCTATAAAGTTGTCACACAACTTAATTGATTTATTTAAATTAGGTTCCTTCGACCTTGTCAAATGGGCCAGCAATTCACCCGCTTTGTTAGAGACCCTCCCTGCGTCTCACCGCTTATCAGTTAATGTTTTCTAGTATGGATAACAATATTAACAATTTTAAAATCCTTGGTTTAACCTGGGAGCCCGCTGAAGATACTTTTTCTTTGACAACCAGCCCAGTGGACAGTAAATGTACAAAACGCACCATTTTATCATTAATTGCTCGCTTATTCGACGTACTTGGCCTTGTAGCGCCGGTCGTTTTGTACGCTAAAATACTTATTAAAGAACTTTGGTTAGCCAAGATAGATTGGGATGAGGTACCTCCGCAGCCAATCATAGACCGCTTCACTGCTTTAGCACGGGATTTTCCCGCACTATCTGCTCTTAAAATCCCACGTCATGTTGGAGTTTTTGCAGAATCTGTCGTAAACATTGTGGCCTTTTGTGATGCTAGCTTTAGTGGCTATGGTTGCTGTGTATATTTACACATTTCTGATACTCAAGGTAATATAACGGTCCGCCTTCTTTGTGCGAAATCCAAGGTTTCCCCCGCTAAAGTAACAACACTAGCTCGGTTAGAACTCGTTGCTGCTTTGTTGCTGTCTAAACTTGTTAAGGTTGTCAGAGAGAAGCTTTCTGCCCGCATTCCGATTGCCGGTACTTATGCGTTTTCGGATTCCACTATTGCGCTCTCGTGGATCCATTCTGCCCCTCATAGGTGGTCTATATTTGTTAGCAACCGTATTGCAAAAATTCAGGAAAATTTACCTGCCGCTTGTTTTAATCACGTATCAGGGAAAGAGAATCCTAGCGATTGTCTTTCACGTGGCATGCTGCCTTCAGAGTTAATTGTACATTCCTTATATTATAACGGCCCGTCCTGGCTTCGTCAGCCTATAAATGAATGGCCATTGAAATTTGTTCCGACGGAATGTGAGACATTACCGGAACTGAAATCTAAAACCTTTGTTGTTGAGGCTTCCCGTGCGGAACCACATATTATGGACACCTTAGTCAGCCGCGTGTGTTCATGGAACAAATTATTACGCGTATTTCTATATATTCTTAAATTCACAAAAAGATTGAGTGGTCGTAACGCTGTTGAAAATATTCAAACCGCTGAAAATTTCATTATCAGAATCGTTCAAAACATTCATTTTTCTACGGAATTAGATTTAATTAAATCTGGCAAACTTCCATCTAAAAGGTTGCGCAGTTTGTCCATATTTGTTGACGATCACGGAATCTTGCGCATCGGAGGCCGACTTTCCAAATCGGACCTACCCTACGAAGCGAAGCATCCTGCTTTGTTACCTAAACGCGCCCGCATAGTTGATTTAATTATCGATCATTACCATAACACTTATTGCCATACCGGTCCTGGGCTATTAATGTCCATCATAAGGCAGCGATTTTGGATATTGGATGGTAGGACAGTCATTCGCTCGCGTTGTCGCAAATGTAATACTTGCTTTCGTATTAAGCCTACTCACCCGACACCCAGAATGGCTGATCTGTCTGAGTATCGCGTGCGTGACGCTAAAGCCTTTGTACACACTGGGGTTGATTTAGCGGGTCCTATTGCATACATACCTATGCGTCGCAGAGGCCAACGCTCGCTGAAGGTCTACATTTGCTTGTTCATATGTCTAGTCACTAAGGCTATTCATATAGAATTAGTTTCGGATCTCACGTCCGAAGCTTTTCTTGCAGCTTTAAAGAGATTTATGTCCCGCCGTGGTCCAGTGTCTGTCATGTACTCGGACAACGGGACCAATTTCGTTGGTGCTAAGGCCCGGTTGAACGAAATCTACTCTTTTTTATTAAACTCGCGCATTCGGACCGACATTAAAGAAGAACTTCTGAAATGTCGAATTGAGTGGAAGACGTTACCGCCCCGAGCTCCGCACTTCGGAGGAATTTGGGAGTCCAACATCAAAGGTATCAAAGCGCACTTGTACCGAGTGATAGGAAAGCAGCTTCTCACTTATGAGAAGCTCTTAACTGTCCTCGTACAGATAGAATGTCTTTTGAACTCACGGCCTCTTAGTGTTTTATCATCTGATCCGCATCCTGACGTTCTCACGCCGGCTCATTTTTTAATGTCCAGTCCCATTACTTATTTACCTTCTTCTGAATTAACAGAGGAAAGTATGAATTTGACAAAGCGTAAAAAACTTTTGGATCAACTCGTGTTATCATATTGGAAAAAGTGGCGTATTGAATACCTGCATACGCTGCAAGTCCGTCAGAAATGGTGCACTCACGATCGTCCCATAGAGATAGGCACTGTCGTTCTCTTGGGTCAAGATAACGTACCGCCCTTGACTTGGCCATTGGGTGTCATAAAGGAGGTGTTTCCTGGATCGGATGGTATAATTCGTGTGGCTTTAGTCAAGACTGTGTCAGGCACATATAAGCGTCCTGTCACAAAGCTGTATCCTTTGCCTACCCAATAATCAACCGCAACTTAATCAAACCGCAATTTAATCAAACCGCAATTTAATTAAACCGCTTATTTACTCATAATTTCTACCGTAGATATCGATTCGCTGATATTCTCAGACCGCTATTACCTCTAATCTATCCTCCTAGCTTAATCTATCTTATCTTATCTAATCTATCCACCTAGCTTCTTGTCTATATTTTAATTTGAAAGCTCTGGACCTTTCAAGGCGGGGAGCTATGTTGAGGCCATCAGCCTCCAATTTTTTATACTTTCCTTTTTCTCAACAAATTCGATGACAAGGCAACTTGATATCGCTGTCCCCTTTAGCGGGCAAATGAGGGAGCGAGATGGAATCTACTTGCCCTCCCCGGAGCATCGCCGACTATCACAATTTAGTCTCGCATTGTATGTCATTGAGATTTGGCGTGTGTCCTGCGCCTCTGTGCCGCGCGCGCCCGTTACGAGATTCGCCGCAGATCTTCCAGGATCTTCCGAAGGAGCCACTTGTGTTCAGAAGAAATCTGGTGATCACCAGGAGAAGCCTTTCAGCAAGCGAGCGAGGTAAGCGATTGTCGAGCTCTGTCGAATTGCCGAATTTGTTGAAACTTCTACCTTTCATATATTCACATATAGGCAGTTTAACCGAGGTCTCCTCCGAGCCCAAGGTATAACTTTAAGGTCCTCATACCGCAAAAAGGGAGTCTATTTACACGACTGCCACTCCAAATACCTTTTAACATGAATCGTTTGAATGTTGATGTTTTTTTTTTCAAGAAAAGTAATTTACATTTTATGTATCACTTTTATAATGCGGTATAAAATATATTGTTTACAATGTCGCGTCGGTTTGAAGTCACCGCTACGCCACATCACGGATCCGCTTGTCTCAATGAAAAATCGCATAAATTTGATAATAATTTTGCAACCGCAAACAAATTCCAATTCTCAGACATGTGCAAATTACTTGCATAATAAACATTACATATTTGACACATTCTGCCTCTGTCACAAGGAGGGCACTTCCTAGAAGCGGGGCGTCATAATATACCTACTACTACTACCAATGGAACTGTACTTCCGTGAACACGTGAAAGTGTGCGTTTTCATAGTCATAGCGTCCCAATCCGCAAACGAACGGGGGAGAAGTGCGGGGTACGCAAGGGGTACGCCATATTGCGAGAGGGGCAGGGAGCTTCCTTTCTGTATATAGTACTTATATTAATTCTGTGTCTAGGTGACGACCGTAGACAAATACCAAGGGCAACAGAACGACATTGCCCTGGTGTCCCTCGTGCGTACGAAGGCCGTGGGTCACGTGAGGGACCTCCGGCGGCTCATCGTGGCGGCCTCCCGGGCCCGCCTGGGACTCTATATCTTCGCCAGGGTCAACCTCTTCAGGAACTGCTTCGAGCTACAACCCACTTTCAATCAGGTAACACATCTAACGACCTCAGTCGAATATGTGATAACTTATGAGGAATAATAAGTAATAACTAACCTTGATTCAAAGATAAATAAGAGATCTGCATTTAAATAAGAGAAAGACTTTTGCATTACGCGTTGCATTTTCTGTTCTGAGTAGGCGTCGACTGCTCCCATATAAACAGTTTTGATGTAACGATCAAATCACGCAATGGAATTATATAATGAATCTATTTAAAAACACTTGATATATTTTTAACCGCGGGTAGAGCCACGGGGCAACATCTATTCCTAATCCTAACTAATATTATAAATGCGAAAGTGAGTTTGATTATTTGTTTGTTTGTTACCTATTCTTGTTTTATCTACTGAACATAACATTCCTGAAATTTCGCATTCACATAGTCAAAAGTACTGAGAAGGACATTGGATACCTTTCATCCCGGGAAAAAGCACTGTCCTCGTGGGAAATTCACGTGGGCGAAGCCGCGGGCAAAAGCTAGTAGGAATTGCTTTGAGCTACAACTTTCACGTCATCACGACAAACACGAAATTAGACTCTGCGCAGAAACATAAAATAGACGTCCTTGGAGGAATGAATGGTAGCGTGCAACCGCGCTTCCCCGCGCATTCCCCCCGAGAGTATGCGCAGTCGACGTCATATTGGGTCTAGTTCCCTACCGATACCTGTGTTTTCTTTATGTATTATGATATAAATCTGTACGCGGGTAGATTCGCGAGGTTAGTGCGGTCAATTCTATCTCGGTTTTGACTCGCGACTACTCGCGAGGATATTGGGTGTTGCAGTTCGATCGTGTTTTTAACTTTAGTAGCTTGTAAGCGCTGCGCGCACGGCCCTCGCGTTGTTGAATTATTATTATATTTCGTCGCGTGGCGTCTAGTTTGTGAAGATTGTAATTAGGTTATGTTAGTCTCTGATATAGTGAAGCGAGTGGCCAAATTAAAGTGGCAATGGGCAGTCGGCAGACCCCAGATGCGGTGGATAGACGACATCAAGAGGATAGCTGGCAAGAACTGGCTACACACTGCCCAGGATAGAACAAATTGGAGGCGGTTGAAGGAGGCCTACGCCAAAATGGTCGAGGAAGGCTTGAGATGATATGTTAGACTAACCTTTGTTTGATTTGATTGTTAACGTACATCGTATTACTTATTGATTGCGGCAAACTATTCGTTCTAAGTACCTACCTATATAACTAACGACCTATTCGTTCTAAGTACCTACCTATATAACTAACGACCTATTCGTTCTAAGTACCTACCTATATAACTAACGACCTATTCGTTCTAAGTACCTACCTATATAACTAACGACCTATTCGTTCTAAGTACCTACCTATATAACTAACGACCTATTCGTTCTAAGTACCTACCTATATAACTAACGACCTATTCGTTCTAAGTACCTACCTATATAACTAACGACCTATTCGTTCTAAGTACCTACCTATATAACTAACGACCTATTCGTTCTAAGTACCTACCTATATAACTAACGACCTATTCGTTACTAAGTACCTACCTATATAACTAACTGGACCTATTTCGTTCTAAGTACCTACCTATATAACTAACGACCTATTCGTTCTAAGTACCTACCTATATAACTAACGACCTATTCGTTCTAAGTACCTACCTATATAACTAACGATCTATTCGTTCTAAGTACCTACCTATATAACTAACGAGCCTATTTGGTATAGTTAGTGGAGCGTCCGCTGGAGCTGGAGCTGGTGCCGGGCGAGCGGTTCCCCGCGCAGCGCGCGGCCAGCGCGGCCGTGCCCGCCGCGCTGGCGCTGCGGGTGCGCGACATGCCGCACATGGCACGATACGTGTACGACCTCTACCTGGAGACCGTGCGCGACGCCAACAAGCAACACCATGTGAGTGACAGCTCTCATACGATTTCATCTCTTGCGAAATTTAAATGTTTTTTTTTTTTTCGCCATTGTTTAATTTTTGGTTAGCTAGCTACCATTCTACGATTTTTTCTGGTAAAATTAAATTATTAAAAACCTGTATTAGTAGTGTCTTCTTAGTAAGTTCATATTTATTTTACGTATAAATCAATTTCAGCGCCTCGGCTCATGCGCAAAATGTCTCTTTCGCAAAATGTCCCCTAGTCGTAAAATGTCTCTTTCTCGTAAATATGTAATATGTATGTATGTTGTTTCTCGCAAGTATATCGCAAAATGTCGCGACATACTTGGAATACAATAGGGTATTTGACATTGTTTTCTTTAAATTATTTATGGAAAGATCATGTAGATTTTCAAAGCAAAATCATCATCTAATGTTTATTTTTACAACCTATTTTGTAACTGTTTGTTGTTCCTCCCTGTACAGCGACAATGTTTTCTGCATGGCGATCAAATTGTATAATGAACTGCCAGTAGACATTAGAGAGACAAGCACATTTATTAAATTCAAACGTAAATTATTTGACTGGCTGGGTAAATGTTTTTACGATATTAAGGAATTGGTCCAAAAGCATTGATAATTGTATAAATTTTTATAATCTAAATGTACCTATGTAAATTTAATACTTTGACATTCCTACGCCAACTATGGCAGAATATGTTGCACTTCCATTTGTAAACAGCTACTTATATTACCATATTCTATGGAATAAATGATTTCTATCTATTCTATTCTATTCCTTAATAAATAAACAAATCTTTAATAAGTAACTTTAATAAATATTTTTGCTATGAAAATCAAAATATAAACATTGTGCGAAAGAGATATTACGTGAAAGAGACATTCTGCGAAAGAGACATTACGAGAAAGAGACATTTTACGACTAGGGGACATTTTGCGAAAGAGACATTTTGCGCATGAGCCTTAGAGACTAGAATAGTACACGCCCAGAATTCTCTCTTTTGATTCCGTTTTGCGAATTATCTTTTTTGTTGGAGTTGATTCAAGTCTGACCTTGAATAAGACGAGGTTTGGAGGTTAGTCACCTTTCGTTAGCACAATGACTCATTTGTGTCGACTTGTGTAGGTTACCGGGTTACCGATTCTAAGTCAATGATACTTCGCCGGTTAAATAACGGCACAAGACGCCGGCGCAGTTTATTCTATCCTAACTAATATTATAAATGCGAAAGTGAGTTTTTTTATTTGTTTGTTTGTTATCTCTACACGCTTTATCTACTGAACCAATCTTCCTTAAATTTCGCATACACATGGTTAGAAGTAATGAGAAGAACATAGGGACCTTTCATCCCGGAAAAAAGCACTGTTCCCATGGGAAAATCACACGGACGAAGCCGCGGGCAAAAGCTAGTGATGTGTATTTTTTCTTAATATTTAAATTTCGCATTATTGCTTTTTTGAATTGTACTGCAGTTTTATGTACTGGAAAAAAATAACATTGTAATAAATAATACAGACCTTTAAAGGGCGTGTTTAAACACCTATTTTAGCGCGATCAGAATGGGACCTAACTTTTTTTTATCTTCATTTAGAAAACACTCATATCTAATAGATATCAAGATGAAGACGAATAAGAAGAAGAAATATAGAATAAAATGAATAATTGTTTATATAATTTTTTCTTAATAATTCTTTTAATTTTTATTTCTTTCTTTTTTCTTTTTTTTAATTAATGTTTTTAAGGTTTTTGTTTTTATAAACATGTCAGCCTTATCGTATTCCAACCTATTAGCACACGGAGACAATTTTTTTTCTTTATTGTTTCCTTTTTTTTATTAGAAGACTAATAAACAAACTTGTTTCCCAGCGGTCTGGCCCTAGCACATGGTCTGCCCCGGGCACGGAGTCCGCGGCGCGCCCCCAGCAGCCGGAACACTTCGTGCCCTCGCACCCGGGCGCCGCCCCCGACAGCGACGACGAAGACTTCCAGCCCACACAGATCGTCAATGAAGTGGAAGAAACACCAACAACTTAAATGTCTCATTTTTATAACGATTTGTAAAGCCCGCTTCATACCAGGTAATTTTTTTTATTTAACCTATCTCGTCCCACTGCTGGGCAAAGGTCTCCCCAATTTACCAGGTAATACAACTTTTTTATATCATTTTCAATCCTGATTTGAAACAAAGGCAATACAAACTGTGTATGAATCGGGTTTTTCATATAGCTTCTGTGGTATAGTGAGAATGTGTACAATTGTGTGTAAAATAAGATATAAGGAAATAAATAATTTAAAGACTTAATTGTAGTTTTATCTATATTAAGTCAAAAATAATACATGTATGTGAGTGGCATTAAATTTTTTTTAGAAGAATAATACTTGCGCAATTTCAAGTATCATTCAAATTACTTTAAATACTTTGACGTGATTAGTATTATTAAAATAAATCTACAAACATTAATTTTAGGGGAATAAAACTACCTAAATTTTGTGCACTCCTCGCATCTTCTCACTCATTCTGTAAATCTCACCTCACTTTAATCCAAATTTAGTATCAGTGCATTTTTAGGCTGCCTATTCTTTTTCGATTAAAAGTAAAAAAATATACGTGATGTGATTAGCATGAAGTTTTATTATTCAGTAGAAAAGATATACTTAAATTACAGTACATATTATTTACATTTAATACTTTGACGCGACTAGGATTCTTACACAACACTAAAATAAATCTAGACAAACATAACTTACAAAACTTATATTTATATGAGAAAATTAAGACTAATTATCAGAGGAAGAACTATAAATTAATTTTTGAAGTAACGCTCGTTTGGGTGAAGTCTGATAAACAGGAGAATTGACTGTACATTTTGTATTTTATGCATTATTCTGTTAACAAATTAGGTACACCGCATTTTAACGTTAATATTCCAAAAAAGGAAAAATTTAAAAATTATGATAATATCTAGCAAATTAGACAACATATTGTAATCAATAAAATAATATTATTATAACAAATTTTAATTTAATTTTTCGTAATGATATTTCTGTATTGTCGCGAATTTTTGGGTAATTGTATCTCTAACATCTGTTAAAACAGATGCGAAAGTATTATGTGCAATATAATGCTTGGTTTGCTCATAAAGTGTTGCATATATAAAACAACGTTGATAAGTCTTGATAGTCAATAATCGACCCAGAAAAACAAGCTAAAGAAAAGGGTGATTTTTTGGCCGTAACTCTTTTACATTTTGGGCCAAAAATGTATGAAAGCAACGAGCTGTCATGAATTTTATTGTCATTTAACATTAACAATCATATAAACCATTCCGAATCTACCCTGCAACGACATTGGTTGCCGCGTTATTTTTTCTGATCATCCAATCTGTAGTCCACTGTATGTTCGGCTATGTCTTCCACATCCTCGACCAGTGCCAAATGCTTCTCCACCGATGTCGACAAACAGCAAAGCCAGCCGTGCCTTAGCATCGCTTTGAGCGCTCTCTGCCGGAGCAACACTAGAACCACGAAGGTTAGTAGCCCTTGAAGAGTTGTGAAGATGTCCAATATGGCACTGAAACAAAAATATATAAAAAATATTACTTAGGTACTTCAAATACATAGTATGTATAGAGGGAAGTTGATGTCTGTGTTTGTATAAACAAAATAGTGTAAAACTATTGGGCAAATTTAGATTTAAGTTTTTGCCAACAAATAGAGTTGGTTCGTATAATTTTATTATCACATTTGCATATGGATTCAAGGTCTTTGCTGAATTGATTATACACAAACAAAGAGCTAGATAGCTCAGACCAAGGGTGCGGCCGTTCGATCACATAAACATCTTCCAAGGTGTTGCCACACACCTCGACTTTACATTCTTAGTTTATAGGCGCGGTGGACCAACAATTATGACCTTGACTTCTGCCTTCTTAATTATAATACTCTTATACAATAATATTCTTAATTCACTCTGCAAACTGCATGAATAAGAGCACTATTCACACAATGTTTTTATCGTTGTAGACTGCAATATTATCTGAAGTTCAAGTTAAAAATAAGTAAATACTAACCTGACTATACTCGATTCGGTTACCGAACTGATTATTTCAAAGATCCACGGTATGCCCATCAACAAAAACAGTCTCAAACTCAACATACACCTGAAAATATTTAATTTTACCGTTATGACATCAAACGTTATTCAAGTGCTACATTACAGTTCCATTCAAGTGTTACATGAAAATACGTAAAATTCGCAATTTTTATACCAAGCCACAAATAAGCGCATCTGTCAAGTTGAGACTAGGTACATACATATTAAAGGACATAAGAAGGCATATCTATTAAAGGCATATCTATCTATCAAACAAAAATTGATATAGTACAATTTGTCATTTACTTCTTATCATTAAATTGGAAGCATCAAAATTATGGTTACCCAAAAATCGTAAATGTTACCTACTTACTTAAATTTCACAGCCCTCACATGACTAGAATGAAAGCTCTGCGACCACAAGTTGAACAGACACCACGAGAAGATAAGAGTGTTAGCTATAATAATAATGCCCATCACGCTGTACAAGTAGTACACGTGGTGATTATCTGAAACAACAGTTACGAAATGAACAATTTTATAAAATTGTAACTTTTTAAATTTTTTATATCAAATAATGTATATTTTCAATCTATATCGCGTTAACAAGAAGTTTATTTTCATTAGTAGCATCACGAATAAAGGTCACAGAAAGATGCCTAAAAACCTGTAGTTTTCCTCCAAAATGTCACTGTGAAAAAACAGCCCACATCAACCGCAACTGCTTGGTATAGGCCTCCTTTTTTCCGCGCCACTTCTTACGATACTGTGCCAGTCTCAACCATCGCTTTTCCGCTATCCAAATAATGTCATCTGACCGGCGAGTTGGTGTTTTACCTACTGGTCGCTATCCAAAAATACGTGTGAAAATACATATTTTACCAATAAACCAGCAATGCATGAGGCCAATCCCAGGGCGTTTGTGGTCCCCTGGGAGGTAGTTGGCAATCACCACACACAGAGTAAGCGCGCCCGCGCAGCCCCACGCGTACAGTGCGTACCGCGCAAACTCTCGCCAACCGCGGTCGTATAGGTAAGGCCGTCTGTAAGCATCCACATTTATTAAAAACATTACATCAACACATATCGACCTTTATCTATAAAATTAAGTTAATTTTGATTAGGATAACCATTAGATTAGTACAGAAATTCGTCATCTGTCCTGTCCTTGGTATAAGACTTATTTACGTTCAAGAAATAATAAAATATATTTTTCAAACTTACCTCATGCTTATGATAATTTGAATTGAAATAGCATTTGTCCAGAAGAAACTGGCGACGATGAGAAAATATGTCAAAAATCCTGAAAAAGTAAAAGTAAAAATAAATCTTCTTGAGTTACCTATGCATAAAATTTCACTAAGAATATTTTGCTTTCCTTTTACCTCTTACGGCGCAGAGTGTCATATCAGAGTACTCCATCAAGCTCATTATAATGAGTAGCGTGAATGCCAATGCGGAGCTAACGCAATAACTTATTATACTTTTCCCCAAGAGGTCTCTGAAAGTTGTTACAAGGTGTAAATATACTTTATTTAATAATATTATACAAATAAATTAATGCAGTGAATAATTCAAAAATCTAGCTTCGACATACGAGTACTTAATTAGCTTATACGTAGATCTTTCCTCCTTTCGATTACGAAGCAATTTCGGAAAATCCGTTTACTCTGCTTTTTAGGAAATTAACTTTTAAATATTCGGAAAATTAGTTTTATTGAATAATAATACCTTATTTCTGGTAATAACAAATACACCAAAGCAGTTAGGGCCAAGAACACTGCCGACACTATCATACAGTAAGCTTTAACATCGGTGGTGACCGGCGCGTCGCTTTCATCGTCTAGGCAGTACACGACGACATTTTCTGTTTTTTCCAGTTTTATATCGGTTAGAATAGTCTGCTCTCCAATGCAATATCTGAAAAAATAAAATTAGACTAGTAAGTGCTTGGAGTGACATATGGCCCTCAGCATATTCATCCATACAGCCTCTCACAGATTACTTCAATAGAAACACTTTCAATAAAAATCTTTAACATGTCATAGCTATACCTATACCTATCTTTATACGAGTACCTGAAAAAAAATCGGTTTAAATACCTATGTCTTAAATTTCTACTCACCTCCCAAGAGTTAATTCTATACTTCGATTTTCTTGTAGAAATGGTGCATAATAATAAAAAATTAAAGTGCCCTTGTCGTCAATCACGTAATTCAGCTTTTGCTTTTGTGTTTCGGGACACGTCAAGGAGATGTCGACGGTAGAGTTGGCAACGGGCTCCCAACACGTCGTCTTTCTTCTTAACAGTACTCGACTGGAGTTGCAGCAGCGGTTGTTGAAGCCCGAAACCAATGTGGTCGATAAAACAATAAGATACAATAGCCGCTTCATTTTTCATTCGTATATCTGCAAAAAAAAAATTACCTAGTTACGCAAATAAAAAAATGCGAAAAAATAAGGAAGAAATAATATTTAACGGCGAAGTTTTTATACTTATATAAACTTAAAGTAAAGTAAGTTTATATACTTACTTTACTTTAAGTTTATAAATCTCCGTCAAATGTAATGAAATTTTTCATGAGAGAATCTCGATTTTTTTTTTCATTTATTAATTATGTAATATATTTGTAATAGCTTTATCGTTATTATAGTTTTTGCTGGCAACAAAATCCTTGTGTTTACATAAAATAAGTATACACTTATTTCATTAAAAAAATACAGGCTTCTTCTTTTTTTTACCGAAATGGTGGAATAACCAATGTAAACTCCATTTATTCTTACCAGTCCTATCATGTAAATAATCTTACCATGTCTTTTTATGATTTTACAACAATATAAATTAAAAGAGACTTTTTACATTTAAATTACTTTCGTGGTTAATAAATGTTTTACTTTAGGATGTTTAGGTTTGAACTAATATTTGATTTATTTTCAACAAAATTCAACAAAAAGTACTGTGAAGATTTTTTACATGATAGGACTGGTAAGAATAAATGGATTTTACTTACACCTATCCCTACCATGTTATCGATACTGGTAGCGATAAATGAAATGATGAATGTGTTTTTTTTTTTATTATTTATTAATTATGTAATATATTTGTAATAGTTTTATCATTATTATAGTTTTTGCTGGCAACAAAATCCTTGTGTTTACAAAAAATAAGTAAACACTTATTTCATTAAAAAAATACTTGCTTCCGATTTCTTTTTTACCGAAATGGTGGAATAACCAATGTACTTACACCTATCCCTACCATGTTATCCCTACTGGTAGCGATAAGTGAAACCAATGAAACGGTTGCTGTTTACTTACTTACAGAAAATATTATCAATCCCAGAAGCTTTATAATCTTTAGTTATTTTTTCACCAGTCACTGTTTGTCCACTGCATTCTGCTGCATAAAGTGCTCACAAAAATAATAATATGTATGTAAGTACGAATAACAAATTCTGAAATTCACTAATTAATTTTATTGAGAATATACATTTTTATTCCTCAAAGTGAAAGTCTCGTAAAAGATTAAATTATTCAACACTGATCGTTTATCACACCAAATAATAACATCAATTTTCGTTATAATGTTTCGCACAAATCGATGAACAAAACATAAAAGATGTGTATCGCTTGCGCCCGCACACCCGCGATGGCGTCTGACAACCTACTAGCAAATGTAGTGAAGTTATATTATACACCGGAGCTAAGAAATTTGGCTGGAGTTTTAAAACTGTACAAGGCTGCTACACCTGTTTAGCTTCAAAACAAACAGATAATTCGGGGAAATAATAATTCTAATATTGATGTATCGCCGCTGGCACCGCTTTGACGTCGAAACTTTATCCATTCATTCAAGCCTATTAAAAATATATGAAGACCTCATATGATTATTTATGAAAAATACTATAGGACTTCATCTTTTTTTCTAAGCGGCTAAATACAAAATAGTTCTTTTTATTAGTCATTTTAAACCTACTTTTTGAAGATAGGTATCTAAGGTAAATGATTTTGTAATCGCTCAACATTTTAGTGTTTACTTTCCATATCTGATAAGCAGTTATCTGATAAGTGTACCACTATTGGTACAGGGAGAAATTCAACATTGGCATACTTCCTACTGGTGAAAGTACTCACGAATATCAGCAACTTCTTGTACGAAACAGACTCTGATATCTCAAAGAAAAAAAAACTGCCGTTCCATATATTTTGGCCGAGAAGGTATTGTAACATGTAGTATGGAACAGCTAATTTTTTTGAGTTATCAGAGTCGATCCCATACAACAAGTTGCCCATATTCATGAGTACTTTTGCACCAGTAGAAAGGATGTTAACACCTGTCAATGTTTTTGAATTCACCATGAATACGATACATAAATGAATTTCAACCAGTTATATATAGGAGTTCTGTCTGGGTGCACCCAGAGACAAAAAATGTTTACTTTTTGTTTAATCTACAGAGTGTAGCAGGTAAGTCGAATGTCAAAAAAGAACACCAACATTAACAAAAACATATTATTGCAAGTTAGAAGAGGCCTTGTATTTCTCCGGTCCTAGTGTCAAGGTCGAGGTCATAGATGGCGGGTCGCGTGGGCAGGCCTGGCATGCGCGAAATCTCGCCCACCATGGGTACCACGAAGCCGGCGCCGGCCGATACGAACATGTCGTTGATCTTCAGCGCGAATTGTTGCTTAGTGTATTGAGGGATTAAAAAAGAACACCAAAATTAACAAAAACAATTTATTGCAAGTTAGAAGAGTCCTTGTATTTCTCCGGTCCTAGTGTCAAGGTCGAGGTCATAGATGGCGGGGCGCGTGGGCAGGCCTGGCATGCGCGATATCTCGCCCACCATGGGCACCACGAAGCCGGCGCCGACCGATACGAACATGTTGTTGATCTTGAGTGCGAAGCCGGTGGGCGCCCCCTTCACGGCCGGGTCCCCAGTTAGCGAGTTGGATGTCTTCGCCATGCAGATCGGAAACTTGTCGTAGCCCTGAAATTTTTATGTAGTTTAATGCGTGTTGCCGTTAGTGAAATCCACAATCCATCCTAACAATTTTTTTATTTATTTAGCCAATAGATCCCTGCTGGTCCCTCCAACTACCTCTATCGCCGCTAGCTGCTGCCATCGCTTATCAAATGCCGACAATACATCAGACCATCTCATTTTCGATTTACCTCTCGCTCTTTTGCCATCAGCCGGGACGGGACATCTTTCCATCCCCATACGGCTGACGTGGCCCGCCCCGTTCCATTTTTATTTATATTATAACTAACTAATATTTTAATGCGAAAGTATGTTTGTTTATTTATTTGTTTGTTACCTCTTCATGCTTTATCTACTGAACCAATCCTCCTGACATTGCGCATACACATAGAAGTACTGAGAAGGACATAGAGTACCATGTTTTCAATCATGTTGTTTCATCCCCAGAAAAAGCACTGTTCCCGTGTTTCCCGCGGGTTGCAGTGCTTTTACCCGGGATGCACGCGGGCAAAGCCGCGGGAAGGCCTCGTGTCTTCAACTACAGATGCAAGGTCGTACAGGCTACTTTCATTTCATAAATAAAACCCTAAGGAACTGAAATAGGTTGGGGTGGTAGGGATGAAAGTTTGTATGAAAAAAACTGTTAACCTAATTGCTATGGGCCTGGTAGAAAAAAAACTTTGGTTATGATCTGAGTCATTTCAATTAATTTATTATTTTTCATAAGGTCAATAAATTTTACCGAAATCTGGGCCAAAAGACAACATTTCTGTTGGTTTAATGAAAAATGTTTATCTTAGTTTTGGCTAAGATTAATATTAGTTTTATGATTTAAGAGTTTATAAGAGTTCTAAATGACCTCAGTAGCGTTTTGGTCAACAATATTAATCCTCCACGAACTGGTATGATTCCTAATGCAAATATTTATGCTCATTTTCAATTTGCACTTCTTGGAGCATTGTACTTGTCTGTGCCTATTGGACCAACAGCGTCACTATCTTAAATTTTGTTCTGGTCTAAGGAGTGTTGTCCATAATCGATTCACTATTCAAAATCTGATCTGCTTTGAAGTAATTTTTAGAAAAGACAAACCCTAACTAATATTATAAATGCGAAAGTGAGTTTGTTTTTAACCTCTTCACGCTTAATCTACTGAACCAATTTTCCTGAAATTTCGCATACACATAGTTAGAAGTACTGAGAAGGACATAGGGTACCTTTCATCCCAGATAAAAGCACTGTTCCCGTGGGAAATGCACGCGGGCGAAGCCGCGGACAAAAGCTATAAATATGCTAAAGGGAACAATCACTTTTTATTTATTGGTCTAGTCTAGAGTTCAACTTCATATGCAAGTCATTTCAAGGCGAGTTAGGACCGACTTCGTTGTGTCACTTTACATACTTCAGCTACATAGGGACCGATAAATAATAAGTGAGTGTTCCCGTAAGCATATTTATTATGTCTATCTCACTTAGTTTTAAACTTAGAACATTTAACTAACGAGAGAGGCTAATTAAAATCACCCCCCCCCCCTGCCAACTTTCATATGCTCATATAGTCTGTCATTGTGTGTGTAATTTTAACTAGTAAATATATAAATTACATTGTTTATCAATGCGCATTATTTTAGTGTGCGTTGCGTGAAAGCGGCAGACGTTTTACATTTGCGCTCGCATCGTCTCCTTCTGGTTGAATACTGACTTCTGGCTTTAAACAAACTTTTTTTATAACATAGGACGGCAAACGAGCAAGCGGGTCACTTGATGGTAAGCGATCAGCGCTGCCAATGGACTGCAACACTAGGGGTATCACAAGAGTGTTACCGGCCTTTCAAGAAGATGTAGACTCGTTTTATAAGGTTCCAATGTAGTACTAACCAATTGTGTGAAAGCCTTTATCTTTAGCAGCACATCATCGGTGTACTGCACTTCTCCAGCGCCGTACATCTCGGTCGCTATCTTCTGTATCTTGTCCTGGATGGAGAGCTGCAGTGGGTACAGGAAGCGGAAGTCATCGGCGGCGTCGCAGGCGGCCACGACGGCATCCGCTAGTTCTAGTGCGCCTGCGCCGCCTAAAGCCCAGTGGTCGCATACGCAGGCGCGGAAGGCGCCATTTTGTAACGCGTAGTCTCTGATTAGCTTGTGCTCTGCTGGGGTGTCGTTCCTAGAAGACAACAACACAGTGTTAGCCATGAAGTTGGTGTGTGTGCGCGACTCAGATTACTTAAGGAACTCTATACCATGAGCTATGGACTTCAGTCGTCATCCGACCACTGTAGCGTGCGATACGTTGTTGTGTACTACCTACCATTAATAATACAGTTTGAGAACATTATTTGACCATTTTTATTATTTAATAGATACTAACAAAAACATTTATATTCTTCAGTATATCTCGTCATGTAATATGAATGGCGGTTAAGCTGCGCAGTAGGCGATTTATGGGTCTATGCGGTGAGCGGGAATCGGGCGGCTTTCGTCTGGCGAACGCGATTAGTTCGTCAGTCGTACCTATGCGCAACTTTCATCTCCTCCTCTCTCTTACAGCATTCTTTTAATATGACGCGAACTATACAGAGTTATCATTGACTATCAGACTATCGCCTAGTCAAGTTAGCGAGTACTCTTCAACACATAGCTAAAACCATCATTCATTCCGAAAATTTTGTAACTGAAAATATAACTGGGGACGGCTGGGATCTTGGACTATTAAGGAACTAACCCGTGCTTGTTGATAGCGACGACGACAGGCACGCCGAATTTGTTACCGTTGCTAATGTGTTTCCCTAAGTTGCACAGGCCTTTGCTCAGCAACTCCAAGTCTTCCTGAAACGACAATGCAAAATAAACTCGTTGTACAATAAATAGTACAACATAAATGTCTCATTTTTATCTACTTACTCTAATAATACATAATGTATGAATGTGATTTTTCTGAAAATTTAGTTCAGTCAGTTTTACAATAGTACATTATGATAAAAGTGTGCTAAGTTGGTCATTACGCACAAGGGCGATAGGGGCGATATATATCAAAACGCATGACAGTTTTCTATATTCTAAGCGCACGACCGAGACGTAAAGTTATATTTCATAATCGTACACCTTCGTAACGTAGGTGCGTAATATATCTAAGTCGAAATGGTAAAAAATAGATTTTCTTTCACCAGAATTTGGCCTTTTTTTATTAAAGATGGGTTTCCTCTTGACTACAATCTTGCCCGAGGGCAGAGATGAGGTTTACCAATAAAGGCTTAAATAAATAAAATTATGTCATTATGAGCCTAAATCCTAGGTAATAAGACCCATTTTACGAGCAAGTGTTGAAAATATACACACCTGTATATAGACGGGATGTAGCGGTGCGCCGGCGCTGACGGCGGGCCCGCCGCCGTGCATCTTGAGCGCGCGCACGGTGGCCACGATCACTGCGCAGTGCGCGCGCGCACCGCTCGACCGACACTTTATGTCGAAGAACTTCTCCATTCCTACAGGCAAAACCGAGCATTTTATAAAAAAGATGTTAAAGACAATTTAGTTTTCAATGACAATGTGAATAACTAGAAAATACTACTACGAGTACTACTAGGCAACGCCAATGTTGCCTAATATTTGCTGCTTTATTATTATTATTATTTTTTATATAACAGATTTCACTGCTAGGCAAAAACCCCTCCTTTTACTCTTTTTTTTTTTTTGCAAACAGTCCTATCGCGTGTCAGCTTTTATTATTGTTGTCAGCTTTAAAATATCCGTAAGAATAAACCAGAAATTTGACACTACCATTAAAATCGATTTATATAAATCTCTTCCGTTACTGACAAACTAAGTTGAAAATTAGCAGTAGTTCCTTGGGGAGTGTTCACTTAGAGAGGATTTCCCGAAATTCCCACGGGAACGGGAAAAAACATTCATTCATTCATTCATTCATTTCATTTATTTGCAACAGGATTAAATGCGCGGATAAAATCGCAGGCACAAGCTGTAGATAAAATATAAAAAGGTATTCCTAGGTTATTACATAGTAGCCTTTGCCTGCGCCTTCGTCCGCGGGAAATTTCTCATGGGATCAGTACTTTTTCCCGGAATGAAAAGTACCCTATGTCCTTCTCAGTACTACTTACTATGTGTATGCGTAATTTCAGGAAGATTGGTTCAGTAGATAAAGCGTGAAGATAAATAAACAAACTCACTTTCGCATTTATTATTGTTTATTATTATGTGGGATTTATATCTCTAAAATCCCGATAAAAACAAATGTAAAACCAATATTTCTTGGGAAATGCCGTCACTTGACTTGGCAAATCGCCGATTTGTATGATCGATGGTAAAAACCATCTGAAACTTCAAGGGGTTTCTCTAGAAATTTGCGCAGTAGTATTGGAGCATTGCCAATTTATTGACTTCATATCGGATTGCAAGGTAAATAAATAAACAGAGAGTTAAAGAGTATTTATCCATTTCCAGTTCATTTAATCACGTCATTTAACTCAATTGACCAATGAATTTATCAATGAACCACTAAAAGCTACGTGTAGATGAACTGCTAGTAGATTTCAAAAGCTGTAATAAAAAAATAGACGAAGGGGCGCAAATTTGACGAGAAAAAGATAAATTTTTATCCACTAAAAAGAATTAAAAAAAAATTGTATTACTGAAAAATTTTGCCTATTGTGACATAAATCCATAATAATATGATAAATATGAAAGTGTGTTTCTTTGTCCTTCTATCACGTCGAAATGGAGCAATGTATTGATGTTATTTTTTATGTGAGATGGCTGGGCTGGAGGACATAGGCTTTTTTTTGTCATTTGCAAACAAAAGCTAATTGCTAAAAAATTACAGACCGATGTCGGATCCGAATCCAGCCTCCGTGGCCACGTATCCGTTCTCGCGGGCCAGCTTCATGGCGATCCTGTCGGCTAGTATGGAGGAGCAGCCGTGCGCGATATTTGCGAAGGGTCCCGTGTGCACGAGCACCGGCGTGCCCTCCAGCGACTGCATTAGCGTCGGCTCTAGAGCGTCCTTGAGAAGAACCATTAGGGCTCCCGTCACACCCTGTTGCCACAGAATTAATATTTATTAGTACTACGTACAGAAAGGAAGCTCTATGCCCCTCTCGCAATATGGCATTCCCCCGCACTTCTGCCCCGTTCGTTTGCGGATTGGGACGTTATGACTATGAAAACGCACACATTGACGTGTTCACGGATGTACAATTTCATTTGTAGTAGTAGTAGGTATATATGACGCCATGACGCCGTTTTTATGAAGTGCCCTCCCTGTGCTGTTACGTTGAATTTCATGTATCAATAAATAGCGGCAAGCCCCTGCCTCGCAGTGTTTATCATCATCATATTCAGCCCACATCAACCCACTGCTGGGTATAGGCCTCTCTTTTTTCGCGCCACTTCTTTCGGTCCTGTGCCAGTCTCATCCATCGCTTTCCCGCTATGCAAATAATGCCAACTGACCAGCGGGTTGGTAATTAACCAACCAGCTGGTCCCATATGGAAGAAACTATCAAAATTAGATTGAGTATCATTCAATGCCTGTTCGCGTCGAACGTCACCAAACTTAGAGGAAGTACGCGGGGGTCGGGAGCGGTAGCTGATGTCAACGAGAAAAGGACACACATATACTTGATACTTGGGAAAGAAAGAGATGCTTGCTTTTTTTTTTTTTTGAATATCAGAGTCGGTCCCATAAAAAAGTTGCTCATATTCATGAGAACTTTCACTAGTAGAAATTTTACCAATATTTTTTATTTCACCCTATATAGAACCCATCAAAGACCCAGGTAACCTTACAGTATAATTTTCCATCTTAACTAGCTTTTTGAACCTCTTGTCAATTAATTAATTAGTGTGGATGAATATTCTATCGACTTACCAGGTCGTCGGCAGTAACCGGCCGTCCCTGCCTGTCCAGAGCCACCACCATATTGGCCAGTCGCTCCTTGATGTCATCTACATCCTTGCCCAAAGACAGGATGGCCATGATTTCCGAAGCCACGGATATGTCGAAACATGTCTCGCGGGTCAAACCCTTCTCGGTGGGCGATTGGCCGATCGTTATCTTACGGAGGTATCTATCGTTTAGGTCAACCACTGAAATTTATACAATTTAAAATGTTTATTTAGTTCAGTTTCTCATAAGTCAATAGTTTATCTATTTTATGTATTAGTCAGCAAACATCAGCTAAAGTTTTTCTAGGTAAACTAATACATCAGAATACTTGGCTGTCTGCCAAAAAAAAAGTTTTACGACTTTCATCAAGCGAAAATATCAACAACAACAAATAAAAAATAGATCATTTGATTGGCGGGAAGAAACGCTAATAGAAATGTTTTCGTCGCTCGTATGTAAACATCTGTCATAAAATTAAATTAATATTTACCAACTACAATAAAAATAGGTAAATTAATAGGATAACTATATTTGTATTCGACCTAGCTCTGGGAAAATTCGTAAAAGCCGAACAAAGCTCGGTTGATCCACTTTATTAAGAAAACAACGAATTGCTAAAGCGAACTGAATTGCTAAACTAGACCGAAGCTTGGACCTGGAGGCCCAAGATACAAGCTTCGGCCTAGTTTAAGTCTCTAGGTCTCCCGTAAGTTGTGGTCCCATTTATGTGTTCTATTGTAAGTAGATTGTGTAACTTGTGAAGTAAAATAAATTAATTTCGTATTATTTTTTGGGCACTAATTAAAGAGACTTCTTTTTAATAGCATTATTCACCTTTAAATATCAAAATTGCTTTCTAAATTACTAAGTCAGCCATAATCGACGCGCATCTGAAAAAACTCAGCAACTAGTTATCTTCAATGTAAATTCTGTGGCTGGACTTATTATTTTTCTTTTTTTTATACTGACCTCTGTTCCACATGACCTTCTGGGGGTCGATGTCAAGCCTGGCGAAGCTGGTCCTCTCCTCCGGCGTCAGCGAGTCGGGGTCGGTCTTGTCGATGCCGAGTCTCTGCAGCCTCCGCAGTTGGATCGGGGAGAACTTCCTACAATAAGCATAGGTATTTATTTGCTAAAAATGTGGTATAATTTTAGTGTCAATATTTCTCAAGTGAATCATATTGCCAATCAATATCCAAATCCTAACTAATATTATAAATGCGAAAGTGAGTTTGTTTGTTTGTCACTTCTTCACGCTTTATCTACTGAACTAATTTTCCTGAAATTTCGCATACACATAGTTAGAAGTACTACGAAGGACATAGGGTACCTTTCATTCAGGGAAAAAGCACTGTTCCCGTGGGAAATTCACGCGGGCAAAGCCGTGGGCAAAAGCATATTATATTATATAAAATTCTTCTGTGACTGACAGACAAAACACAGCCAATACTAGGCGTAGAAAGCTGAAATTTGGCATATAGATTCCTCAGGGAGTGTAGGGGAGCCCTAAGAGAGGATTTCCCGAAATTCCCACGGGAATAAACTCCCGGGTCCATGCTAGTCGAATATAATTTTATTTAGTTACCAAAATATTGTTATTTTGTCATGGTAAAGTTGTCATTACCTGACGCCCTTGATCTTAGGCACTAGGCGATCGTAGAGCGGGCCATCTTTCTGCGTGGCCTCGTGGAAGATGCGCGCGTCCATCTGAGCAGCGAGCAGGTTGTTGGCGGCCGTCACCGCGTGGATGTCGCCCGTCAGGTGCAGGTTGAACTCCTCCATCGGGATTACCTGCCAACAGTATCAATAACATTTATTGCACAAATACAAAGTATGGCAAAATAGGTGGACTTAAGAACTTAAGTTCTCTGCTTACCCCAAAGATCGAGTGTTAGATAATCCTTTTGCACCTAAGTGGTTAATTATTATAGTTAAAGCGACGCTCGAGTGGGTCAGACGCCTGTGGTCAAAACTCCCAGCATAAGGAGACCGAACAAAGGTATGAGAATTGTTAACAATATGAAATTTTATAATAGAATACATATGTATAATTAAACACATTTTGCGACTTTTCAGCACGAGTTTGTTCTCCTGGGCATTTTATTAGACTTTCATTTTCTAGTCCATTTTCTACGCATGACGAATAAGCGTATTACGCTTATTAAGGGGCGTTTTGGTATCGTCCAAATATCGATTAAAATGTGAATTGTTTTTCGTTATATCTTGGGAAAAGTTACATCATCACAATACATATAATAAAACAACTGGTCTGTATACATAGAAGATATTTAAAAAAAAAACTAGGAGGGCCTTCATAGGGCCAAAAAAAGCCAAAACCATTTTTTGTAAAAAAAATTGTGTGTTATGGCTGTATGTTTGTATGCACATCACGCAAAAACTACTGGACCAAATTTGATGCTATTTTTACTGTTATATTGTTGAAGGTCTAACTTAAAATCTGGCTAGGTTTCATCTTGATACGCCTCTTAGAACCTAAGAAGAATAACGGTTATACAACGTTGTAGTTATCTAATGACCACTAATCAACACTTTTATATAACCGAACGTCGTATGAGACAATTATACGACTATTTTGTTTGCTGGGATGAACATTAGTAAATTACGCGTAGCGTGCACAGGCTAGTTTCTCAATGTTTCACTTCAATCTTCATGTGATGTGATGTGTGTGTTCTTCATGTGCTTGTTGTTTGAGAATTCTTGTTGTTGATGTTGTTTCTCACCTGCGAGTACCCGCCCCCCGCGGCGCCCCCCTTCACCCCGAAGGTAGGCCCCTGGCTCGGTTGTCGCATGCAAGCGAACGCGTTCTTCCCGCGATGTGCGCTGAGAGCTTGCACCAGCCCTAGCAGGGTGGTACTCTTGCCCTCGCCCAGAGGAGTCGGGGTTATTCTGGGCAAAACATTGAAAATCTATTCATTATTAACCACTATACTTCCTACAATATATGATGAGTCTTTTGACTGCAGGATGCACGGATACATTTGAAATGAGAGAGAGATAGATGTCGTATTTTTATACTATTTGACAGATGTCAAAAGACTCAACCTATATTGTACGAAGTATAACGGAAGACATTTAAGATTGTGACTTAAAGTTATATTTACGTATACAGCGTTTGATGTGAAATGAAAAATACTGGGAGGATACGACCAAATTCACTTCTGACATTAAGAAAGAATTTGTACTGAATAATCAAATCAAATCTAAATTGTATATTTTAAGCAGCAGAAGATTTGTAAAACATTGCCTGCTAGAAACTTGCATTATGGAGAATCACATTCAAACATTGCATTATGGAGAACATTTCGAGATGAGGGTTATTATTTTTCCGCGCACTAGTTAGCGCCAGCGAGTGAGGTCTGTCAGACGGTACATTCCTATCTTTGACAACCGATGACTGTACGTACCATCTGACAGACCTTACTCGCCAGTAGCGCCAGCTAGTGACAGAAAAGACGATAACCCTAATGTGTTTTAATTTATCCATTAAAACTGAAGCGTGTCAATATTTCACCAAGTCATTTTTTTTTCTTATTTTTCGAGTAATACTATAAAAACTCACCCGGCCACCACAATGTATTTCCCATCGCGTTGGTTGTTCAACCTGTCGAGCACGGAGAGAGAGATCTTGGCCTTCGTGCGTCCATACTGCGACACCTCGTTGGGGAACAGACCTATCTCGTGCGCCAACTCGGCGATGTCCTTGGGTTTCTGAGAGCGAGCGATCTCGATGTCACTGTGGGGCAAAAATATGGTACATTTTTTTTTGTTATTTGTTTTGCTATCAACTATTTCAATATTCATTTACTCATTCTACTAGAGACTCGATTTCATGACAGTGGCAGTGGGGCTGAATTTTAAGACTAAGAAATATGAAAGCACTACCTATATACGTCCTATATATGTCTAAGCACTTCGTTATATCCTACTTCCTATAAATATTATGAACGTGAAGTGAAAAAAGTGTTTGTTTCCTCTTTCACGCAAAAAATACTGAACGGATTTTTCTGAAATTTGATGCACGGGTAGAATGAAACCTGAAATAATATATAGGGAGCTTTTTATGCCAAAATTCTCATGAGAGAATTTTCACATTCACGCAAGCAATGTCTGTGCCAAGTATAGGTGAACTTAAAGAAATGATTTCCATGAAATATTGGCGGTTAAACAACTCTCGTAATGTTCGGTCATGGGATGGGTGACCAAAAATGTAATATCTCGAACTCCTCCGTGCTTCGAAAGGCACGTGAACTTCCGAGTGCATACCTAGGTGGCGGCACTAAAGGCTTGATTCTCAGTGGTTGCAGCGGCCAAGACGGCGCCAGGATGCGTTCGAGCTGTCGCTTGGCAGCCAGTACGGTGTTCTTCATTAACATGGCCACGGTCATGGGCCCCACGCCGCCGGGCACGGGGGTCACGTGGGCCGCGACTTGTCGCGCCTCCGCGTACGCCACGTCACCCACCAAACGCTGCCCGCTGGCTTTTGAAGGATCTGTAATGGGGTATTTGCATAGAAGTAGGAAGGGCGACGATAGAATGAGCGATTTTCTGACAGCTTTTCTTAAGAAAAAAAAACAGTACAAAAAAGTCTCAACAGATAGCGTTTTATGAAAGCCGAGTCGTAATAATGGCTGAACCTATATGGTGCGCTTTTTCTTGTCAACCAGAGGCAGATAAAAAATCAGCTAATAGTTTGACAGTTGCACAAATCACAATATTGATACTTTTTAGATGTTTTTTTTACTAAGTTTTTTTTTTTTTTTTAATGCCAATTCCGTGAATTTTTGCTTTTTGCATGGAACTTTTTCTCTCGCCTTTACTTAAGCGCCATCTATGATGTCATCTGGAACTATTTTTTTAAAATTTGGGTCTTGCAAAATCCCTCATTGGAATATGGCAATGTTTGTATGCAAACCGACCCTGCCACTAGCGGGGGTGTCGGTCTGAGGGAGGCCGGGGATGCAAAAGTCAGTGCTGTGCAATGGCGTTTTTGCATACAAGTTCAGATTGACGTCTTCCTTCGCACTATTTTTGTAGTGTGCAGATGGTAAGAGCGGCCAGGTCGTTATTGTAGTTCTAGAAGGCGCGCGCTTCCTACTTTTATGGGCCATCGGCATTTAAAAGATTCTAAATACTGTTAGAATAAACTAAATGCTGTATAGAATTGTTAAAAATATGCAATACCAGCGCTCTGCTCCGGCTTCGCTCGGGAGGTACATGCATAACTTGTAGCCTATGTCACTCAGGGATAGAATAGACTTAACAGCCAAAGTTTATACTCCCGACTGAAGTTATTAGAGATCAATCTTTGTTATGAAAGTCCATTTCCTATACATAACGTCGTCGTAAGAATTAGATTTAGTAAGGGGCGTTCTGGTATCATTTAGACATCGCCCAAAAATGTGAATTGTTTTTGGAATATCTTAGGAAATAGTTTGTGACTGAAATTAAATTAAATCAAAATGTTGTCCAGATGCTTACTTAAATAAAATATAATTCTAATAGGGATGATGACTGGGTAAAAAATAAAATATATGATGCTATTTAAATAATGAAACATTATAATTGAATGTCACTTTAATTGATCAATTTTATTTATAACATGGTTTATCTTTTTTTTAGTTCTAATTAAAGTATATTGGGAATGCTTTTTGATTCCATTAAAAGTGACGTCACCGTTGAGTACTGTCATACAAGTCCCATATAAATTATTGTTTTTGACATTTGGAAAAAAGTTACTAATTTGACTTGTTGTCATCTACCCTATTTTATGTAAATAAATAAGTTTGTTGGGTCTATGACTATGAGTCAATTTCCGAATATATGTAAAAACGTAGGTACGAGTGTAATTTCAGAACGGTATTATCAATTTGACTTATTATTTTTGTTGTATTTGTAATTATCATGATTGTTGCGCGGCGAAGCTATCATCATGTAATAAAACGGTCAAGTAAACATAAGCATTGGAAAAATAATCTAGTGATGTCAGTGTTTTAGATCGACTATTTGGTCGCAATACTTACCACTGTCAGAAACGCTTACAAGTACATTTTAAAAAAATTTCACTCTAGTCAGGCTATTCACAAAAGAAAACTTAACGAATCAATAAAGAATATTTATCAACGATTTTGTCGGATCATTGTATTTGAACCACATCTTGAAGCTGACTAGTGAACACTAACCAACGCAACAATTTCTCAGTGAGGAAATGTTGACGAATTAACGTGTTTTGTCAATATTTAGAAATTCGTTGTTCCGTCTATTGTACGATAGCCGGCATTAAAATCAACATATCAATATGCAAATGCATGTTACTTGTATACAAATCTACTGACGATGGGCAATTTACACACGGATGAGGCAGGTTAAGGACCTCCTTTTCGCTACTTAACAAAAATCCAAACAATACCTAGATGTATACAAGGTGATTTGTAAAACACTAACAATCTTCCTAGGGGTGAAAGTACTCATGGATATGAGCATCTTTTTGCACAGGACCGACTCTGAAATCACCAGGGTTGAGGAGCTGTTTCGCATAGCAACGAACAGAGAAGAGTTTGCGAAACTGACGTAGCCGTCAGGTTAGTCCTTCAGTAATGGAGAGGCAATACAAGAAAAAGACTGAAATCTCAAAAAAATCGGCTGTTCCATACATATTACAATACCTACTCGCCCAAAATGTACGGAACAGCTGATTTTTTTTTGGTATTTAAGAGAGGAAATTCTGATTTAGGAACGAAATTCTCTATACCTACTCCCTAAAGAGAATCCAAAAAGACATTGTTCATCGCCGGCTTACTGCGGACAGTTCGTGCAATAAATAAAAGTATTATCATTCATCATAATTAATGTCAAATAGATTTTCTTAATATATATTGGAGTATGAATATCTATAATTAATATATACAATTTAGTAAGTATTTTTTGCGTTTCCGTTATTAAAATCAAAGATGTCGGCCTTTACGTCTGTGCTGGGATGCCATTATCTAAAATATTAAGGAGTTTATTTTTTATTCTTTGATGAAAGACTGGATTAATTAGGTAATTTTTTAGCATAATATGTTAGTTTTATGTATTAAGTATACTCATATCATTTCATATTTATATTTTTGAATGAAGAATTATGTATTTATTTTAATTTTTACTTAAGTAATTCAATATTGCATTTTCTTTACCTGGTAACACTCGATTCTTCAGCGCGGCTTTATTTTGACGTTGACATGTTGTCTTCGGTCGACATTGACACTTGGATGCTTGTCAACGTCAAAATAAAGCCGCGCTCAAGAATCGAGTGTTACCAGGTAAAGAAAATGCAATATTGAATTACTTAAGTAAAAATTAAAATAAATAATTCATTCTAAAATATAAATATGAAATGATATGCATGTACTTAATATAAAACTAACATAGTATGCTAAAAAAATACTTAATTAATCCAATCTTTCATCAAAGAATAAAAAATATACTACTTAAATGTGATATTATTTTAGATAATGGCATCCCAGAACAGACGTGAAGGCCGACATCTTTGATTTTAATAACGGAAACGCAAACAATACTTACTTAATGGTATATTTTAATTACAGATATTCATACTCCAAGATATATTCCGAAAATCTATTTGACATTTATTATGGTGAATGATAATACTATTATTTATTGAACGAACTGTCCGCAGTAAGCCAAGCTCCCATACACTTTGAACGAAGTCCTTTAAGCTTTCTAACCCCAGTAGGACTGAGCGTTGTCCGACAATCACTCAGTCAGTACAACCCGTGCGGATAAAGAATGGGATTAGAAATGGCGGCGCAACTATTCACTTCTCGCTCGCACACTATTTGCGTCTATACTCACAATAGTGAATACAGTCTGACAAAAAAAATAACGTTAAAAAACAAAGTCAGGAGAGTGCCCCGTCGTCAGTCTGGTTTCGCAATTCTGTGAGCTAGACGCGTTCTCTGAGTTGTGAACTTTAAAGTTGTTGTTAATCTTGTTTTTTGTTGTTTAATTCGTTTGTTGAAAAAGTTTCAACGGTAAAAATAGTTAACCGTTTTTCAGTTATTTTACTAGTTACCTAATTCGTTAATGCGTTTTTACTTATTATGCTGACGGTACCGGCTCTATGAGCCGCCATTTTCAATCCCATTCTTTATCCGCACGGGTAGTAATAGTAACGGAAGAGTTTTATATATATTGATAGATATATTTATTTATTTATTTATTTATTTATTCAAAAATTACTTACAACTACCATTACAGGTTTTCACCTAATGCGATAGTGTAGACTTATATACTAACTATACTAATTAACTACAACACATAGCATGTGACAAATAATGTGACCTTTGTGAATTCACTCAATGAGCACGAGAATATGTCGACTCGCTCATGGACCATATTGATAATGCGAATTCCACGCGTGAATGCCGTTTTGGCCAGTAGCTTGGTCCTAGCGGAGGGCACTGCCAGCAGCGGCGGGCGTCTCCTCCGACCCACGTATCCGGTCGGCACGCACAAATTTAAAAGTTGGAGCAGACCCGGTTCCTGCATTCTTCCCCGGAAAATCTTAAAAATAAGTGTAGCTAGAGCGAGCTCTCTCCTGACCTGAAGCTGATTATAGCCAACCATTCCCAAAATAAAAAGTGTTGGGTACATTAACGGGTAGTACGGGTACACTCCATAAAGTTTCCAATAAATATGTCTCAGAAACTTGTTTTGAATGCGCTCAAGCATGGTGACATACTTATCCTCATGAGGCGCCCATACCACCGAGCTATTTTCTAGCTGACTCCTTACCAGTGCGTTGTACAGCGCCTTGACTGTGGTGATATTGGTGAAGTCTCTTGTTTGTCTGAGCATAAAACCTAAGTTTCTGTATGCCCGTTTGCAGATACTAACTATGTGATCACTGAAATTCACTTGGGATGTGATCGATACACCAAGATCTCGCACCTGTGTCACGCGCTGCAACAATGTGTCGTCCACCTTATATTGGTAGCCAATAGGGGAACGACCCCTGGTAAAAGATATTACTGAGCATTTAGAGTTGTTGAAATATAGTTTATTTTCTTTACTCCAATCAATATGACTCTCTCAATATCTTCCTGCAATCGTTCACAATCAGAAAAACTCTTTATTTCTAAAAAAAGCTTCAGATCGTCAGCGAATAATAAACAATGACAGTTTTCAATGACATCAGGGAGGTCATTGATCATTATAAGAAAGGTGAGAGGGCCCAACGTGCTTCCCTGATTTACTCCTGACCTGGTATAGTATGGCTCGGTTTCGTATCCTCTGAAGTCCACGTACTGCTGGCGGTCGCGCATATAGCTGGCAAAGAATTTTAAGACCTGCGGCGTACATCCCACTTCTGCTAACTTGACCAGCAATATATCATTATCGACTGTATCGAAAGCCTTTCTAAAGTCAAAATAGGCCACATCGACCTGGGAACCAGAGTCTACCGCCGGCACCACCTTGGTCATGAAATTAAGTAGGTTAGTTGTGGTACTGCGCGCCGGCCTGAATCCATGCTGCGCATCAGAAAGCAGTCCTCTCACCTGTGCGTACACCTGCCTGTGTGTTGCAGACTCGAACACTTTCGCGGGTGTTGATGAGATAGCCACCGGTCTATGATTGCTTAGATCTGACCCTACTCCACCTTTAGGAACCGGGATAACTCTGGTCACCTTCCAACAATCAGGGAAAATTGAGTTCTTCAAACAAATATTAAATATATGTTGAAGAGGCTCTGCTAACGTTGCTCGACAATCTTTAAAAACGAAAGCTGGCAAGCCATCTGGCCCGGCCGACCGTTTGGGCTTCAGCCGCATTCGAGCCTCATTGACTTAATCCACACTGAAGGCGGTCAACTGCACTCTTGCGTTAGTCGCTGCACCACTCGCCACCACTGCTGCAACGTCCAATTTTGCTGGCTCCTTATTATAGACTGATTGAAAGAACGCAGCAAATTCCTTAGCGCAATCGCCATCCTGCAATGGTTGACCATCCTTCTGAATAGCCGACCTAGCCCCTGATGAGTTATGTGACCTGATATAGTTCCAAAATGACTTTGGATCCTCAGCGAACTGGGCTTGTATTGATGATTTATAGATGCGTTATTACGACGCCGCCTGATATAAGCCCAAGAACAATAAAAAAAATATAACAAAACATACCACTGATAGGGTTGATTCCACAGTCGATGACCACAGCTCCGGGCTTGATCCAGGACCCTTTGACCATCTCCGGCCGGCCGATGGCTACCACCAGGATGTCTGCTGTCTTCGTCTGTAAAAGAATAAATATAAATATAAACGGACAAATGTATATATTTATATTGTGTCGGTGTTTGTTTATGATGGTGATGCGTGTTACGGCAAATTTGATGCGGTGGTAGGTATCCATCGATTTAGGTTTGTTTTTAGAAATTAAAGCTAACTCAAGTTAGCAGACATAATATAGGTACCGTTTAAAAAGATTATTTGAAATACAGATAATGAAAATCCTGAAAATAACTTACAATCTCACTCAAGTTCTTAGTCTTGGAGTGGCAGACGGTGACTGTAGCATGTTCCCACTTGAGCAGCTCCGAGACAGGGGTACCAACAATGCGGCTTCTTCCCAGAACCACCACGTTCTTCCCCGCGATGGTCACTCCCGTCTTCTTGATCAGCTCCACGCAGCCCGCCGGCGTGCACGGGATAAACCCTGATAGGTCACCCACCGCGGCCTTGCCTTCGTTGATCGTGTTCAAACTGAGAGAAATATATATTTTTTAATTCATCAGTTTACGAGTACGTTTGCGTGATTGTACATAGTACAACTTTCAGAATATAGTGATTTGGTATAAGATTTTTATGTCTGGCTGAATTTTATTGCTCGTTTTATGAAAGTCGTTAACATTTGAGTTTATATTCTCAAAACAGTTACCCTTTCACGGCACGGGTTGAAAAATCGTATTTAGACATGATAATCGACCACCAAAATATCTGAAACGCGGTAGATCCGTGGAGAAACTGGGTTATCCTAATCCTAACTAATATTATAATAAATACGAAAGTGAGTTTGTTTGTTTGTGGTAACAAACAAACAAACAATTGGATTGGTCTTCCTGAAATTTCGCATACACGTTGTTATAAGTATTGAGAAGGACATACCCAGATAGCATTTTTTGGTAGCCGTTACGAAACTAGTCGACACTGAAAAGTCGACACCAGTAACATTTTTGGTCGCTGCTACGACTATGTTTCGGTCGCTGCGACTAAAGTGGGGCAAATCTCGACACGGTAACATTTGGTTTTTAAGTTACGACGCTGTATGGTAACAATGCGTCGACTATTTCAGAAATCATTCGTTCATTCGTCAATAGGGTATTACACCATTTTTTAAAAACTGTTTTAAATTAATCCTGAGATCGTAATGAACTAGTAGAAATTTTGTTCATTTTTTTTAAAACCGAAAATCGCATTAAAATCTGTTTTTTATTTATGATTTTGAATTTTCGCGCGGAAACGCTAGCCGCCATGCTTTTTCATCTCGTGACGTCACTCGGTTACTAAACAATACGACTGCGAAAGACCAAGTTATAAGATTCGTGAAAATAATGAGTTATCATTGGTGTCTTGTGCCTGAATGCAAAAATACAAGTGTAAAAACGCCACAAAAATTATGGATTCAAGTGCCAAGTGATGTAAAAATGAGAAATACTTAAAGTATTAACCATTGGCAGATTTGTACTTTCTACTTTCACAAAACCGTCTTCCATAGTGAAATAAAGGCTAGAAGTCTACAAACGTGTTAATAACTCGTAAATTTATCAAAATAACAGCGCACAACTTATTTTCAGTAGATTGTTTACTATAGGAATGACGTCACGGCGGGATCCAACATGGCGAATGGCGTTTTAGACATTTGAAAAACAGATTAGAAAAGACGATTTTTAAAATGGAATTATAAAATTAAAACTGCAATTTTATAAATAAATATCGACGTTTCTTGTTTACTTTTTTCGAAATCTATTATGAACAAACATTTTTATATTTTTTCTTACATAGTGTAAAATACCCTATTCTCTTCATTCTTTTGCAACCTACGTGATACAAATAAAATGTCAAAGAAAACTCATGCAATACGAAGATTGAAGACAAATTGAAAGGTCCGCCATAATTATTTTGACAGCGTAAGTTTATTTTTGAAATTAATTAGTTTTAAATGTGTTGTGATATTGTGATTTTAGTGGGAAAAGAAATTTGTCGTATTATTTAACAAAATACATTGAATATCATCGATGGGCCATCATATAATTGCAATTTAACCAGTTTATTGAAATGTTTACATGGTTTTCATTAGAAGTTTTGTTATTTTTTTGGACTCCAGACCTTTTAGTATAATCAAACTGTAAACTTTTTATGCTAATAATATGATATTTAATCAAAAATAATCCATAAACTTACAAAAACATTTGTTTTTTTAGTGAAATTAAGTATACTAGTCATATTTGGTAAAAAAGTTACGACACTGCGTCGACTTGCAGACACAAAGTTACTAAATTTATAATATGGTGTCTATCACTTTATTCTTTCCAGCGGTCCTAAAACTGTTGACAATACCTTTCTCAATTGCAGTACATGCGTCGAAAAATCTATTTTGCATTTAATAGGTAGTTGAGAAGATATTAGTTTGGCGAACTGGAGAAGAATGAAATGCAACATTAAAGTACAAGGCATAGCGACTTTTGCCGAAGGAATAAGACTAAAAGAAACTTCAAATAACTACAAGACAATTTTAATTAATTATGTTTTAAGAAGAAATAATGATCTACGTATATTATATTATATTATTAATTATAAATAAAGTACTCGTTATTACTTACTTGGAGTTTCATTTTGTCTTACTAATAAATTGTTGATTTTCCTGTAGTCATGTTTAGTTGGCATACAATTTAGAAATATTTGAGAACCAGGTGCAGCTGGTTGATATTTTTATGCTTATTTTGGTAAAATTTTGTTTTGGAACTATGACGTAACATTACGAAACTTTGTGTACATGAATATTATTCTAGTAACAAAGTTGCCGCACCGTTACAACACAGTTAATCTTTGATCATTCGCTTGTTGAAAACTCAACGCAATGTGTATGAAATAAAGTCGACACAAATCCGTACACATTATGTTGACTCGTCGACTACAAAGAGTAACTGAAACACTTTCCGGTCAAATGTGTAAACACTGTTACAACACATACAAACCAAACTGAAGTCGTTACAAATGCATACATATTTTGTCGACACAACGACTACAAAGAATTACTGAAACACGTTCCGGTCAAACTGTGTAAACACTGATACCACACATATAAACCGAAACGCACACAGTCGCATTGTTTCGAAACAATAACGGAACTTTGTCAATTTGTTACTGACTTAAATATTTTGCGACCAAAAAATGCTATCTGGGTAGGGTAACCTTCATCCCGGGAAAAAGCAGTGTTCCCGGGGGAAAATCACGCGGGCGAAGCCGCGGGCAAAAGCTGCTAATATATAATTATGATATCAATCTTACAAATGATTAGTTACAGCTGACATAATTTATGAACTTCTAGGAAGCGTTTTAGAATAACGCGTATCAGCGCTAACAGTGAAGTTCGTATTCGGGTGTTGAGCGCCGACACGGTCAGCGTGCGGTCAGAGCGACTCTATACCAGCATTCCTAACTGGTGTCTCGTTCAGCTTTCGTAAAGCTCCGCCAATAGCTACAAAAGTACAGCGTACCCGTCGACGTCCTTATCAGCGGAGACGGCGTCGGTGACCCGGTGCGAGTCGATCTGGTGGTTGGTGTCCAGCGGCATCTGCACAATGATGCCGTGCACCGCCGGAGACTCGTTCAGCTTCGTTATCTCCGCCAATAGCTACAATAGTAAATAATACATAATATGTATAATTCGCGTCAGTTAAAAAGTTAATTATTAAAAAAATAAAAAATACGACTGACAACTCATATAGCCTATGTCACCCGGAGGAATGCAAGGAATCTAAAAATACCTCTTACATCAAAATCTGTCAAGCCGTTCAGGACTTATGGCGGAATAAAAAAAATTACATACTTACATACATACAAGAACCTTGAAAACATAACACTCTTTTTTTGGTCAGTCGTGGAAAAAGAACGCTGGAAGAGAGGGGGGAAACTTGCGCATGGGTACGAGTGACGAACAAATCGCGTTCACCGGACGAGACCCGCAAGACCCGCGCTAACCACATAGACTGATAAATTACCTACTGCGCAGCTTAACCGCTATCCTTCATCTTACATGACGCGAGGTATACTTGCTTCTTATGATTTTTATTTTAATCTATGTATCTACTTATTGAATTGGACGCTGACTAATGCTAATTGGGATGCCAACGCAGAGATGAAAGCGCGAAACGTTGCAGAGTGGTTCTTTATAAAGCGCAAGTGAGGACTAAGAAAGGAATTTTGGATACTCCACCCCTCTTTCAATTTCTTATTCCAATTTTTGTGATCCAATAATAAGCAAGTGCTAATCAAATATGGAGAGTATTTTGAATTTATTTTGAAAATGAATAAAAAAAGTGTTAAGTAACATCATTTAAATCTTGAAACTTGTACCACTGTTACATCATTACTGACATAACATAAATGATTTCTGATAAGGTGCCAAACAAACAACTCTTATCTACGGTGTCAGATGTCAGAGCTTCAATGATGCAAATAACTCCTATGTTCCCATTTGAGAAATCACGTAACATCGAAGAACACTCTATGGTGTAAGAGTAGGTATTGACGTCAGAGGTAGAGTAGCTGATGGGACTCGAACCGACTAAGCAAAGCGAGTTATAACTTACGAATTTCGAGATAAATGCACTATGTTCTTTTGCCGGTATTTTTCTACCCGTGTACTAAATTTTCATCAAAACCTGCATTTTATTTTAGGAGTGATCGATCCAAACAAACTTTCGCACTTATAATACGTAAGATAAGATAGTAAGTGTAGGGGATACAAGCGTCGTGGGTTACCGCACTCGCCTTGAAAATGGACTGTCAGCAATCCCGACGTAGTAGCACGTGAGTGACCCGTTTTTAATATAAAGATTTGGGATTTTGAGATATAAAGTTTCGAAGAGAGAGAAGTTACCTCAGATTCGGTGATATCCTTGGAGAAGCGTATGTGTTCTGCGTTGATGCCGATGTTCTCGGCAGCCCTGAGCTTCATCCTGATGTACACGTTGGAGTCCTCGCGCCCCCCCACCTGCACGATGGCCAGCCGCGGCTGGAACCAGTCGGCGCGCGCGCGCAGCTCTGATACTTCCTGACGCAGCTCATTTTCTATCGATCTGGTCAAAATTTAATAAAAATAAGAATGAATTTTACTAAGTATTCAAAAATCATGTACCTATTTAATTTCTTAAAAAAACTACTACAAACTTGACACGTAACAATCGTTCGTTACTATGTAAGCTCCTACCTTCGAGCAGGCTCCTACTTAAAAAATACAATATATAAAATCAAAAATAAGTCATTGAATTTTACTAGAATATTTTTACGAAAATGTGACAAAATTAAATACATAAATACCCACAAATGTAATACATAAAAAAAATCACACGAGAGCTTTCTACGGGAATATGAGTGCAGCCACAGACATAAAGGGAAGTTCCCTTTACATGTCTGTGAGTGTAGCAAATATTTTATATTCCACTTGAATATAAAATAGGTGGAAACAGTAAAAAAACCTTGGTAACCACCAGTCGGCGGCCGACTACAATGAAAGAATTAGGCATTTCATGGAATTCCTTTATAAACTTTACAAAAGCTAGATAACATTTTAGTGATTATTTTACTCCAAGAAGGCTGATAACCATTGTTCGTAAAAAGTATTGTTTTCATTTACTTAGAAACTTGCAATCCCGAAATAATTTCCGCCACCATCGTGAAGGCGCCCTTGCTTCACCACTGTTCACCACAGACTACTTATTCTGTGTGATCTGTGTTATTCTCCAACTAGAGACTATTATGGTCCATGCGACCCTAGATAACCCTCGGGTGCGACAAACAATACCATTTTGTTGATAAAATAGAAATGAGGAATGATGAAGAATCCTCAGTAAAGTACCAAACCAAAAGTGGATACCTAAAGTCCTAAATGAACAATTTAATTAGTACCTATATATTTCGTTAGTATCTTTTGCCTATTTAAAATTTTATCGTGTCTGTTTGAGTACCAAATTTTCCTTCATAAGTAATGTAAGCAATTCGGACATTCGAATATGCGATATAAATAGAAAAACAAACATTTTGACGACATATTCATTGATATTTGTTAGATTGGCCCAGCAAAAATGCCATTATAGTATGCCAGTATAGTGGCAATTTAGTTAGAGACAGACTTAAGTGCACATTTTTTTAAATATATGCTACTAATCAACAAGTTTAGACTTACCTCAGACAGTCTAATGCAAAATTACTCAAAGGTTTCGTAACGCGTAAAATATTTTTCAGAGACATGACCAAATATAAATAAAACGCGGGAGATCCGAGGACAAACCGGGTTGTACTGGTTGATAATGAAATTCATCTTACAAAATTAAATGATGTATTACTTAATTAGTGATATTGTTGTTTATGTCGACAAAAGGAACAACCATTTAGTAAACAATATAAGAGGCGTCTAATGTATTTTTAATTTAATGAGGTAGAGGTTGTTATCCGACGCTTTATGCTTATCGTTAAGTTTTGTCCACCTCTTCGCTGCAGAGAAAAGTAATCAATCTCATTTATCAGTTGAAACATATTTGATTGTAGATTTCAATGGTATTTATTTAAATTTTCCCGCGGCATAAGTTTGATGGATAAAATTTATGGAAGGTTTTCATGACGATCGGCAGATCAAGCAGTTAAGCCTAATATACATACAAATAAAATAAATTTCCTATTTACAACATTATTTAGAATTTTACAATAAGGTTTATTTAGTCATAAAAAATTAGAACTTAATAGGCCTAAAATATTTGCGTTTATTTACTATACCTACTACAAGTAATATAATAAATTAAACTAATTCCAGCTAGTAAAGAAAACAAATACACGCGTACCGACTTGCGAAACTTACCTATAAATCGTAATTATCATTAAACATAAACCGCAAAACCTGTTATCTAGTTCCTGTTCCACTTTATTAAACAATGAAAACACCTACATCCAAAATAATAACACTAAATAATAATAAAAATAAACTTACTCCAGCAGCGCATTCAAATCTTCTTCCGTCCTCCACATTGTCAGTCACTTCACAACATTAGCAATACGATCCTACCTGGGCAAAGGCCGTAACCACAACTAGCGGATGCTATGCGGACGGTCAACTTATAAGCGGTGTAATATCAAACCTGTTCTTACTGGCATTTTCTTGGCCAAAATCTTCAGGTCACCATGGTTCAGTCCGTATCACGCGATTTAATGGCATTGAAGTTGATATACTCGAGATAAAAAATATATTACCATTGAAATTAAAACATAAGTACTTATGTAACATGTGGTATTTTACCATTGAATTTAAAACATGTGTATGTGACATGTGACCACATACTATGGGAAATTGTACTTTGAAACTTCATAGAAAAACTGTAAAAAGGCTCGCAAGAGTAATCCATAATAACATCACAGAATAAGTAATAGTACTAACATTAAATTATTAACGCGAAATTCTGTCTGTCTGTTACGCTTTCACGGCTAAACCGCTGGACTGATTTTGATGAAATTTGGTATGAATATAGTTAAAGAGCTGCGGTGAAACATAGGCTACTTAAAAAAAAAAACAATCCCCAAAAGGTTACACCCATAAGATATACTTATTGCCGCGGGCGGAGCAGCGTGGCAACAGCTAGTCACATAATAATTAAATCTACCAAATACGGACATTTCTTTACAGAATACAGACATGTATCTGGACATATATTTGTTCAACTGCTGTATTTTTTAGGTTATAGTTTATTTAACCTCGTGTAAGCGCAGAAGAAGAAAATACTGCTTGTCAGCATATGAAAATACTAGCTGTGCCCGCGGCTTCTCTCACGCGGGAATTTCGGGAATTTAGACAGTCCCTTATTCAAGAACAAATTTCGTTTATTTGCACGGCATTTAGTGCAGATTTCAAATCCGGCTTTTAGTAAAGTAGGCCGTTTAAAAAAACTCCTGCTATATTATATCAGAATATATATAACAGGGTAAACTGCAATGTATTTTTTTAAATGTTCTGTAGCTTAAAAATAACTATTTAAAACGAATTTTAAAGTAATTCGACCATGTCACGAATTATATCCAATTATTTTCGAACAATATTTAAGGTTTCATTAAAACACAAAAAAATCTTTTAATTGTTTTTAATAATCAATAAAAAACATAACTGAACTTTTCAGATCAAAAGTAATTGAGTAACAGCCTTATATTCTAACACTTGACTCTAATAATATTGATAGGTACTAAATTGTAGAGCACATTATATTTTCATATAATACGTCATATATCTTAGCTAGCAAGCTTATCAAGCATATGACTATGTTGTCTATGTCAGCAAACACCGGGATAGAACGAACAAAGAGTATTTAATGAGGGTTATTGTAATTTCGTTCACTAATTGGCGCTATGGCGAGTGAGGTCTGTCAGATGGTACAACACTGTCATCAGGGGGGTTAAAACGGCCACTTTGATAAATCGGAATATGATCCATTTCTGATTTACTAAGTATTTAAAAATGAACATTATGCGTGGTAAAATAAGGTTCATTTTTAACCCCCGTGGCCGTTTTAACCCCCCAGTTGTCAACTCCAAATGACAGAATTGTACTATCTGACAGACCTGACTCACCAGTAGCGCCGACTAGCGGAAAAACGATATCGCCCTCATTGTGTAGTACAAAAATAATCTTGATTACTTAAATTGTAAATTAACGCGGTACATTTTTTCAATCACCTCACGCTTGTGAATGGATTGTACCATCGATAAAATTTTTACAGTTTAACGATTTACGAATATAATCATGTATTTAAAGTCAAATATAACTATGCTATGTAAGAAAATAGGTATTTAGAGTAAACGGCTAATATGGGATACCGCATCGCATATTTTAATGGCCAAAGACAAACATTCATGAATGGCACTTGCATAATACTAAGTTACTTATACCTAAGAACAAAACGATGTCTTTGCAACGAGTATTCTACAAGTAGGGCACGGACTTTATAAAAGCCTGGCCTGATGAAAAAAAAATTGTAACCTAATTCTGAACTAAATGTAATAAGTGTAGTAAACTAGTTCTGAACTAAATTTGGTTGCTTAGGTTACAATCAAAACTAAACTAAAAAAAAAAACAAAAATAAAGGAACAATATACCAGTTTAGGATTGGAACATTTTGAAATCCTCCTCCTTTTCTTTGTGTCCATTGGAATGTATATGGATCCGCATTGCGTGCATTGGCATAGGCGCAGTACTGCACAGTTTGCACACGAGGTCCGTACTCGCCGATATCGACGACCTGTACACAAATAAAATCATATTGTATGTGGCACGCTAGAGTTTATTTTATATAGTACTAGCAGCGCCCCTGGGCTTCGATCCCGTGGGAATTTCGGGATAACAAGCTAATTATTTAAAAATAAAAAAACACGACTGACAATTTACATAGCCTATGTCATTCGGGCTAATGCGAGGAATCTAAAAATACCTCTCTCATCAAAATCCGTTAAGCCGTTCAGGACTTATGGTGGAATAAAGAAATTACATACATACATACATACATGAACCCTGAAAACATAACACTCCTTTTTTGGTCAGTCGTGTAAAAAGTATGTGCTATTCCCGGTATTTTTCTACCCGTATACCAAACTACATCGAAATCCGTCCAGTAAACTTTGCGTGATTGAGTAACAAACTTCCTCACATCTAAACTTTCGCATTTATAATATTAGTAGGATTTGGCTACTAATATTATAAATGCGGGCAGCGCAGGACCGATTGTTATGGAAATCCTTGGGGGAGGCCTTTGTCCAGCAGTGGACGTCTTTCGGCTGAGAGAGAGGATTTGGCTATAATAACATACGGCAAAACTGATACTTCTTAATTATAGCATAGTATTGTTAAATGTTAAGATATGTTTAATAACGTTATATAATTACTATGTGTGTTATCTTGATCTTTATGGTATCCACCAAGACGCGTCAATTTGGCTTGATGCCGATGGCATAACACATACAGATACGTTGCAAGCTTTTTGAACACACCACCACGCGCTCTAACCTCAGTTTCTGTTATCTTCAACACCCTTCGCAGCTCCTGCGGCGTGTGCAGCGGGAACACCACCGCTCGCTCTACCATGTCGGGCACTGTATCTCTAACACAATACCTGGAGAGCAGCATCTTGAGCTGGTCGTTCTCCTGTTTCAGCGTCAGCAGCCGCTCATGAGACACTGGCCGCAGCTCCTGCGGCGTGTGCAGCGGGAACACCACCGCTCGCTCTACCATGTCGGGCACTGTATCTCTAACACAATACCTGGAGAGCAGCATCTTGAGCTGGTCGTTATCCTGTTTCAGCGCCAGCAGCCGCTCATGAGACACTGGCCGCAGCTCCTGCGGCGTGTGCAGCGGGAACACCACCGCTCGCTCTACCATGTCGGGCACTGTATCTCTAACACAATACCTGGAGAGCAGCATCTTGAGCTGGTCGTTATCCTGTTTCAGCGCCAGCAGCCGCTCATGAGACACTGGCCGCAGCTCCTGCGGCGTGTGCAGCGGGAACACCACCGCTCGCTCTACCATGTCGGGCACTGTTATCTCTAGCAGTTCGTTCTCTTGCACGGTGCGCCACTCCCACGCATTGACCACAGTTTCCGGCTCGCGGTGCTTGCGGCGTTTCATTAGCAAGCTGGAAAAATAGTATGGACTTAGCACCAGCTTCTATTTCCATTCATCACGCTATCATAATAAGAAATAGTACTAACGTACAGAACGGCCACTCACCGCCCGCACTCATTTCAAACACCGCACCCCACCCCGCACTTTGATGTAGACATCACTGACATTTGAACGAGGGCCGGCGCGTAATCAGCGTACTTTTTGCGCCATTTTGATTGATAACCACGACACGCAACCGGCTGCTAATAAATTTAACGCACAATGTTGCGCGTGTACAAACGTCGTTTGCCTATGTAGTAGTAAATTTGTGAGTGTTGTATGGAGTGTCTTAGGTGTGATGCTACGTAAATGCATATACATAATCTCACCTCATAAGATCTTTCCTAATGACACCGGGTACTTGCGGTCGGAACTCGTCGTCGGCGGTAGGCTGGTCCTGTCCGTCGCCGCAGTACATCATGTAGTCCATCAAGTGACGGATGTGGTTGATCTAATAACATAAAAAAAATCACATATACAACTATATACATGTTACGGGCAACTTGATAAGTCTGGTCCCTATGAATAGTGACCGACCTGTATACATAATGCCCATGTCTCATGGGCAATTTGATAAAAAGGCATGCCTAATCACTTTGCCCAGTCAGTATGAACAATAAAATAATAAATTTTTAATTTATAATTTTTATTAATTTATAAATTTGACATTTAATATATGTATATTCAATGTATATTCGTCCACATATACAGTTATTTATAGAGATGGGCGTTTAAACGAAAAGTATTTAACATATATGTACTAATTTTTATTTTTAACACAAAAATAGGTTATTTATAATAAGCAACTATCGTTTATTGCTTTCGTTTAAAATGTTAACACTCGGGCAATTTAATTCGATGGCCTGAGATTCCGAGACCTATCCACCAATCAGAAAAGAGTATGTCGACATTTCGACCAATCACAACACAATCACGCGAGTCCTCCGCTTGCGCGCACAAACCGCTGACCGGCTGATAAACCTACCATATCAAATATTCTTCGACGTTATACTAATTGCTTTAAATATTCAACGTTAATTTTAATCGTGTTGTTACCTTATTTGCTTTTTTCTTATTTGCTTTTTTAAACGTATCGTATCAGTGATGATTTTTCTGCGTGAGAGAAAGTATCGCTCCGCGTATCCGCGTTTGTTTATTGTGATTTTCGCGTGTTATCGTGATTTCATGTAAATATTTGAAATATCAAATCTTTTAATTAATTTGCATAAGTTAAAATAATCACAATACATCATTCATAATTATGACAATATTATTATTCAGACAGTCCTAAGCCTGCAAAGTATGAAGGAAAGTTCATAGAAATCGTTCAAAAAATCAAAATGTTGTAAAAATCAACTAAAAACTATCAGTAGATTAAATTCTGCTACAAATATGTTAGTAACTTTTTTCAACGAAAATTGTATTATGTTTAAAACTATTATAAGCACACAAGATTTTTTAATTTAACAACTATTTTCAACGAAAAAATAATAAGCTATTAAGCAGATAAGCAGTTAAGGAAACCTAATTTTTAAAAATAATTTAACGAATAATCTGATTTTATTTTTTAAGCCGTTTAGCCCACCTCTAGTTATTTAATTGTAAGACATATGTTGTAAAGTGACGTCTTTGGAGAAAATGCAGCAGTGGAGTTTGTTGCGCCGCCTCTTCTCCACTTGCGCTTTGGAGGCGGTGGTAAACTTAGCTTTAAGTAATTTTATGACGGCAACTTACTAAAAAACAAGAAAGTGACGATTTATAAGTGCTATTTTTAAGCCAATATGAATAAAAATATTTGACTTTGACTTTAAGGGCAAATACGTGTTGGGCAAAATAATAAAACAAATAAAATGAAGTGTTTTTGTTAGTAGGTAACCTAGAATAAGTATAGTATATTCGTTAGTTTACTTCAGGGGCGGTCCACTTGCCTGTTTAGTGGGAAGGGGGGGTGAAGGGGGGCGCAGCCCCCCTGTTTGAGGGGGGTCGGGGGGCGGAAGCCCCCCGCTATAAAACCATTCAATTTGAATAAAACCGTAGCTTAGTTCGGTTAGGTTTGGTTAGGCTTGTGACAACTCATAGCAGAGCAAGCGAAGCGAGCGGAGCTTCAAACTTCTGCTGATTTATTAAATGGACCACGGGCTGCCGGGCATTATAATATGGACCGGTCTGTATT
>CM031588.1:8107093-8144005 GCA_018467065.1 Ephestia elutella
TATCAAACGATGTATTTGCCATAAGATATTTTGTCTAACGTTGTTTTACCAATTGAAAATTTAGTAAAATAATTTATTTGTAAAATGATAATTTGGAGAAACACAATATTTGTCTAGTAATTAGTTTGTAAAATGATCCATTTTTAAAAGAATGAGTTTGACAAAGCATATGTTTTTCAAATGTATAGTTTTACAAGCGTTGTTTATAAAATGATTGTTTTTTAAATAATAATTTGTAATATGAGGGTGTACCCAAGGTCTAATAGTCCTTATACAGGAAAAAATCTGAAAATTGCAAATATGTTGTTGAAAGTCTAAAAAAAAGTGTTACAAACTTATTTTTCGCTGGATTCAATATGAATCTTAGGGATCGAACTGCAAAGTGAAGTTTGTTTTTGAAACTAGTTGGTCTTTTAGTTAGAGCTGTAATGTGAGATGCTTGCGTGTACGGAACCCTCGGTGCGCGAGTTTGACTAGCACTTGGCCGGTTTTTATTTTAATTTTTCCATAGGGAGTGGTGGGTCGTAAAGTCGTAATATCAGTTCGCTGGAAACCGTTTAGTTCCATGGTCGAAGCTACCAAGTGTTACAGTGTTACAAAGTACTCACACAGGGCAAAACAGAAGAGCAATGATGGCAGGCAGGCCGGGTATGTTCGGCATCAGGGTAGTGTGTCGCAGTGTCAGCTTGCTGCTCGATTGGTTCTGGCCCACGTCAGCCGCTACCACTAGCCTGGAAGTATTTATTACATTATTTATTTATTATTTAATAGCTATCTATGTCCCAGTACTTGACAAAGGCCTCTATCTCCTGCTTCCAATACTCTCGACATAAGGCTTTATCGCGCCGGCAAAGTATACAAATACAACCAACCATAAATCACAGAACTAGTGGTTCTGTGAACAGACCTCGTGAACAGAGGGGCACATTAACAATCCCTTTCTACCCCTTTTTGGATTATTTTTAACAACAATCTGTGGGGAATCAGGTAGGTACAATGTTACCCACTAATATCGCTACAGCAAACTTCCCCCTTTTCCCCCCAATCGAAAAAAGCTGACGACAGAAACCCTGAAAAAAGCAAAATGGAAGATTCGCTCGCTTCGGTCGGTCGGTCGAAAAGTCGCTCATCTTAATCAGTTAAGAGTAGTGCACAAACTCAAATACTTCGTGTTCTGAGGCGTGCAATGAAAAAACACACGATAATAACGTCACCGATAACGGGTCGAAATCAATAATCATTTTTGTACCATAGAGATGAGCTACCCACCTCTCATAGACTTCCTGCGGGTCGGTGTCCAGAAGAACAGAGTTGACGGAGTTCCACTCAACTTGTATACTTTTCTCGCGGCTCGCGTACATCAAGTTGTGTAAGGTCGTCTCCAATGGGCTGTGAACAATACAATAGTAGTTTTTGATACAAGTGCGGAAAATGTGTCATGTTGCACGAGTCCCGACGAGTCTTGGCCCGAGCCGAAGGCGAGGGTCAAGAGTCGGGACGAGTGAAAATGACACTTCCGCACGTGTGCCAAACAACGTTTTTCAATACAGTTGTGAAAAATAGTAAAAAACAAATCAAAGAATTAAAATCAATTTAAAACACACAACAAAATAACAAATTGTCAATTTTCAGATAATGGCGCGTTTTTGCATATTTTTTTACGACTATTTTATGCAACAGACTACTACGCGTATACAGCCAAAGTATTCGATTTTTGACAATGTTTATGTGAAAATAATTAAATTAAAACTAAATAGTAGATGAAACTAAATGTTTGTTTAAAATATTTGATAATAAGCAACTATTTAAAATAATAATTCGTATAAATTGTACCCAATTTTATTTTATGTACGAAAACTCCTTGCGTTTAAATTGATTTAAAACTAAACTGCAAAAGTAATGATCGAGCTCGGAAAAGTAAGTCACGACCGCGGAAAAGTAAGATGCCTGTGCAAAATATTTAAATTTCGAATCATAGATAAAGGCTCAGAAAGTACGCCATGTTATACAACTGTATTGAAAATACGATTTTATAATGTTACTTCTCGGTCTTGGTAAGGGGGAGGCGAAGAAGCTGGTGACTTGGCCTTTCCATGCTATGCCTTTGTCAGGGAAAGCGATGGACAGTAGGTGGTTTCCTAACTATCCAGCTAGACCCAATTGGATAAATTGAATGGTTCTTTGGTTACAAATGAGACTGGCACATGATCGTAGAAAATGAAGGAATAGGACCAAATTGAAAATGGCTAATGGTTCATTACCTCAAAAGGCAAAAAAGGAATCCTTATAGGATCACTCTGTTATCCGTCTGTGTATCTGGATCAAGGGCCCACTTTTTGAATCATTTTTTTTTATGAAATGGGTTATCGTATTTCCGCTCACTATAGGCAAGTAGATAACCCTTATTCTAACGAAGTCCATGCCCAGCAGTGGGCTGAGAATGACAGTGAAGTATGCTCACGTGAAGGGCCCCTTGAGACAGGCCTCGGAGACGCAGTCCTGGTTCCTGGGCGGCTCTATCTCCTTCAGCTGGTAGAACGCCAGCTCCGTCGCCATTTGACGGAGGTCGTAGATCTAACGAAGTCCATGACCCCAGCAGTGGGCTGAGAATGACAGTGAAGTATGCTCACGTGAAGGGCCCCTTGAGACAGGCCTCGGAGACGCAGTCCTGGTTCCTGGGCGGCTCTATCTCCCTCAGCTGGTAGAACGCCAGCTCCGTCGCCATTTGACGGAGGTCGTAGATCTAACGAAGTTCATGACCCCAGCAGTGGGCTGAGAATGACAGTGAAGTATGCTCACGTGAAGGGCCCCTTGAGACAGGCCTCGGAGACGCAGTCCTGGTTCCTGGGCGGCTCTATCTCCCTCAGCTGGTAGAACGCCAGCTCCGTCGCCATTTGACGGAGGTCGTAGATCTATCGAAGTCCATGCCCCCAGCAGTGGGCTGATAATGACTGTGAAGTATGCTCACGTGAAGGGCCCCTTGAGACAGGCCTCGGAGACGCAGTCCTGGTTCCTGGGCGGCTCTATCTCCCTCAGCTGGTAGAACGCCAGCTCCGTCGCCATTTGACGGAGGTCGTAGATCTAACGAAGTCCATGACCCCAGCAGTGGGCTGAGAATGACAGTGAAGTATGCTCACGTGAAGGGCCCCTTGAGACAGGCCTCGGAGACGCAGTCCTGGTTCCTGGGCGGCTCTATCTCCCTCAGCTGGTAGAACGCCAGCTCCGTCGCCATTTGACGGAGGTCGTAGATCTAACGAAGTCCATGACCCCAGTAGTGGGCTGAGAATGACAGTGAAGTATGCTCACGTGAAGGGCCCCTTGAGACAGGCCTCGGAGACGCAGTCCTGGTTCCTGGGCGGCTCTATCTCCCTCAGCTGGTAGAACGCCAGCTCCGTCGCCATTTGACGGAGGTCGTAGATCTAACGAAGTCCATGCCCCCAGCAGTGGGCTAATAATGACTGTAAAGTATGCTCACGTGAAGGGCCCCTTGAGACAGGCCTTGGAGACGCAGTCCTGGTTCCTGGGCGGCTCTATCTCCCTCAGCTGGTAGAACGCCAGCTCCGTCGCCATTTGACGGAGGTCGTAGATCTAACGAAGTCCACGCCCAGCAGTGAAATGAGAATGACAGTGAAGTATGCTCACGTGTAGGGCCCCTTGAGACAGGCCTCGGAGACGCAGTCCTGGTTCCTGGGCGGCTCTATCTCCTTCAGCTGGTAGAACGCCAGTTCCGTCGCCATTTGACGGAGGTCGTAGATCTAACGAAGTCCACGCCCAGCAGTGAAATGAGAATGACAGTGAAGTATGCTCACGTGTAGGGCCCCTTAAGACAGGCCTCGGAGACGCAGTCCTGGTTCCTGGGCGGCTCTATCTCCTTCAGCTGGTAGAACGCCAGTTCCGTCGCCATTTGACGGAGGTCGTAGATCTAACGAAGTCCACGCCCAGCAGTGAAATGAGAATGACAGTGAAGTATGCTCACGTGTAGGGCCCCTTAAGACAGGCCTCGGAGACGCAGTCCTGGTTCCTGGGCGGCTCTATCTCCTTCAGCTGGTAGAACGCCAGTTCCGTCGCCATTTGACGGAGGTCGTAGATCTAACGAAGTCCACGCCCAGCAGTGAAATGAGAATGACAGTGAAGTATGCTCACGTGAAGGGCCCCTTGAGACAGGCCTCGGAGACGCAGTCCTGGTTCCTGGGCGGCTCTATCTCCCTCAGCTGGTAGAACGCCAGCTCCGTTTGTTCCTTGTTGTACGCTCGCTTCTGCTTCATGTCCAGCTCCGTCGCCATTTGACGGAGGTCGTGGTTTATCTGTAAAATAGTCATCGTTCATATTCTAGTCAAGTTTGAATGTGATCATATAAATCGAAGTTTTCTTGTGAAAACGGTTTTTTTTTTATATAACACTAGCTGTCGCCCGCGGCTTCGCCCGCGTGAGTTTCGCTTAGACGAAAAATCTCTCTTGGAGCTTTTCATCAGATGTTCCAGATCTTCAATTTTTATACGTCGGCAGAAAATGCTCATCAGGTTGAACGATTTTTGTTAAGGCACCATTTCCATATTACTTATAGTTTAGCTGTTCCGTTATGGTTCTTCATCAGGTGTTCCAGTTTTCAAAATAAATTATAGCCTATATGTTGCCCAGGCTTAATAGCTATACAACAAAAAAAGTTTCATTCAAATCCGTCCAGTAGTTTTTGCGTGAAACGCGTACATACATACAGACAGACAGACAGACAGACAGACAGACAGACAGACAGACAGACAGACAGACAGACAAGAAATTCCAAAAAAATTTTTTTGCTTTCTATTGTTCTTTTTAGGTCTCCCTCTATCCATTTCAGTCAAAAATATTAAATGTACAGACAAAATATTTTTACTGTTTTATTATATGTATATAGATAGGGCGGCAAACTAGCAAGCGGGTCACCTGATGGTAAGCGATCACCGCTGCCCATGGACTACTGCAACACCAGGGGTATCACAATAGTGTTGCCGGTCTTTCAAGAAGATGATATCGGATTATCCCGGAGATGATACTTACTTAGGTAAATTTTAATAGTAATTACAAAAATTCGCCAAAATCGTCAAAGCCATTTTGGAGAAACCAATCACACAAAATATACACACAAATCGAACGTTTAAAGTATATGTACGAGCATCGTACAATTTTGTTGCGTCGGCAATAGTCGGCATCGGTCGTCGCCCTACTTTTATATTAAAAATTAATATTATAAATTATGTACTTTGTAGTAAAATAACGCCACTCTCATAACTAATCGCGGACAAGCAACCTTTTAAACTGTGTAACTTAAACTTTAACTAATAAACTTTAACAATAAGGATTGTGGTTTTACGATCATCTTAACTACCAGACCTTCGACCATACATCCGTTTTGGTCCTTCGAGTAACTGGGCATAGTGAGTTGTCTTTCCTTACGTTAGCGAATCGGTTTAGCTGGCTTTCCACAAGCGGAATCCCCCAGTTAAATTGAGAAGGCGCACATAGCGTATAGGAGAGATTCTCGCTACGTCTAACAGAGGATTACGCGCTCTACGTGGTCTTCGTGAACTAACTACTTACCTACGGCAAACTACAGTCAACTTAACTTTAACTTTAACTACGACGTCAACAATGGCCAACAACTTTGAAGAAATCTTAGCACATCAAGATGAGTGCTTCGGTAATATCAAGAAACTCTGCGTCAACTACAAAAAAGATGGATCGGACAGGAAAACTAAAAACTACTTAACTACAAGATTAGCTGCCTTGGAATCTCACTGGGCTGAATTTAAGATGAACAACGAAAAACTTATGAAACAAGAAGACAAGTCTCACCTTTACTACGTGAACCAAGTTTTTGAGAAAACTAGAACTCTGTTTGAAGACGTGCAACGATATTCAAGAGCGATTGGAGAAACTCGCTATTGACGCATTACCAGAAACTCAATCATCGCTAAAATCCAACTTTGATTTTGATGAGATCGAAAACACTATCCACGACACTCCTACTGGTATGAAAATACAGAAACTGAGTGGGGAAAAAAATCCAGGAACTACTAAAACAACAACAATGCAACTTTAAAGCTTTTGAACGGTCAGCTAAGAAAATAAACGTGGAACTTTTAACCGAGAAATGGGAACTGGAAGATCATCTTAATATTCTGAAAGCAAAATGGGACACAGTCGACAAAACTCACTGGAAAATTTACTTCATACTTCAAGGCTCCAACCCGCAATATCAAACGCAATATTCGACGTGGGAAACAACATACGACAACCTGAAAAGAGAAATAAATAAAAAAGTCTGGAACAGCGCACACTACGCAAAAACTACCCCAAGAATTGAGATCCCTGAATTCCACGGAAGTTACACTCAATGGATATCATTCAAGGATCTATTTACGGAAAGCGTACACACCAACCCTCTTCTATCTAAAACTCAGAAGATGCAGTTACTGAAGTCGAAACTCAAGGGTGAAGCTGAAAAACTCATCCAGCATCTCACAATTAGCGCTGAAAATTACGACTCCTGTTGGGATATTTTACAACATCGATACAACAACGAGAGACTGCTGTTTACATCATTTATGAATACGCTTCTCAACCAGCAGTCAATTGAACAGCCAAACGCATTTAACATCAAAAAATTACATGACGTCACACTGGAATGCTTGAACGGCTTTACTAACATTGGTCTCGACATAAATACTTGGGATCCGGTTATCGTCCACCTGATCAGCCAAAAACTTGACAGCGCAACATACGGAGATTATATAAGAGACTTGGAATCACCGAGAGATCTTCCCAACCTTGAAGAATTTATAAAGTTCCTGGAAACTAAATTTATGGCATACGAAACAATGCAGAGCAACCGGAATCAAAAACAAGTGACTTCGGGCAAGCCTTCAAATTTCAATAATCATACAACTTATAGATATAACAACAAACCATCATACAATGGACAACTAAGATTCAATAATTATTATAAAGGTCAGAATGCCTACAGGTCAACGCACTATAACAAGCAAGAAATAACGCCAAAAACCTACTGTATGACTGCAAAAACATGCCCGCTCTGCAAAACAACCAATCATGTGTTAATGCAATGTGACAAATTCCTGAGCATGAGTTCGGATGCACGGAACGACACTGTTTCGAAGTTGCAAATCTGCAAAAACTGCTTATACAGCCATGGAGATAAACAATGTTTTTCGAGAAAAACTTGTAAAGAATGCCAAGAATCTCATCATACTCTCCTGCATCAAGAGGCAACTCCAACAACTAGCAACAACGGGGAGAGGTCCATCACAGCCTCCAACCGGGGGAACCGAGCTGTTAACAATATAACTAACGACTGGAAGGAAGTCCTTTTAGCTACTATAAAACTGCAAGCAAGATGTATTGACGGAACTTATATAACTTTAAGAGCTCTACTTGATCAGGGCTCACAAATGAACCTTATCAGCGAAGATGCTGCGCAAAGGTTACGCCTACCACGCCAACGATTCAACGCAGGGTTCAAGAGCGTTGGGTCCATCAATGGCAAATGCAAGGGAGTCATTAACTTAGAATGCAAGTCACTACACTCAGATGAAGAGTTCAGAGTTCAACCTTTTATTATAAACAAGCTAATTAACAACTTACCAAACACATCGTTTTCTGCGCAAGGATGGAACTACCTGAAAAACTTAAAATTAGCTGATCCCGACTTCAACATCTCCGGACCTATCGACATGTTGTTGGGAGCAGACATGTATTCCGAACTAATCTTAGATGGACTTATAAAAGGAGAAAACGATTATCCCATTGCTCAGCAAACTAAGATGGGCTGGGTATTATGCGGCAACGTAAAAACTTTCAACTGTAACTTGACAATCATCGATCTGGAACAATTAACAAAATTTTGAGAGTCTGAAGAAATACCGGAGGGTTCAACGGTAACAAGCGAGGAAGAATATTGCGAGAATCACTATAAACAAACTACTGAGAGACAATCTGATGGAAAATACATAGTAAAAATGCCTATGAAACCTGACTACGAAAATAACATCTATACATATAATAAAACAGTAAAAATATTTTGTCTGTACATTTAGTATTTTTGACTGAAATGGATAGAGGGACACTTAAAAAGAATAATAGAAAGCAAAAAACATTTTTTGGAATTTCTTGTCTGTCTGTCTGTCTGTCTGTCTGTCTGTCTGTCTGTCTGTATGTATGTACGCGTTTCACGCAAAAACTACTGGACGGATTTGAATGAAACTTTTTTTGTTGTATAGCTATTAAGCCTGGGCAACATATAGGCTATAATTGATTTTGAAAACTGGAACACCTGATGAAGAACCATAGCAGAACAGCTAAACTATAAGAAATATGGAAATGGTGCCTTAACAAAAGTCGTTCAACATGATGAGCATTTTCTGATGACGTATAAAAATTGAAGATCTGGAACATCTGATGAAGAACTGCAAGAGACCAGCTATACTATAACATATATGGAAATGGCGCCTTATTAAAAGTCGTTCAATCTGATGAGCATTTTCTGCTGACGTATAAAAATTGAACATCTGGAACATCTGATGAAAAGCTCCAAGAGAGATTTTTCATCTAAGCGAAACTCACGCGGGCGAAGCCGCGGGCGACGGCTAGTATGCAATACACGTCCGCAAGCTATTTCACAATTTTATCAACTTGAGAAGAAAATGGAGAAGAATGCTGATTTTGCTATTGAATACCGTAAATTTATGAATGATTACATAACTATGGGCCACATGATTTCACGAAAGACAACTACTGAAAAACAAGTATACCTACCACACAATGGCGTACTGAAAACTGAATCTACTACCACTAAGTTAAGAGCGGTGTTTAACGCATCTTATAAATCTAACAACAACAATCACTGCCTCAATGATTTAATGTACACTGGCCCTAACTTACAGAAAGATATGTGCTCCTTACTAATGAACTGGCGACTTTACAAATATGTTTTTACTGCTGATGTGGAAAAAATGTATAGGAACATCATGCTTAACGAAGAACAGCAACACCTACAAACGATAATTTGGCGCGACACGCCCCATGAACCACTGAAGGAATGGCAACTTACCACAGTTACGTACGGTATGAAGGCCGCTCCTTACCTCGCTATGCGAACCCTACACCAGCTCGCCGAGGACGAAGGACATGCGTTCCCAGTCGCTGCTAACGTATTACGAAACTATTTTTATATGGATGATCTCGTTCACGGCCAGGATAACATCAAAGACGCTAAAAAACTTATACATCAACTAATTGAACTTATGAAGAAAGGAGGGTTAAACCTTAGAAAGTGGTCGAGTAACGAGCCTGCTATATTAAATGAACTTAAGGACGAACAAAAATGCTCAAAAAACACAATAAATTTTAATCAAGACGGGAGTTCAACGAGCCCGACAAAAACTTTAGGTATACGGTGGAACCCGAAAGAAGATACCTATTTATTCAACTGGCAACTACCTGAAACAAAACGAATAACTAAAAGAGCGTTACTGTCAGAAATAAGCAAACTCTATGATCCCATGGGATGGTTATCCCCAACGACTATCAAGGCGAAACTTATTTTTCAAAAGGTGTGGTCTACAAAACTAGAATGGGACGAACGCCTACCTAACGAAATAATCGAAGAATGGGAAAACTTAAGAAAAGATTTACCTAACGTAAACAAACTTTCATTGAGAAGATCGATACACTGTAACGGAGACAACATCGAAATTCATGGATTTTGTGACGCAAGCGATAAGGCGTATGCGTGCGTCATATATAGCAAAACACGAAACGAAACTGGAGAGCCCGTGGTGACGCTACTTGGCGCGAAAACAAAGGTCGCGCCACTTAAAACAAAACTAACTACACCCCGCATGGAACTCTGCGGAGCTGTATTACTAAGCAAACTTGACAAAAAGGTACAAGAGACATTCATAAATAAACAACTTAACATCTACTGTTGGACCGACTCGCAGGTCGTCCTTGCGTGGCTACAGGGAGAAGTTACCAAATGGCAATGTTATGTAGCTTCAAGAGTAACATTTATAAACAAGACACTTCCCGGCGTTCAATGGCGTTATGTGAAGTCGGAAGAAAATCCAGCAGACTGTGCATCAAGAGGACTCTCACCATCTCAACTTCTAAACTTTAAACTCTGGTGGGAGGGCCCTCAGTTTATTCAAACCAATGATGAAGAAAAACTATCGCAACAGACGAGCGGTTATGTAACAGAAAATGAATTAAAAACAAAATGTCTAGCCTTGCAATCTGACACGCAAACAGACACGAGTATTATAAGTAATTTATTGCATAAGTACAGTACATTGACTCGAGTAATACGAGTAGTCAGCTGGTTGTTACGTTAGACAAATCAACTTAGAAACAAAAACATAACAATGGGAGATAATTTATCGATAACGGAACAAGAAAAGACCTTGAAATTGTTCATCAAGCAAGTTCAAGCAAATAGCTTTGATGAAGATTTACAGCATCTGAAACGAACTGGAACAGTATCAAGGAAAAGCAGATTACTCACCCTGTCTCCGTTTCTCGATAAATTTGGACTGCTACGTGTAAAAGGACGATTGGAGAACTCAACCCTGCCTCCTGAAACCAAACATCCGATCATTCTTCCATCATCGGGAAAGTTGACGGAACTGATTATAGACGAAGCGCATAAGAAGACTCTGCATGGAGGAGCCCGCCTTACTTTGGCTAATATACGACTTCAGTACTGGATACTTGGGGGAAATGCTACTGTAAAGAAATACCTGCGACGCTGTGTGAGATGTCATCGGTTCAAACCGCACAGAAATGAGCAGATAATGGCTGATTTACCCGCTGAAAGAGTTACACCATCAAGACCTTTCACTAACACCTGGATTGACTTTACCGGTCACGTTGACATCAAAATAAATAAGGGCAGAGGCGTCAAAACATGTAAAGCGTACATAGCTATATTTATCTGCATGGTAACTAAGGCCGTGCACCTGGAGCTTGCATCCGATCTTAGTACGCAAACGTTTAAGGCTGACACACACCAAACGGTGTCGCAGACGTGCTGCACTGCGTCTTGATTTGTATTATTTGAATTTGTACGCGGTGGTTCCCACCGACGGTGTCGCAGATGCATTGCGTTGCGTCTGCGTGCATCAGTCGGCCGGCAGTCCGCGCGATACAAACTGAACATGGCCTCGGTGCGGTCGCGCCTAAGCGGAACGGCAACGTCGCTCACTCGCTCGGGCGTGTTGACGTTGTATTTCGTAGGATTTTTTAGTCGAAAACACACCGCGGTGATCTATGCGTCTGCGTGCATCTGCGACACCATCCGCAGCACTCCAGTTGTGAATATTTACAGATTTTAGTTTGGATTTTAGTGACTAGTGATCATAGATTTTGAAATACGCGAAAAGATAATTAATATAGTACGCAGTTACAAATGTTTATATGATCCACAGGTCAAAAATTATAAGAACAGTTCATATAAAACTATGATGTGGGAAAAAATGGAACGGAATTAGGAATTGAAGGTAAGTACTAAATAAAGATTATTATGTTGCAAGTTAAGTAATTCACTTGAAATGCTATCTTCCTCGTCGTTCGACATCTTGAAACAAAATGACAGCCGCGATCCGAAACGAAAACACAGCGTCGCAGACGCAGCGCGCTGCATCTGCGTGCGTCTGCGACACCGTGCGTCTGCGACGCCGTGGAGCCGGTGTGAATTGCTTTTGCCGCAGCCGTGCTGCAGATGAAACGCACGGTGTCGCAGACGCATCCGGTGTGTGGCAGCCTTTATAGCAGCATTTAGTGTTCACGACGAGGAACACCGACGAACGTCTACACGGACAACGGAACTAACTTTGTGGGAGCGGAAAAACTTTTACGCAAGGAATTCGAAGAAAACAAAACTCTAACATCATCTGAGCTACGAGAAGAAATGACTCGACAAAGCATTAACTGGAATTTCAACGCACCCCTGTGGCCGACAGCAAATGGTCTATATGAGGCTGCGGTGAAGTCTATGAAGTACCATCTGAAAAGGGTCCTGGGGGAACAAAAACTTACGTTTGAACAATTTACAACACTACTTACCGAGATTGAAGCCTGCATGAACTCTCGTCCTTTGAGCCCGTTGACAGAGGATCCAGATGACCTCGACTATATCACGCCTGGACACTTTCTCATTGGCGGCCCCATTATTTCACTACCGCTCAAGGATAATGGCTCCAACAAGATGGATATCGTCAACCGCTGGAAGCTTATAGAACACATGAAGTTACAGATTTGGAAGAAATGGTCAAACGAATACTTACATCAGCTGCAAACACGAAGCAAGTGGCAGAAACCTAGGAAAAACTTAGAAGAAGGAAACCTAGTACTTATACAAGAAAATAACTTACCGGCTGGAAAATGGGCCCTAGGCCGCGTCACTGAACTGCATCCCGGAGCCGACGGCCACGTACGTGTTGTCACTCTGAAAACTAAAGGGGGATACCTGAAACGGCCTATAACAAAACTAGCTCCACTACCAGTCAACGATTTCGGACAAAACATGTTGATTCAAACTTCTGCAACACGATCTACCTGCAACATCTACACAAACTAGCGAAAAAAGAAGAAAACGTTAATTCAAACTTCTGCAACACGATCTACCTGCAACATCTACACAAACTAGCGAAAAAAGAAGAAAACGTTAAAATAAGATCAAAGAAAACAAGAAGAAAAATTAACTACTTCACTCTCCTGGCAATGCTGTTTATGACCTTTACGGGTACCTACTGCGAAACAATTGGCTACAATATTACGAACCTGCAACAAGATCAGCCTATTTATTTTGAAGAAACAGAAAATCTACATATCATTTATGACAAATGGACGATATTAACCTATTATAATTTTACTACCTATTGGAAAGTCTCACATGACATAACAACATACATCGACAAAATTGATAGAACGTGCAAACGGATGACTCATGCGCCTTGTGACGCGATGGTGAAACAACTACGTCATGAATTGACCCATCTAACTGAATACAACACGCTTTTACTATCACAACACATGGCCAGACGCCGAAGAGGCTACTTCGATGAGATTGGTAACTTGATGCGCTCTGTGTTCGGAGTATTAGACAGTAAATTCGCAGAAAAGTACGAGAGAGATATTGAAGCATTACAAACAAACGATCGCCATCTACTAGAACTGATAAAGAACCAAACACTTATTGTGGAAGCTGAGAACAATATTATTAAGTGAAGAAATGATGAAACAACAATTTCAAGCTATACATGCCTACATGGAACAAGCACATTCGATACCATTTAACTAGTGATTTTTTGTTTTTATTTGTAATGGTTGCTTGTCCTCGTTCCTAGTTTCGCCCTCGGGAACATGTACGAGCAGCGTACAATTTTGTTGCGTCGGCAATAGTCGGCATCGGTCGTCGCCCTACTTTTATATTAAAAATTAATATTATAAATTATGTACTTTGTAGTAAAATAACGCCACTCTCATAACTAATCGCGGACAAGCAACCTTTTAAACTGTGTAACTTAAACTTTAACTAATAAACTTTAACAATAAGGATTGTGGTTTTACGGTCATCTTAACTACCAGACCTTCGACCATACAGTATAGGAGATACATTTTTTGACAAATCAGTATATTGTTCATTCAGTAAATTCTTTATTTCTTTATTTCTTTATTCGGTACATACACTATCCTTACAGAGCTGCTCCATTGCAATAGCATACTTAATTCTACCAATAGTTATATTTAACTAAAATCTAATCGTAGCATAATACATATAACGTTGCTCTTGTGAATTCAGTCAAGGAGCAACCGAATAAGTCCACACGATTAGCAACCTCATTTAGAGTTTGCAAAGCCCGTGTCAATGGCGCTTTTTTCAATAACTGCGTACGCGACTGGGGTATTTCGAATAGAGGTGGAAGTCGTCGTCGCCACACATAACGATTCGGCACGCATAGCGCCATGCATTCCAACACGGCTGGGTTGCAGAGCTGTCCTCTCCATACTTTAAATAGGTACGTCGCCAATCTCAAGCTTCGCCTCACGTCCAAAGTGTTGTACCCAACCATCCCAATCACAAACAGTGTCGGGTACATCAATGGGTAGAACGGGTATACTCCATACATTTTATACTAATAACGGGTCACTCACGTGCTATTATGCCCGACAATGTCACTATCTCACGTTAGTTTAAATTACATAAGTCAGTAAATAAATCTGTGTGGTTAGCAACAAATTGCCGCTAACAGAGATACATGGAAGAAAAAACGAGGTCTTTGCCCAGCAGAGCGACACACCAACAGACTAAAAAAAGTCAGTAAATAAAAGGCTTGATTGAGAGTACCTTAGAATCGTAGCTCTCCTCGCATGGGATAGCATAGCCTCCCTTGAGGAGCTCCTTGTTGACGCTGACCTTGCCGTTCTCGGCCAGAAGTTCGATTGACACCACGCCATGCGTCACGGAGTATACCTAAAAAATTAGGATCAGAATACTTAAATAAATTTTGGTAGAAAGGGACTAGTGCACTGGCTCAGTAATTTTTTACACGACTGACCAAAAAAGGAGCATTATGTTTTCTGGGTTTATGTATGTATGTAAGTTTCTTTATTTCACCATAAGTCCTGAACGGCTGAACATATTTTGATGTGAGAGGTATTTTTAAATACCTTGCATTCCTTCGAGTGACATATGCTGTCTGTCTGTGAGTTTGTGTTTTTTTTTAATAATTACCTTGTTATTCTATTAAAAAGTCACCTTTGCGTGATTAAAACATAAGCTGGGAAATAGTCAAAATGACTGTTCTCAACAAGAAAAATCAGTTGATGGAATCGATTCTTGTGTACGCTGTTTTGTTCTCGAATTTTGTTAAATAACCTTGAGAAAAATGTCATAGTTAATGAAGTCTCAGTACACAACCGTTGGAAGAACATTATGGCCGCTTTCGTCCATTGCGCGTGCGGTTCCAGCAGCGGCGAGACGCGATCTCGGCCAGCACGCATTGCATAGCGAGCGGCGGCGTGTCCTGGCAAATCCCTTGGAATACCCGCCATAGTCTATGTAAAAGACCATTAAATAATTCTCACCTTTCCAAGCATTCGACCTCTAGTACACAACTTTTGGAAGAGCATTATGGCCGCTTTTGTCCATTGCGCGTGCGGTTCCAATAAAGGCGAAGGCGCTATCTCGGCCAGCACGCATTGCATCGCGAGCGGCGGCGTGTCCTGGCAAATCCCTTGGGGCAAGTTGTATAAGTTGCAGCGGTTCACGCGTCCGAAGCTGCCATAATCTATGTACAGAACCTGGGAAGAAAAAAGAAATCAATTTATTTCAGGTAACATAATATAGCGTGAAAAAAAAATAAGTCGCCCGAAAAATAATCATTAAAATACCTATTAATTTAAAATAAATGTCACATTTCCAAAAAATACATTACAAATTAAATTACATAATATTTCTGATGATCAAAAATCCTCGATCAACAACATATTAATTTCTGATGCAAAAAATTTTATTTAAGAAAAAAATCGGTGTTCTCACATAAAGCATATCTTTGGGCAATGTCTTGAGCACTTTAGCTCTATGTACAGACGTCCCGTTCGCGTCCACATAGGGCGCGGCGAACATATCTCCCGGGCGAATCTCGCTCGTGTGCGCGAGCAACTTTGTGTTGTTCAGAGCGGAGTAGATCTATACGCGTATCACTCAGAAACCACTGGATGGAATTTGATGCGGTTTTCATAGTTGTCTTACTGAAGGTGTAAAATAAAATCTGGCATAGGTGTGTCACCTTGAGACGCCTGTTAGAGTCTGAGATATTAACAATAATAACTTACGCGCGGACGAATACGCAGACGAAAGCTAAAAAAACAATTTTCGTTCTCACCTCAAGCATATCTCTAGGTAATGTCTTGAGCACTCTAGCTCTATGTACAGACGTCCCGTTCGCGTCCACATAGGGCGCGGCGAACATCCCGGGTGAATCTCGCTCGTGTGCGCGAGCAACTTGGCGTTATTCAGAGCGGAGTGGATTTGTATGCGCATCACTCAAAAACTACTGAATGGAATTTGATGCGGTTTTAACAGTTATGTTACTGAAGGTGTAACTTAAAATCTTGCATAGGTTTCATCCTGATACGTTAGAATCTGAGATAAGAACAAAGTAACTTACGCGCGGACGAAATCACAGACGAAAGCTAAAAAAATATATGTATATTTCGTTGTTCTCACCTCAAGCATATCTCTGGGCAATGTCTTGAGCACTCTAGCTCTATGTACAGAAGTCCCGTTCGCGTCCACATAGGGCGCGGCGAACATATCTCCCGGGCGAATCTCGCTCGTGTGCGCGAGCAACTTCGCGTTGTTCAGAGCGGAGTGGATTTGACGTAACTCGCTGGCGGTGGATTCGTCGTCGTACTGAACCCAGAACTTGCCCACGTTGTACAGCTATGGAAAGAATTCATTCTTATGCCAACTAATATTATACATGCGAAAATGAGTTTGTTTATTTGTTGGTTACCTTTTCACGCTTTATCTAGTATCTAGTTTAAGATTTTATTATGTTTAATGTAAATGTCTGTGTTTAAATTGTTGATGTGCCTAAATAAATAAATAAATCTACTGAACCCTTTTTCCCTGAAATTTCGTATACACATAGTTTGAGGTACCTACTGAGAAGGACATTGGGTACCTTTTGACCCGGGAAAAGCACTAATCCCGCTAGTTTCTCATACTCGGGAAAGTAGTGTTTGATCAAAGAAGTGCTTGGAAGAACAAAATTTGATGCGGTTTTTAAAGTGATATACATGTAGGTAGGTTGTAGTTATATCTTTTTGAAGGTGCTGTGATTCCGTATTATAAAACTATGAGTGACAAGTAAATGTGGAAAATTCTTACATGAGATATCTTGAGAGGGAAGTATGTTTCGTCTAATTCTGGCAGCTTCGGGACCATTTTGTCGATGTCCTGCGCGTTTTTGGAGGCCTCCAACATGGCATTCAACGCATTCGCCTTTTCCAATCTACATTTAAAAATAAAAGCATATTTTAATGTCGACGTGCCAGGTAAAAAACTAAAAAGCGTTCATTTTATTAACAAAACTTGCAAATTATTATACCGAACTAAAATATTAGTGACGCTGATTAAAGAGCTTAAAAAAATAGTGCTTACGGAAGTAAAGGTATCCTGATATCCATTTTCAGCTGTCTAGCTTTGATCGCCTTGTACACAGGCAGCAACACTTGCCCAGGAATTGTAGGATCCTGCCAAATTAAAACAAATAGAAGAATGCTTATACATAACTAAAGTTGGGGTGCTACTAGCATTATTATATCACTTTGATACTAACATAATACACAAAAAAAAAAAAGAAAATACTTACACCACTATTTTTATCATTTTTCGAACTCAGGTTATCCGAAAATGTGAGGAATACTTTCCTGTAAAAGAAACGCTTTTATGAATATAAACAGTAGTGTCCAATAGTCTTATTTTACTAGTTTTGTTCCCAATGAATAAAGAAATACATTTTATTAGGTTCAATGACCTAAAAGGAAATAACAATTGTCTTGAGTGAAACAAATCCTCAAAACTGCCCAACAGCGAAGATCTCCAATCTCTTACTGTACATAGTCCTTAATCACATATAAACACAGAGAAAGTAACACAACCGCACCGCACCACGCCAGAGCTAAGACTGCGCGCGCACTTGTGATGTTTGCGTGTTCGTTGAATATACTACTTTACCGTCGCGTACCGTTTTGTGAAGTGAACTGTTTTATCGACACTACTTTCTTACTATGATTTAAAAAAAAAATACATAGTAATCCTAACTAATATTATAAATGCGAAAAAGTGTTTATTTATTTGTTTGTTCCCTCTTTAGGCTTTTTCTACTAAACCAATCTTTCTGAAATTTCGCACACACATAGTTAGAAGTACCTTTTATCCCGGGAAAAGTACTGTTCCCGTGGGAAATTCAAACGGGCGAAGCAGCGGGCGAAAGCTATTATAAACGTTTAATTACATTTAATGAATGATCTTTCCATCGTAATGGGCAGTATCTACCAACTCATCTAGTACAGTCTGTTGCGACTAGCAACACTAATAACAATTATTTTAACTTTTCATAGGGCAACATTGTTGTACTCTCACTTCTTTGAACCGCAATAAAGTGTGCGTGAATTATTTATCGCTCCCGGAATTTTATTTATTTATCCAGAACCGAAGACCTATACAAGCAAATATCAACAGTCTGTTGCTACACAGTCCACTGCCACAGTACCTGCTGTTCTTGTCGATGGTGACGCGCGGCTCGTCACCGAGCTGCTGACGCAGCGCTCGCTTGATGGCGGACGCGTACACCGCGCCCGGCTGCTGGCTCGGGAAGTCCTTCAGGTACACCTGCAGACAATAATAATAATCCTAACTAATATGTCAGATGAGCACAACACCAACATCAGAATATGATCATCATGGGTTCGGGGGGCCGAGCTCAGAAATGGATAACCAGAGCGGTAAACACAGGTACAGGTACTTCAACAATGGGTTCACGTGTAAACACATGTGGATGTTAGACTCGGATCAAAATAACTATCAGGATGAGGGTATTTCTAAAAATCACATGCACAGTTTATAATAGACTGGGTTCCCAACTCCTACCTCAAGTTACAGCCCAAAGCATCCAAGGATTCCTTGGATATTCACGGATTAAGAAATCAACTAACACTAACCTCTCATTTGATCCACATGTCACTGCTAGGGTCCAGCCCTAACCTATCCACGGCAAGGGTCCGTGCCCCACCACGCACGGATCAATCCATTTCAACCAGTGAGTTCTACTGAATGGTCTTCCGTGCTAACTAGCGAGACACAGTTTAACCATCAAAACTGTCCAACAACGAAGATCTCCAATATCTCGCTGATAACACCAACACTCATAGTCACATCGTTACATGAACTAAGTAACACAACAATAACACTATTCTATCACTGACTACATAGCTACAGAGAATTCAACACAACCAGACGACACGTCCGCACCGAACCGCGCCACTATTAAGACTGTCTCGCTATAATGTCATAACGATCGCACGTTGATTTTATTACAAAGCGGGGGTAACTCAAATGACACATTTCCGACGCGTACCGTCTACCGTCTTGAAAACTGTTTTTAACCCCTCAGTCCGGAAGTCAAAATGTAAACAAATGACGTCATCGACGTGCGAGTGCGAAAAAAATGGCGTCGTAATTACTGCAAATTACGCAATTTGCAAAAAATATAATTCCTTTGTAATCAGACCATAGTTTATCATTCTGTAAATGACAATGTACTAATTGATTTATGTCCTATCAATCAGGCAATAAAATAAAGTAATGATTGAAAAAATATTTTTTTTTCTACTAGTTCAAAATTTGCAAACACTAGATTGCAAAAAATAAATGACCACTGCAGACCACTGAGTCAAAATCTCAGAATACTCAAATAAATTCCAAAGAACAAGGGTCTATGCTATTTCTTTGTTATTCAGCATGGTTATAGGGCTTGTAATATAAACAATAACACCACTCATAAGCAATTGACGAATATAAAAAAACAATCCGAACATACGCGCTGACATGACGAAAAATGCCACTGTCAGGGATCAAATTTCAAAACGCAAAATAAAAAAAATCGAGCACAGATTACGACAAATGTTGCATTCACGATATAGGAAATTTATCATAGAACACAGACAATCAAACTTCTTCATACAAAAGTAGTCGTTATAACATCGAAAATAAGGTTTTAAGTGGACTGGAGGAGCGCGGTGACCGGTCACCGCTCGGGGTTTGAGTGAACGGCGTAGCCGATTCGCGCGCGGTTACATGACACCGCTTGGGGTTCAATGGGTTAAACCATTCATTAGCTAACAAAATAAACCACAGTTAATTTAATTAATGTAAACGCTCCGACAAATATTATAAATGCGAAAGTGAATTTGTTTGTTACCTCTTCACGCTTTTTCTACTGAACCAATCTTCCTGAAATTTCGCATACACACAGAAATACTGAGGACATAGGAATTTCATCCCGTGCAAGCACTGTTCCCGTGGAAAATTCAAGCGAGGGAAGCCGCGGGCAAAAGCTAGTAATCAATATAGGAAGGGAACAAGCTAATTATTAAAAAAAAAAAAAAACACGACTGATAATTCACATAGCCTATGACACTCGGAGGAATGCAAGGAATCTAAAAATACCTCTCTCATCAATATCTGTTCAGCCGTTCAGGACTTATGGTGGAATAAATCTTTGGGGTGGGTGGGATCTACCTCCTAGCGGTCCACCCCGGGCAACGTTGCCGCATTCTATATGTGGTAGCGGCAGAAGATCCTACAAGCGGTGGTAGGCTCAGAAATGGGCCGCCTGGTTTGCAACCACCCTCCTGCCGAAGTCCGGCGCCAAGTGGCTCTGCCGCGTTCCGTCGGTGTGCGGGAGTACCAGTGCCAATTGGGGGTTTGAAATTTGATGCGTTACGCTGCTTAATACCGGTCTTGGTCTCTGGGCAAAACTGTATCGGGTAACTCACTCTGGAGGGCAGCGGGATCCGAAGCACGGTTCCAGTCGTTGGCCGACCGCTGGCAGTTGGGGGCCCGAATTGCGCGCCAGCCACGTGCAAAGGCTGCCCCGCCACCACGCGAAAAATCCCGTAACGCTCCACCGTGCCAGTCGGCGACTGGTTGGGAGGACCCGGTGGATCGTTCCGGGGGGGTTCGGGCGTTCCCGCGGTCTCCAGGTGAATTCCCCTTACGATCAGTGGAGCCTAAGAGTTCCTTCTGTGGTGAAGGGCACGTTCATCATATTTTTCACACCCCTTTGTTCACTCCATAAGATATGAAATGAAGAAGCTAAAGAGAAAGATTACACAACGGCTTAATTTCCTCCCATTAAAAGTGCAACTCACTAACATCAGAGGATTGCACTCCAATCTCGATCCGGTCCATCACCACCTTGAGACCGAGAAGCCGCACCTATTCTTTCTAACGGAGACGCAGATAGCAACCCCGTTGGACGTGTCATACCTCAACTACCCTGGATACACTCTTGAACATAAGTTCAAGAAACGAGCAGGGGTCTGTGTGTATGTTCGCGATGACATTTGCTGTAAACGTCTCCGTTGCTTCGAGAAGTCAGGTTTTTCAGTGCTGTGGCTGCTTGCTGACACCGGAGCTGAGAAATCTCTCTACGTCGGTGTCTACCGGGCACACAGCGGTGATCAGGAGACAACAGGACTAATTGAATATCTCACTGAGACGGCTGATACTGCACTCCAGAGATATCCAACAGCGGAACTTGTTTTTCTGGGGGACTTTAATGCCCACCACAACGAGTGGCTATACCCATACCAGAAAACTGACCATGCTGGTAGGGAGGTGCGAAGGTTTGCCTTAGCACTAGATCTAACCCAGCTGGTGGACCAAGCAACGCGTATACCGGATATCGCTGGCCATACACCTAATTGCCTTGACTTGTTGCTGACAAATGATCCTCACAGACACTCAGTATCCGTCTCAGCACCGCTGGGTACGTCCGATCACTGTGTGGTGAAAACCGTATCTGTCTGCTCTCCTCCGGATGATAGTCCCCGGGGCTTGAGGCGAGTCTGGCGATACGAGTCGGCAAACTGGGATGAGATGCGAGGTTTCTTTGCATCATACCCTTGGCAGCAAACGTGCTTCTCTTCAAGTGATCCTTCGCGCTCTGCTGATGCAGTTGCAGATGTGATTAAGCAGGGAATGGAATATTTCATCCCATTCTCCGACATTCCGCTTGGTCACAAAGCCCGTCCTTGGTATAATGCGGACTGTGTTCGTGCTGACGCTCTAAAACAGTCTGCATACCAAGCCTGGGTGCAGGCACGCGATCGCAAAGAATCTGCGCGGAAAATCCTCAGAAAGAAGAGAGCCTTTAACTGCGCCCAAAAGTCGTGCAAAAGGGTTTTACGCAAGGCTAGATTCAACCATGTCAGCCGAATAGGAGCGAAACTAGCAACCTACCCACCAGGCAGCAAGCAGTTCTGGTCCCTATCGAAATCGGTTGAGTCTAACTTCTGCCGTCCTTCACTGCCTCCTATGCAAAAGCCAGATGGGTCACTGGCTCATTCTGCAACTGAGAAAGCAAATTTATTTGCTACTCAATTTGCAAACAATTCGCGTCTCGACTCTGGCTCTAAGCAACCACCTACTATACCTCGTTGTGATTCCTCAATGCCAGAGTTGACAATCCATAATAAAGAGGTCCGTAGAGCTTTACTTAATCTTGACGTGAATAAAGCTAGTGGTCCCGACGGTATACCCGCAAAAGTTCTGAGGTGTTGTGCGCCCGAGTTGTCTCCAGTATTGACACGTCTGTACCGTCTGTCTCTTTCTTCCAATGCCGTACCAAAATCTTGGAAGCTTGCCAATGTACAACCAGTACCCAAAAAGGGAAATCGCGCTGACCCCCTTAATTATCGACCCATCGCTATCACCTCCATACTGTGCAAAGTCATGGAAAGGGTTCTCAACAAAAAGCTGCTCGCGTACCTAGAAGAAAATGATCTCCTCAGTGATCATCAATATGGTTTCCGCCAGGGACGATCTACTGGGGATCTTCTTGTGTACGTGACACATTGTTGGAGCGAGGCCATCGAGAAACATGGTGAAGCACTTGGTGTTTCTCTTGACATCTCGAAGGCTTTCGACAGGGTTTGGCACGCTAGTCTGCTGAGCAAGCTTCCAGCTTACGGCATCCCTGCTGGCCTCTGTAGCTGGATAGCTGACTTCCTGAGTGAACGATCGATCAAAGTGGTCATTGATGGCTGCTCGTCTGATCCAATGACTATTGACGCCGGTGTTCCTCAGGGGTCTGTCCTCTCTGCAACTCTTTTCCTGCTGCACATCAATGACCTTCTTACACCCGGTATTGTTGGGTATGCAGATGATAGTACTGTTGTGGAGAGGTACTTGTCCGGTGCAGGGATTAGCGGGGATCAGGTAAAACTTGAGAGAAAGGCCATGGTTGAGCGAACTGACCAGACGTTAGACTACGTATCCCAGTGGGGAGAGAGTAATCTGGTCACTTTTAACGCTTCCAAGACACAGGCGTGTCTATTCACCGCAAAAAGGAGCCCTTTCATCCTTGCTCCTACTTTTCGGGGTACATCGGTTCCTATAACCGACAAGCTTGAACTCCTTGGCATGGAGTTGACAAAAAACCTCAACTTCGGCACCACCATCGAATCCAAAGCCCAATCAGCTGCCAAGAAGCTGGGCATTCTCAATAGGGTGAAGCGATACTTCACACCTGGACAGCTTCTTACTCTTTACAAAGCTCAAGTCCGTTCTTGCATGGAGTACTGCAGTCACCTTTGGGACGGCTCGGCGAAGTACCAACTGGCCACTTTGGATTCGGTGGAACGCAGAGCCAAAAGAATAATCGGCGATGAAAAATTAACGAACGCTAAGCTCCACAGCCTAGCTCATCGTCGAAAAGTTGCCTGCTTGTCGGTTTTCTACCGATTGTACTTCGGAGAGTGTGCTCATGAGCTGCATGAGCTCATACCGCCCGCCCCTTTCTTCAACCGGACAACCAGACGCACTGCGGGCTATCATCCCTTCTTAGTTAATATTCCCCCCGCACGCACCAAGCGCTTTTCGTCATCATTCTTGATGCGCACAGCAAAGCACTGGAACTCCCTACCTGCGTCTGTGTTTCCGAGCACATACAACCTGACTCTCTTCAAAACCAGAGTGAATAGGCTGCTTCTGGGTAAGCTCGCTTCATCGTAGACCTCATCTCTGTCCTCGGGCAAGATTGTGGTCAAGAGCAAACCCATATTTAATAAAAAAAAAAAAAAAAAAATAAAGAAACTTACATACATACATACATACTTACATACATGAACCCTGAAAACATAACACTCCTTTTTTGGTCAGTCGTGTATAAAAACAGTAAATATCCTACTGTCACAAGTAGTCTCAACCAAAGCAGAGATGTGTTTTAACAACCAATAGAATTCAATTGAAATCAAATAGCAATTTCGAAATCTCCTATTGGCATTGCTCAACAGCAATATGTGTGCAATGAGTCTAAAACTCTGAAGCCAGTATGGGTAAGATAACCCTTACAGACCCGACGCTAAAATTCTGAAAATAACATCACTGTTTTAACTTTTTCATATGTAAAATGACCTAGTCTATCCATTTCCGGGCAGTTTTCCGAATTTTCGTGACGCCATCTTGGTTTTTCCGGGGGCGTACAATTGTATTAAGCCGAGCCATACTCGCACTGCGACACAATTGTGACGCTCACAAATGTGTCAAGCTGGGCCGAAGCTTAGACACATCACAATTGTGACTGTCACAATTGTTTCAGGCCGGGCCTAACCTATGTTTGTACAAATAACTCAAAAACAAGAGATGAAAAGAAAAAAATAATGTAGGTAGCATATTCTGAATAAAAATAACTCACAGTCTTATTAATCATTTATTCACTTTGGTTTTTAATCATTATTAATTACTCTATTTGAGATCCAATAGTAACTACTTAACGCAATACGTAGGTAACTAAAAACGTAACAAATATTTATCAAAAATTTAACATTTTTTAAAACAAAAAGAGATCAAGTAATCAGTCTTCAAAATTATTGTTAACTCTAATAGTTAATTATGAAAGGTAAAAAAACAATTTTTATCCTTTGTAAGACAAAGGTAAACATCACACTTTGTGCATCGTGTACGTGAACGACTGCCGCAATTTTCAAGTCTGCACTTTCGAGGTGCCTTCAGGGTGTCCATTACGGCCCAATGGTTGTAGCCATCAAGCCTCTTGTCCACAGATGGTATTACCGCTGGGCGATAATCTGAGGTAGAAGGCATTTCCGCCATTTCAAAATCATCCCTATGTCTTTTACGTGTTGGAGCACCAATCAAATAGTCAGCAATGGATAATCTAAAAAATAGGAGATCCGTGGTAGCACTCTTTCTAAGATTATTTTTCTCAGCATCTCTTCGGTACTCGAACCAAGAATTCACTACAGCAAGGTCAAAAAGATGAAGTATTACTTTCAATGTCCATTTTCTCGTTTTGAACCATGTTCTGTAACACTCCACCATTTGATCACACAGATCCACTCCACCCATGTTTCTATTGTAGTTTGATACAATAGAAGGACAGGTTACATCTTTGTAGGCCTTATTTTTTTTATCCCAACGACTGACTGTGGTGCTTGGTTCTGCTCCGTAAATAGTAGAAACCATCAAGACACTTTTATTGTCCATCCACTTTACGGCGCAAATTTTTCCGTCCGGACTGCAGACTTCTTCCCAGTCTCCTCTTTTCATTTCTCTATCGCTTTTAAATTCATAAAAATCTTTTTTAAATCTGTTGGTCATTAATGTTCCCGTCCCATCCAACTTTCTTTCTATGAGCTCTCTCATCAATGGAACGGTTGTGAAATATCGGTCGAAAAATAAGCTACCTCCAGGTAAAGTCCTGGCCAAACGTAAAACAACTGCTGGTCCTAATCCAAAAGTTCTATCAGGCAAGTCTGTCGCCGTTCCTTGATATATCTCGAAATCAAGAACCAGACCCTGTGTACTAGTGACCAAAAAATTTTTTAGGCCGACAGGTCGTGGTTTGTTGGGTACGAACTGTCTTTCAGCACATCGTCCTGAAAACGGTATCATTTGCTCATCTATAGAGTACGAATCATATTCTCTTGGCAGTGAAAGACATCGGTTCCTTACGCTCTCAATAATTGGTTGTATTTTCCAGAGTCTATTCCTGTTCTTGTCTTCATCACTTACTTTGTTAGGGTCAACAACGTGGAGGTTAACTCGCAGTGTGAAAAAGCGTTCCCGGGTCATAGCAGTAGCTATTGGATCATATTTAAATTTTTGATGCCAGTACATCTTGATGCGTGGACATTTTACACACCCCATGATGCCATGGATGCCAAAGAACTTTTTTATTTCACTAGGTGAGCAATTAGGTTTCATAGGTACACCTTTTTGGGCTATGTAATACTGCGAAGTAGCAGTTGCAATTTTTTCATAAAGTTCTTCGGTGAAATACTGCTCAAAATATTCTGCTGGACTTTTAATGTCCACGCTCTCAGGTCTTTCTCTACTTGGCAAGTCTTTACTAGTAAATTTCCTTTTCTTCCATCTTACTGATTGTGAATTTAAATTAATACTCACGGATTCCGGTTCATCGTCTTCACTCTCATCGGATGATGAGCTTTTTTCATCAGGTCTGTACTCGTCCTCCTCATCACCGCTTTCATCCTCGACTTCTGAGTCTTCCAACAAGCGGACAATCTCTTCATCATCTATTACTCCTTGATTACGGGCCATTTTGGATCGTAAAAATACTCAACATGAGAAAAGAATTGTTTGGTAATACAATATGTTAGGGACGAGTCGACACAATTGTGACGTCTAAATTTAATGTGAGGTTTCAGCCAAAAATATTATCTGAAACAACAAATGGATATCGTAAATACTTAGCGTAGTTATTTATAAGTAGTATTAAACACAAATTTGTTTAAAATTGTTACGCAATACGATAAAAGGTTACTTACAATGAGCGCGGGCGCGTGCGCGGTGTCGATGCGCGCCGACCGCCAAATGAACGAGTTACAACTTGATTCCGTGCAGCTGAATTGCTGTCTCGTTTCCGCATAAAGAAAGTACATTGCAGTCACAATTGTGCGACGCTGGGCCCGTCGCCGTACGTTTAAAGTAAATACGAATAAAAGTGCTTTGAAATACCGTCACAATTGTGTTGGCCGGGTCTGTAAGGGATAAGAAGATATAATGTATGACGCACCGTGTTCCTAGGGTCGAGGCCACCTAGGACTTTAACGGCATCACGCTCTCTATCCTCGTCCGAGGACACCTGCACGAAGTACTGCGGGTAGAACGCACCCGCTGCTATCACCTGCAAGAAACATTTAACTGTTAGTCATGAAGTTTGATGTGTGTGCGCGACTCGGGAATAGCGATGTGCCGCCGAGAAATATCCTGTTCCCGAAAATTTCTTCCTTTGAAAATTTCCGAAAATTCTCAGAAATTTCTCGGGTTTTGAGCAAAATTTTCCGTTCTCGAGAATATTTCCGAGAAATGTCCAAGAAACTTTCTGCTGTTTCTTAGAAAATTTCGGGAACGGCGGAACGGCACATCACTAAAGTCCATTTATTCATAATTGTCATAGTATGTAAACAATCTTACCATGTCTTTTTATGATTTTACAACAATATAAATTAAAATAGACTTTTTAGGAAATTACTTTCGTGGTTAATAAATATTTTACTTTAGAATGTTTAGGTTTGAACCAATGTTTGATTTATTTTCAACAAAATTCAACAAAAAGTGCTGTGAAGATTGTTTACATGATAGGACAATTATGAATAAATGGACTTTACTCGGGATACTTAGTCCGACCGCAGACGACGCACTTTTTGTCCGATCGAGTCTGCCGTCAACTATGGTCTCTGTCTACGCGTCGTGTACGTATGATTATGATTGCGTAAGTTCTATTTTCACAGACTAAAAAGTGCGTCACGGATAGTCTGTTGTCTGCGTCGGGCCTTAAAGAGTGATTTAAATTTAAAAACGTGAGAGACTCGTTGAATAATCAGTAAAAATTGAAAGCGTTATGTTTTTTGGACGTAAACTATTTATCCAGGTTGAGTCCTTGTCAAGATGTAGTAAACGACCTAACTTGTTGAGTTTACTTCGTTTTGTAACAATGTATCCTGGGCCTACTTCCGGGACTTCCGCCTCCATAACCAAATGAGCTCCATGTCATAAAATTTGGCTAATTTCAGCTTGATCGAAAACAAAGGTCAAATAAGAGACCCAAATAAAAACCCGTTCGAGTACAGTGCGATGGTGTGATCTAATCAATCAATAGTCCAGTGGCGAATGTTTAACTAATAACTCCTCTATGCTTTTGAATTCATAGTCACGGCTGATTTATCTCAATCTACCTTCAACACCAAGGAAATCTCATGCTTGTCCCACGGCGAGTTCCCCTTGAGGGATTCAATCCCCTCTCTGGACAGTCGCAGGCGCAGCTCCCTCACTAGGTCGTCCAGTTCCTTCATAGCTCGCACTTGGACGTAGAAGCGGCGGGCCCATTGGCCTTCGTCATTACCGTGTTGCTTGAAGTATTTTTGCTTACGGAGATGATTCCACACCTGAATGAGAACAAGAGCCAAGATCATGAAATTTTCGATTCAGCAAATAACAGATGGCACTACTAAATTGAACTAATTTTCAATAGTAAACCATAATTAAGTCACTTTTTGCTTTAGATTTCTTTGGAAACCCACTAAGATACATCATCCAAAATTGCTGCCAAAATTTATCTGATGGATTAAAAGTCACCTGTATAATCTGTACTATGCGATTTAAATTCTATCGGTTTTTGTTATTTTTGTTAAGTTGTCAGCTTGTCATTCAAAACCGTTTCAAACCATTCGAAACTAACTTCACTAATGTTCACTACATATACATTTGTCAAAGAGACTGAAGTGAAGTTGCTAAAGCCCGACCCAAGTTTAGATTCTAATCAGACTGTATATCAACAATCTATACCTGTTTGTACACTAAAAAATAAGAAAACGATTGACTAACCTTGTAGACATTCAAGAAGGCGATACAATCGCTCATGGAGCCATCGGCCCATGTCAGCTTAGAGTTGTACGCGTTCAGACGCTCGCGGAACGGACTACTGAAGATGTTTTTCACAGACATGGCTGCGGCTGTAATACAAATCATAAAGGATCATATTGCCTTGACTTAAAGATCATATTGCCCTGTAGAATCTGACTGCACTTATGACGCATGACTGGAACTAGTTTTTAGCTACTGAATTTTTTTTTCCTTTTCTTAACATACTTAAATAATTTAAATACGCTAATATTATTACAATCTAGCCTATTTACAGGCTAATGTGTAATTTTATATTGTCCTAGTTTTATAAAGTCCATATAATTAAGAATGTGTCCATCGGCACTTTTCTTACTGTCTCTATTAAGGGGAAGGCACTTTGATCATGTGTCTTTTTATATTACATACTGAATGAACTCAACCTGTTTGAAATATTTCTGCAAAATGTGTATTTTTATTATTTCTTTCGAAATTTTTCCACGTAAAAATTGAAGCTATTAGCTATCGGAAAACAATTCAACTAGTAAAAAATCTGATTTATAGATGGCAGTCATCATCATTATAATATATGGTGTAATATGGGACTTAGATTATTGAGAAATCCTATTATGGTGAACAAATCAGCATTATTATCGACATTTTAATATGTTGGCATGTCGAAAGCAATGGCAAACCACTCCATTAACATTGCTAAGATAATCGTTGTGTGTGTTTCATTCGATATAATGACCACAACCCTCAGTCATGAGGAATACGACCAAAGGAGGAGGAGGAGGATCGACATTTACCCATAATGATGCTCTCTTCCAGGCAACCATAGATGTAGCCAAGTATAATAAGCTTGGACACTTTGACGTCTAGAGGCAGTTTAGCGCAGACGCGGCCCAGGTACGTGATGTCACCGTCTGACGAGCGCCAGTCTTGTTCCTGGGTCTTTTTTAGTGCCCCGATCTGTGGAAAATAAAGGCAATTTAATAAAAAAATACCTAATATTTTCATTTATCTGGGGGTTACATTTCGACAACGGTCGTTAGATGGTAGTAGCTAGCAAGTCATGTCAGATCCCTATAAGGATGATTCACGCTACACCGTTCCCTGGTTTTTATTACAATAATGATACACATATGGAAAGATAATAAAACTTTTTTCCAAAAAAAAATGAACCGACTTCCATCATAAAACTTAAAATCATGAAATAACAATAAAGAAAAATGTATTAGCATTCTACCTACTGAATGAGGTGAAGTCGGTGCCAAGTGCAGGAGTAAGGGTGTTATGTAATTGTTTAGCTAGGTATTTTATATATTACATGATTCTAATATTAACTTAGATTATTTAATATTCAATTTGGCACCGACTTCACCTCATTCAGTAGGTAGAATGCTAATACATTTTTCTTTATTGTTATTTCATGATTTTAAGTTTTATGATGGAAGTCGGTTCATTTTTTTTGGAAAAAAGTTTTATTTTATCATTTTTAGTTTAATAAAAACTTTTCTTTCACTAGCCGAAAATAAAGAATTAAGAATTCGAAACTTTTTATGTCAGTTTGATTTGAAATGTCAGAACATGTCAAATTGTCTATTATTTTGGCACATAAATAGACCGAGATCCCGTGACGACCAAACCTTCCTTATTTTAAAAATGCTGAATGTTTCTCTGCGTGGTATATACGGGTAAAAAATATTAGCGACTAGGTATGAAGTTTGGATCTTAGTTGCTTATGCAGGTAATATGGATAGTAAGGATGATTTTTAAAGGTAAAAAAAGCAACCTTGGGGCCTCCCAAAGTAATATAAAATTAAGCTTTTATAAAACAAATATAACTATAATTTAGTAAGGTTATAATATCTAGCAGTGGTTTATATCTGCACCAATTGCTTGGTAATGGATGGCGTGATATCTAATATTATTAGGAAAATAAAATCTTTAAAAAACTTTACTTTGAGGAAATTGAGTTACCACTTTAAATGTTATTGCTACAAGTAATCTGCCTAAGTAATCATGCACCAACTTTTATAGTCGCTAATCGCTATTTCTATGTTGGGGACATACACAGAAAATCTTGAGTTTTGACAAAATAAGGAAGGGCATGCTATCGCGGGCTTTTGCTCTATAATGCAATGTTGGTATTTTTATATTTTGTTAGGTATCTTTAAAATTACCGAACAGATTCTGACGTGGTTAAAATGGGACCAACTTGGGAATACACCATTACGAATAAAAAAACAATTTTGGAAATCAGTCCACAATTGGCGGAGAAATCGGCGAACATACATAAAAAAAAAACATACATACATCGAAACATATAACCTCCTCCTTTTTTGGGAAGTCGGTTGAAAAGTAAAACAATATGTATCAATACCTCCTTCAAGACGAGGACGGTGCGGTGTATGTTGGACATGTCTGGCGGGTCCATGGCCAGCGCCAGTACGTCGCTGGGAGGCCCCATGTCCAACATCTTGGCCAGCAGTACCAGCCGCTCCAGCGGGCAGCGGACTATCTCCGGCGGGCAGTCCTGCTTGAGGTTATTCTACGAACAAAATAAGTTATTTAAATACACTAAAACATTCAGGAATTCTTCTTTTATCATACGTTCAAGCCCTAATTCATTCAAATGGCATAGAAAACAGTTAACCACGTAAAAAAGATATACAGAAATTTATATATTAGAAACATGTGGTTTAATAATGCTGTCCAAAAATAGCAATCGAAACTAATGACTCATCTACATATTTTCACAGAAAAGCTGTAGGGAAACAGTCATCTATATTGGTGGTTCATCTGTCTAAAGCGTCCTATCATACAAACATTTAATATTTATAATTTATCAGAGCACACTCACATAGAACTTGTCGGTGACCAGCCGGTACACCCTCCCGTCCCGCACCCTCCCCGCTCGTCCCGCTCGCTGCTCGCAGTTGGTCTTCGCGGCCCACTGCAGCTGCAACGACGTGAAGCTCGTGTGGTCGTCGGCTATCAGTATCTTTACTAGGCAGTAGTCCACCACTGTGAAGTGAATTAGGAGTTTTTACACCAGTAGCAAGATGATAACAATATGTAATGCTTGATTTTGATCAACGCGGAAATCCTGATTAAAAACACTCTCCTATTTGACCACGTCTTTACCCTTTGATAGATAGATAGATAAAGAATTTTATTTGTAGCCACAACAACACATACAGTTTCTTACAACAAACAACGAAAAATATACAAACGAAAAAAATAAATGTGTGTTGCAGCAATACAAAAAGGTCACACCTCAGTGGCACTATTACCCGGGGGGCAATATACTGATTTTCAGTTGTGACCAGATGCGAGTGCGAGGTGCAAATATTAAAAAAGATAAAATAAAAAAGATTAAATAGTACAATAAGAAAGTGATAGCTAATAGGAAAATGCAATAAATAAATACATACTTATAGGAAAAGGACAGAACTAGCATATTAATTAAGAATAGTAGGAACGCGCTTGACTAGGTGACAGGTGACAGCAACCGTTAACGGCGACCAGTTGGGTTGTTTTCTTTTTGAATTTTTATTAAAAAAGATTTGAGTTGTGATTTAAAAGAATTACGTGTAGCGCATAGCCTAATTGGGGGGGGTAAGTCATTCCAACATTTGGTCGCCTGGAAACGGAAGCTGCCTCTAAATGCGGCCGTTTTGTGATGTGGCATCGACAGAGGCGGTCGGTGAACTCGCGGGTGACGTGTGCTAGTAAACTCCAGCTTTAGAAATAAATATTCGGGTTTCTTAAATCTAATCACACCGTATAATAAAGAAGCCATATGAAGCCTTCTGCGTGAGTCCATGTTTAACATTGAGGCGTTATTTAAATATGGAGTGATATGGCTACGAGGAGCAATATTGAAGCAGAATCGACAACATGCGTTTTGGACACGTTGGATCAAACGGCGTGTCCTATCCAATAAACGCGGACCATATACGATGTCACCGTAGTTCAACCTAGATAGAATTAACGTTTCACATAATCTGATTCGGACGCTTTCGGTTAATAGATTACGGACTTTGTAAAGAACCCTCAGACGGAAGAAGCAGTTCCTGACAACATTAAGAACGTGACTCTCAAACCGCAATTGACTATCCAGAACCACACCCAGATTTTTTGCTTCGTCTACCCGGTCAATGGGCACACCAAGCATAGATATAATGGGATTGCATTCATTAATCCTAGCAATCTGAACCAAAGAGCCGAAAACCAAAGATTTGGATTTATTCGGATTCAAAACAAGGGAATTCTTAATAGACCATTCAGCTATCCTTTCAAGATCCTCATTCATTTTCTGCGCAGCAAAAGAGATTCTTTCCGGAGTATCAGAAATGTAAACCTGGACATCATCAGCGTAGCAATGAAACTTACAATGCTTTATTACTTTAGCAAGATCGGCACAGTAAATTATGAAAAGGAGGGGTCCAAGTATAGATCCCTGTGGAATGCCGCGGTTCAGGGGTCTAGGATGTGAGAGGTGATAAGAACCATCGTCACTTAAAAGCTTCACTCGTTGAGATCGTCCAGTTAAGTAGCTGCTAAACCAAGAAACAGAATGATGATCAAGGCCGTAATAAGTCAGTTTGGAAAGCAAAAGAGGAATGTTAAGACTATCGAAGGCGCGAGAAAAATCGAGTAATGTCAGAATAGTGCCTCGACCAACGTCCTGTTCGGCAAGAAGGCCCTTTACAGGGTAAACAGAGCCTCAAGAGCCATCAGCTTTGCATAACAATGGTAAGAGATAGCTAGCTACTACTTAAATTCTGTCTCAGTACATCGCCTTGCACAATAGGGGACCGAACAACATAAATAACCAAAGTATTTCCCAAAATATAACAAAAAAAATACATTTTTTTTTGAGCAATGTTAGGACTAAATCTATGGTAAGAACAATGTTACCATATTTGATATCAGACACAGTGATAGAGCTCTCAGCGATGTTGGCGGCGAGCATAATCTTACATGCACACTTTGCTCGTCCGCCGTGATCGTAGAGTGTAGAGGCAGCACCCGCCACTTGTATCTGTGTCTATGGTAACAACAGACAGTTACCATATTTGATATCAGGCACCGTGATGGAGCTCTCAGCGATGTTGGTGGCGAGTATAATCTTGCGGTGTCCGGGCGGCGCGCGCTGGAACACGCGCACTTGCTCGTCCGCCGTGATCGTAGAGTGTAGAGGCAGCACCCGCCACTTGTATCTGTGTCTATGGTAACAACAGACAGTTACCATATTTGATATCAGGCACGGTGATGGAGCTCTCAGCGATGTTGGTGGCGAGTATAATCTTGCGGTGTCCGGGCGGCGCGCGCTGGAACACGCGCACTTGCTCGTCCGCCGTGATCGTAGAGTGTAGAGGCAGCACCCACCACTTGTATCTGGAGCTCTCGGCGTCTGTTAGCTTTTTCCTGGTAACAGATATTATTCAACGAATCAGTGAAATGGGAAGTCCAGTCGCTAGTCTCTGCCTACCCCCATGGGAAAAAGGAGTGATAATATGTATGTAAGTCCAGTGTGATGAGTAGGTGCCTTGGTAGGACGCAAGACCGTTGCGATGTTTGAACGTGATGCAAAGGACAGAGAATGTGGCTTACATAGGACACATACAGTGGTGGTCAGATAATAAGAAATACCAGTCGATTTTCATACAAATATAAATAAATATAAATTCCAGGATTGATCTGAGCTGAGATCTGATGAGGGCCATCCAGGGATAGAATGGAGGACATCCAGATCGCTATACACACCCAACTAATCAGATCAGCATTCTATGAGCTGTTTGGATATGATTAAAAAAACCGCAAAAATAGCGTTAAAATGTATAGAAATCCTGAAACTCAGAAAGCTAAGCTGAGTAGCTCTCAGATTGCTAATCTGATCAGCTAGGTGTGTATAGCGATCTGGATGTCCTCCATTCTATCCCTGGATGGAATCCTGGCGTTGAACCAAAGCTTCAAAGTAACCTCGTTTATATGAAAATCGACTGGTGTTTCTAATTATCTGACCACCACTGTATTCATGAGTGGGCCGACCTGAAATTCCCACTGGAGCGAAACCTCGTGGTACAACTAGTGTTAAATATATTTGCCTATAAATAAACTAGTCTTGTAAAAAAGAATCTTTGGAAAACTTGTAAAGTGCATTTCAATACAAATTAAGGTAAATAAATAAATATGAAATCTATTCCTACACTCACCTCAAATCCACATCAGTCAAACATCCGTACAGATCCTCAATCTCATTGATTCCCGGCATGAAGATCAGAACGGACGGCAGGTCCGCTTCGTCACAGTCCTCATAGCTGTCCTCGTTCTTGTCTATCTGTTCGAACGCATGCACCAACTTGACGACTAGATGGTGTATCTCGGGCTATTATTACACTCACCTCAAATCCACATCAGTCAAACATCCGTACAGATCCTCAATCTCGTTGATTCCCGGCAGGAAGATCAGCACGGAAGGCAGGTCCGCTTCGTCACGGTCCTCATAGTTGTCCTCGTTCTTGTCTATCTGTTCGAACGCATGCACCAACTTCACGACTAGATGGTGCATCTCAGGTGCAATGCCGGGCTCTTCGTTCCTCGGCGTCGCTTGTTGGAGTATCTGTTAAAGAAATTGATTTTAAGAAATTATAATTTGTATTGCGGCATAAAATTTTATTAAAAAAACTAGGTTTTGCTCGCGACTTCGTCCGCACGGAATTTACTATCAGGTTCTAGACGGCGTAATAAGATGAAACCTGCGCTATAAAGCCCCTCATATTTTTTTTTCTTAAATACCTATGTACAGCCATAGTACAGTTATTTTAAATAACAATTTATATTATTATTTAAATACTCTAGATAAAACACTTACAGCTCCAAATTTATTCAAGTGGTTGAGATAAAAAGTCTTCACATTAAACATTTGTTCATTTTTCACCACTTTGATACAAGACGACATGAGAAGCCCTTTAGGGGTGGGTAAGAGGAAGTAGTCAGCAAACGCCTTGCGATCAAACGTAGCCGACATGAGCACAACTTTCACCGCAGGAGACACTGTGTAGAGGAGTTTCTTCACAACAAGCAAGAGGAAGTCCATCTCTTGCCCTCGCTCATGCACCTCATCAAGTATTATGTGAGAATACTCATTCATGTTCTTGGCAGCCACTGAAAGTACAATATTGATTTCACTATTTCAATATTCTGATGAAAACTAGTTTCTATGCCAGGTACCTTTATTGTTATTCAATTTAAACCTAAAATAAGGAAAACCAAGCATTGTTCCTTACCCAGCTTCTGAAGTAAGATTCCTGTAGTGACATAATGTATGCGAGTGTCTGACGTTGTTCTGTTTTCCAGACCCACCTGAAATAACACATTTTAATTTAATTTTTTCTTTTTTTACAAGTTACTAGTAAAAAGATTCCAGCAGTCACCGTAAGAAACAAAACAGACAGACATTTTAGCTACAATAAGTGTAAAGTGACAGACAGCTGCAACCTAGAGCCCGGGCTTTTTTACTAAATATATTGGTTACTTCACTACTTCTTTATCATTATTCACCTCTTTTCAGGCCTTTGGGTTATAAATGGCTTGTGACTGCAAGCAAATAATACAAGTGTAGTTGAAAAAAGTGCCTTGTAAAAAATGATATTAAGTAATGGCTAAAATATCACACCTGATACCCAACAAGACCCCCAACATCCCACCCTCGTTCCTGAGCCACCCTCTTGGCTATGGATATGGCAGCTATCCTCCTTGGCTGTGTCACTATAATCTTGCATGGTCTTCTATTCTGGAAGCAGTCATCGAGGATCCACTGTGGAACCTGTGTTGTCTTCCCACAACCAGTTGGGCCTTCCACAATGACAACTGGGTAAGCTCTGATTCTATCTAGGATCTAAAACAAAAAAAATGTACAGGCCTAGCAAGTCTTAAAGCCATTGATTGTTCTGTGTAAAGACCAAACATGTATGTATGAAGTAACTGGTAAGAGGAGTCCATATTATTTTGAAACAATTATTTATGTAGAAAACTAGGTACTATATGTCCAAAGTTTAACTTACCTGTTGCTTGTATTCAGTGATAGCCAAGTTGTTGGCATCCTCTTTCCTCTGAAAGGAATACTTTTTGTATACTTCTGTCATTGCATCTTCTGTGAGTTCTGC
>CM031588.1:8758094-8824793 GCA_018467065.1 Ephestia elutella
TGAGAGCATAAACAAGTGGCGAAGTAAAAAAAATAACAATAATGAAATGAGTGGAATGTTACCGCAATTATCACACGTGTTCCTCGATGGAAAAGACCTCCCCTTGCGCAATTATTTTGTATTGACATTTTGATTATATAGGCTAGGAACTCTAGCCGTATTATCGGACGACAATTATTGTAATAGTAAGTAGCTGCCCGCAGCTTCGCCCGCGTGAGTTTAGCTTAGATGAAAAATCTTTTTGTGTTCCAAACTGTTTCAGATGTTTCGGATCTTTGATTTTTATACGTCTACAGAAAATGCTCATCAGATTAATCAAGTTTTGCTAAGGCGCCATTTCCAATGTTATAGTGTAGCTGGTCTCTTGGAGTTATTCATCAGATGTTCCGGATCTTCAATTTTTATACGTCAGCAGAAAATGCTCATCAGGTTGAACGACTTTTGTCAAGGCACCATTTCCATATTTCTTATACTTAGTTTAACTGTTCTGTTTTGGTTCTTCATCAGGTGTTCCAGTTTTCAAAATCAATTATAGCCTAAATGTTGCCTAGGCTTAATAGCTACACAACAAAAAAAGTTTCATTCAAATCGGTTCAGTACTTTCGGAGATTAGCGTGATCATACATACAGACAGACAGACAGACAGACAAAAAATTAAAAAAAAATTTTGTTGCTTTCTATTATTCTTTCTGGCGAGCCATCGCGCAAAATAGAAGTACATGGCGCTCTCTCGTTTCGGAGGCCAAGATCCACTTTGGGGTCACTGAGCCAGCGGAGTAAGTAGTATTATTCTTTTTAAGTGTCCATCTATCCATTTCAGTCAAAAATACTAAATGTACAGACAAAATATTTTTACTCTCTTATTATATGTTATTAGATTAGATCCGCAAAAAGTGGGGCTTTTCTAACAATAACCTGTGCGGCTGTGGTGCGATTCAGACAATGGATCACCTTCTGGCATGTCCCAACTGCCCCACTTCCTGCACCATGGAGGACCTCAACGAGGCCAGAGACAATGCAATTGCTATGGCCACATACTGGTCTTATGATATAGCCATTCCGACTCGAAAAGAAGAAAGTATAGATATACCTTACTAATAGAATTTTACCAGGAATTTTTATCAACGGACTATAAAAGAGTTTCGTATCATTGTTTTATTAAATACTTACAGAGGCTACCATTGGTCAACACCTGATGATGAAACATGCCCTGTTTGTTTCTGCATAATGACTTAATGAGATAATTCTAGGTTTATCAAGTGTTCAATGTTCTCATCAGGACAATGTTAAGATGTGACGCACTTCCTTAAGATTACACAGATTTATAAGGAAGGATAATTATTGTACATGGTGAATTAATTACTGAGATTTTGAGATATTATCATGTTACGAAATGTAAAATCACTAAAAAATGCATGACTCCTCAAAGTAATGCATTTTTCATAGCTTTCTCCCCGAGTACGCGAAAATCTGGCAACGTTATTAATTTCACATGAAATTGCTATAATAAGTAGAGTATTATAAGTAAAGCATTATTTTACTAGAAAGTAGATTACTATTGAATAAGTGAATAATAAAAAAAATACACACGAGACCCCCAAAAAAAAATGATCTAACCGTTGCAGCCAGCGACATATTTTTATGAATTTCGCTTATGACAACAAAAGTAAATAAGTTCTATATTATTATTAGGCGGTGTCCACACTAGCGGCACGGCACGCGCGCGCGCAGATTTATCAAAGCCCTAATTAAAAGGCGGCATTACCGTATGAATACGTGGCGGGTGCGAGCCGCGCACCGCAGCTGTCGCTCGTGTAGCTGGAATAACATTATTGATACTTGGTAACGACTTTGATTTTCGATGTACCAAAAACTTAGATCGTTAGCTAAGTACAATATACATCTACTTACACTATAGGTCTATCTACATAAACATATTTTCCTAATCATAAATAAAATCATATTTATAATCAAATATGGCATTAATGCAATCCTTATAAAAAATAAACTAAGAATTGTCGTAAATAAAAACGTTTAAGTAGAGAATAGACGTAACTACAGCGACTCCTCATACCTTGAAGTGTTTTAGGAATAAAGACATTCTAAAGTCTTGTGCTCTACACAACTATACAGGGTTACTGGTAAGTCGACCTACATCCGTTGAGAGGTGTTAGTATTGATCAAAACAAATTGTTCTTACCCCCTATTGCCTTATCCAAAAGTTAACCGTTTCAGAGATATTTCACATTTTAGATGTTTTGAAAAAAAAAGGCACTTTTGCGTAGATTTTGTCTTGTATTTCTTTTTATTTTAATCCTACCTAGTTTTTATAAATGATTTTATTTTTTCAAATATTTGATCTAAACAATTTTGTAAAGAAAACCAAAATCTTTAACAAGGACATGGAAAATTTAGCTTCATAACCCGTATTTTGTTAATAATTTTTTCTATGATTTTCAACTTTAGACACAATTTTCTCAAATAAACCTAATATAAAATATTCGTGCAGATATTACAGATATTACATATTGTATTAGAAAAAGGGGTATTCATCTTGAAAACGAATTGTTATTTATTATTAAACTTACTTTTTTTACCCTTTTATTCATTTTTTCATCTTTTTCTCAAAGCACCTTATCCTTCGAGACCCCTCCCTTACCTACTTTGTCAAGTTTTTTTTTAAGAATCACAAATATTTTAAATGATTATTATAGCTTTTTGTAAAGCTAATAAAGCAAGGATATTTTCTGTAATATCTGCACGAATATTTTATATTAAGTTTTTGTGAGACAATTGTGTCTAAAGTTGAAAGTCATAGAAAAAAATATTAACAAAGTACGGGTTATGAAGCTAAATCTTCAATTTCCTTGTTAATGATTTTGATTTTCTTTACAAAATAGTTTAGATCAAACATTTGTAAAAATAAATCATTTATAAAAACTAGGTAGGATTAAAAAAAAAAGAAATACAAGACAAAATCTACGCAAAAGTGCCATTTTTCTCAAAACATCTAAAATGTGAAATATTTCTGAAAGGGTTAACTTTAGGATAAGGCAATAGGGGGTGAAAATAGTTCGTTTTTACCAATACTAACACCTCTTCGGATGTCGGTCGATGTACCAGTAACCCTATATAAAGCTCCTCAATAATATGTAGTGCGGTGCGTTGTACACCAGTTACGAGGCATTGATAATACTTAAAATATTATTATGTAATATTAAAAATATTAATATTTGTCTAACTTTGTACAATTTCAGATCACAAATACTTTCAAAAATAATTAGGATTTCAAAAACTCTTTCCATAACAAAACCAAAATTGAATCAAATATCCAATGTCCGTAAGTATCAAAACTTTTCCAGTCACTTTCACAAATCGCGTGACGTATCGTGATTGTCTAAACGTCGACAGATGTGTGCCGGAATGTAATTGTTGCCGTAACTTTACATTTTATATCATTCGGTACGCACCCTAACCTAAGGATTCATTCACCTCGTCAGATGTTTAATGGCGCGAGGTTCGGAAGAGGGTTTTTTTCCGGAAAAGTTAGTTTTTTCTTAGTTTTATGTAGTACTCGCTTGTGCCCGCGAACTTCGTCCGCGCGTAATTTACTATTGTTAATATCTCAGGTTCTAAGTGATGGATCAAGATGAAACCTACGCCAAGTTTAAGTTAGACCTACAATAATACAACAGTGAAAACCGCATCAAATTTAGCCCAGTAGTTTTTGCGTGATGCGCTACAAACATACAGACAGAAAGACAGACAGACAAAAATTAAAAAAAAATCGTTTTGGCTTCTATGGTCCTATTCCTTTACGCCTCCAAGTTTTTTTCTTAAATATCTGCTATGTACAATACAGACACAGACCAGTTACAGTTTTATTATATGTAGGTATATTGATTTTTTAACTTCTGTAGCCGATCTATTCAACAAACAAAAATAAATAAACGGGCAAGTTATTTTTATCTTATATTCTTCATAGTGAGTGCTCTGTATATAAAGCACATGACAATATTGTGTATGCCATAAAAAAATGTAAACAAATATTTATACTTTGGGCAAACTCAGGCCATGAAACTTAAAATAAATTGTGAAGTGTAGTAAAAAAATAATAAAATAGATATGCTGATTGATTTCAACATCAGTATGGCTTGATATCAGCCATTGTATGCAAATTATGTCGCACCATTGACGTCAAGGTGTGGCATCGTATACGAACTTCATAACATCTCAATAAATAAGTCAAATTAGAAAAGCTATTGTAATCAATAAGTAATAAAATTTTGCGTTATTTGCATGATGCAAGTTTCTTGTCTGTTGCATACAATTAATATTGCTGTGCCATATATTACTTGCATAGTCTAAACTCTCTTTTTAGTCGTATTTCCTCATGACTGAGGGTCGTGGTCATTATATGGAATAAAACACACACAACGACTCTCATCTAGTCAATACAGTTCAGTCTAAACAATACCTATACAAGTCGTGATTCAAAATTTTCTCGAGTCACAACACAACCTACATTCTTGGTACTTTGACTTGGTAGTAACCTATTTCCAATTTATTTATGATTTACTCGATGTTAGTTCAAAAAAAATTTATTTGACTTTTAAAGAAAAAAGATGACGCCCGTTGTGTGGAAGTGTTAATTATTATAGATCCCACCATTTGGAGGACATCAAATAAAGAGAATCTAGACGGAGCTGAAAAGTTTAAGAAAAAAAAAATTGTATTACAAAACAATAAATGAAATAGGTACATAGGTAATAAAGTAGAAGGAACATAATAATTATTTTTAAAATCACCGCTGTATTCGATATTTTTGTAGTAGTATCGATAATTATGATGAAAGCGGTTCGCTTTCGTAAAATGGACAGCTGCGTGTCTAATTATGTTAATAGTCTAATTTCCAGGGCTTCCTGCGCGAGCGGCTACATTCCTGCCACAAATGCCGCCGTATGTTTGTATGTTCGTTCGGAAACAAACACGTATGCTAATGTCACGATTAATTAATTTGTCGCGTGATCTTGAGATTGCGACATTACTTTTTTATTAATTGTTGACCAGATGGTTAGCTAGTGAGTTATCTATACATATAATAAAACAGTAAAAATATTTTGTCTGTACATTTAGTATTTTTGAGTAAAATGGATAGAGGGACACTTAAAAAGAACAAAAGAAAGCAAAAAACATTTTTTGGAATTTCTTGTCTGTCTGTCTGTCTGTATGTACGCGTTTCACGCAAAAACTACTGGACGGATTTGAATAAAACTTTTTTTGTTGTATAGCTATTACGCCTGGGCAACATATAGGCTATAATTGATTTTGAAAACTGGAACACCTGATGAAGAACCATGACAGAACAGCTAAACTGTAAGAAATATGGAAATGGTGCCTTAACAAAAGTCGTTCGACCTGATGAGCATTTTCTGCTGACGTATAAAAATTGAAGATCTGGATCATCTGATGAAAAGCTCCAAGAGACCAGCTACACTATAACATATATGGAAATGGCGCCTTAGCAAAAACCGTTCGACCTGATGAGCATTTTCTGCTGACGTATAAAAATTGAAGATCTGGAACATCTGATGAATAACTTCAAGAGACCAGCTACACTATAACATATACGGAAATGGCGCCTTAGCAAAACTTGGTTAATCTGATGAGCATTTTCTGTAGACGTATAAAAATCGAAGATTGGAACACAGAAAACAGTTTGGAACACAAAAAGACTTTTCATCTAAGCCAAAGTCACGCGGGCGAAGCCGCGGGCAACAGCTAGTGTAAAATATGTGTCTTGGTGATTCTGAATGAAATTTGTTTTGTATTGCCGATAGAAAATGATTCGATCTCATTGATGGCTTAACATTTATTTTTACCATCGTCTGAGCGATGCGAAAAATAGACCTGTTTTTATGCTAGATAAGAAATCTCATAGAAACAACTGTCTTGGCCTGCTACGATACGTCTACGTGTGCTACGAGTCTACGACTTATAATAATATCCTTTAAAAAAATATTTTAATGTAGATCTTTTATTGTTCTGATAAGTATATTTTATGAGTACATTATATTATCGCGTTGCACTTTATCGCACCACCTTACTACTCTCTGTTTGGTCTAATGGTTGACTGGTAGAGAATGCCATATGACGTCCACCATTTGTACATGATTTTTAAAATTTTATGCAATAAAGTTTTAAATAAGTAAATAAAAAAAAAGTATAGAAACTTTCAAGAAATGAGTTACATTTACGATCCTATTACGGATACTGTGTTAGTCGGGATCGCCGACTAGTTTCGACTTCATTCGTAATGTCTATTTCTCACGTTAGTTTTAATCAAGTTACTACTTTCTAAATTATTTAAACAACAAGACAACTAAAAAATGCAATTTAAGAAAAATCTTAAATCTCTTGTAGATGCAGCAATCTGCTCTGCTTTGCACGTCATATTACGTAATATCAGAAGGGGTGAACGGCAATTTATTTCCTTCCTCCACGTCACACTTTGCACCTTCCAGCGAACATGTGTTAGGGCTCGGCCCCTCAAGAAACAGGTCACGACGGCACCTGTTGCGCCCCCAAGGAAATTAGGGGCTCCTTACTACTTCATTGAGGAGTTTTTCAATGTTATGACTTTGAGTCAAGTGAATGGGCCTGTTGCATGATTGGTAGTTTGTTTTGCTTATGATAGTGATATTCAAATTTGAATGTGGAAATAATAAAATGTTTATGACATGGTCTCCGACATTCATATGAAATTATTATTTACTTTATCAAGTTATATTTTAGATTAATAAGACCTCATGTATCTCTTCTCACGTACTTAATCTCAATAATCCCTATGACTCATTACATTTTTTTGATTGATGATTTCATACGATTTCATACGCATAGAAATCTGATGAAAATCTAGTTAAAAACTTAACAAATTCACCTGAATAATTTATTCTTCTGTTTCTTCAAAACTAATTATGTCAAACACTAAATATTGCATTCCAACACTCAAAATCTACACATTTTTAGTACTATTGAACCATAAAAGAAAAACCATTGTATGAATAAAATGGCAAAGCTCGTTTACATATGGAGTGGCCCGCATTCCTCGCTGGTACTCCAGAGATAAGTGCCATTATGTCACGTTAGGTATGCTATGGGTATGTACACTGATACTGAGGGTATGGCACAAATGGTGTTTAAAACTGGCAAATAAACATTTATTTTTACACTGGCAACATAGACAAAAAAATAATTTAAATGTAAACATGTTTTTTTTCTAATTTAATGACTGGCATTCAGCTCGACTGAGAGAAGTTTAGAAATTTGAAGGAGAAAATAAGTCTGTACCGTAAGGAATAATTAGCTGTCTGCTATGTACAGTGTATGTAGGTATACCACTATAAACAAACAGCTGCATATTTTGGATTGTTTAGTATACATATGAATATTTATTTGTCTTTATTTTGTCAAAAAACAACAGGATACTGATTTGGATTAGTTTTTAGAAGCTATATTTTTAAAAGAAAATTTTCTGGTCTTCTAACAAATTTTGAATTCAAATGTAACAATGACCTACTTTCTATTTTTGACCAATGTCTGTTAGTAGCCAGCAAAGTTATTTAATTTAACTCTATTAAAATTGCAAGTAAATTTTTAATGGAGATAGATAGCTAAATAAATACAGATAGTAAAATCATATATATATATGATTTTTCTCAAAGAGATTTTTTACAATTTTATGTGTGTGTCTCTATACAATACAATTTTATGTGTGTATCTCTACAATTACATAATGGAGAGGTCTCTACAAATGGAGAGATGTTAATTTTTGTACGTGCATCTGAACTATGATCTTGACATCCATCTCTCCAGAGCACCTTAAGTTCATTGTACCCGAGCTGATTCATAAGGGCTGCACGGTACGGCACACCACCTGCCCGTATTCGGCACGGGCGCGCGCGCAGCTGCTCACACAACAACCCGACTTCAACTGTCAGCTCGCTATTTATCTTCTATATCAACCAGTTCTACCATGGGGGCGCAATCCTGTCCATAAAGGTGTATTTGTATTGTAAGAACTGAGGAACAATACTCTTTTCGGCTGGACAAAAAATGAGTTAACATTTCATTTAGAGCTTCTGCAGTGAGAGATGTGGGCTTGATTGTATTATTAAAATTAGCATGGAAACGCATTTTATAAGTAAGTCGTTTGATTTTTATAATGAATAAATCTCCATAGTTCTTTCTGATTTTTCAAAGTAGCAACGTGTGCCTGTTACAAATATATTAATCGTTTATTCTATGCCTATGATTACATGTATACAACATTCAAACATATTCCATTTACAATATACAATACAACTATTCCATTTATCCCATTTTCACTAGGTTCTAGAGTCGAGATCCATTTTAAAATAATACCTGAGTATAATACTTATTATGTGTAGTAAACTACGCTGCTTTTTAAAGATATTCTTTAGGTCAGCTGATATTTTTTAAATATTTTTTATCACAAATAACACCAGACCCAGCTATTGAAAGCTGGTTACTGCAGTTAGAAGATAGCAATAACGAAATAATAATAAAAAAAACATCCAATACATTACTGGAAGTGGAGCATAGGTGAGTGCGGCGGTTGTATCCCCTTCGAGCGGCGCGGTGCGGCGCGGCGCGGTGCCGTGCGCCGAAAAACACAATAAAATGATCCCAAGCTTTGTCCGTAATTCCCTGTACCGACAGCGTAAAAAATCTTCAGAAGCTTCAATGGAAATTTCAGACAATTGTTGTTAACATCTAGAATAGAGTTCGGAGGAGGGTTTTGCCCGGGTTTTGATGTGATAGCCTTATAGACTTCGAGGATTTAATTTTTATTTGAAGCAGGTAACAGATAGTTACCTACTACCTATTAAGATAATATTATTTTGAATTTTGTTGAAATTTTTATTACATTTTTATTGAGAAATTCAGCCAAGAGCACTGCAGACCATTCCATCTCAAATTCATTATATAAAAAAATAATTAATTAATAATTAAATATTTTCATTTCTTTTTTGCAGTTAGTAGCAAGGTGCACGTCAGAGCCCGGCGCGTGGCAGGCACGTGCGCGCGCGCTGTGCCACGGCGCGCTGCGTTGCTGCACTGTCATGGCGGACATTTCCACGGATTTCTATTTTTTTCGCGCAATCGACTATGCGCCGTAAATTGCTTCACTATTGTGCGAAAATTCACGAGGGTCACGAAGAAAAGGAACTCATTCATGTTTACATGGAGTATTTTATTACTGCTTAGGGCGAAATTTAATTTGGGAAATTTTGTTTTTTTTTTAATTTATATACTACTTTGAATACAAACTATTACAAACTTCTCTTGACCCAATTACATATTTAGGATATTCAGAGAACATATGAGACAGAAAAATGACTGTTTCCCCGTGAATAATTTTACTTAAACACCGGAAAATTCCGGAGATTTTCCACCATTAACACAACTCAAATGCAAAAAATATGATTGATTACTGAAAAACTAAATTCGAAGTGACAGACTAAAATAAAATAGATTCATGTATTGCTGAAAATCTATTCCAAAAGACACACAAGTGACTTGTTTCCTTCGACGATTCCGATAAAAATAATAGGTATAGATATCACCCATTGCATATTGACTCGTGTAAGAGACCGTTGACCATTCACGTAATATAATTTAGTTCGCCGGCCTTCTTTACAGAAATTAGCTGCACTCTTAATTAAGGGCCCCAAAAATAACGGCAGCCCCATAGTGTCAGTTCCAATCAGTAGATTAAATCCAGGAGCACACCTGCGGATGCCCCACGCTGGGGCAGGGGTGGGTCGCTGGGCAACGCCTGATAAACAATTTTTTGAACCTATGTTTGGGGCTTCGCTATTATTACCAGATTACATGGACGTTTTGCGATGAGAGATTTTTTAAGTCGCAAGGATTTATTTACAGAGCAGCGTTGATTTTTCATTCTATCAACTATTTTCCAACCGGTTGGGATTGTCGGGCAATAATGAGCTAATATTACATTTGTTTAAGTTTTCTTTTATGGCTATATCTAGAAGAATTTGCTCAGCTTGAACCTGATTACAATGAATAAGATATAAGTACTGGCTATAACCTTTAGTAACCTATATTTTACTCACTAAAAGAAAAGTCCATTTATTCGTATGGCATTTATAGGTTATGTCAGTCGTTCAAATTACTTTTATAAGGAGGGTATATAAATTATTTGAATTTTTAAAAAGAAAAGTCCATATGGAACGCGAGAGTCATCTCTACCATGACTATCGCGTTCTAATGAGATATGGACTTTTCTATACCTTGAATTAAACTTGATACCGCTGCTTAATCAAGTTGTTAATACTTTTTTAATATGAAATCGAGATTTTTTAAATTCAAATGGCATTTGTGACATTTAAAAACATTGAATAGAAATCGGATTGTATCATTCATACCACCCTATTTTTAGGTCAGTAGTAAAAAAACAAAGCAGCTTTTTCATCTGCTTCGCTATAAAATAAATGAATCTGCCGGCATTTGCAGTGCAGTAATGTTGAGCTCACATGTTGGCTCTCAGGCACCCCTGTCCCTCACAATACCCGGACAACAATGGTACTGCGCGCGCATCTGTCACAAGCCGCTCCGTGATTGGTCGGCGGTAAGTGCGACCGCGCACCCTCAGATTTAAATGATATCGAACGAATCGATACCGAAATTCGATAACGGTAGAATAGCGTGAGTAAATATTATCATGTAGTATGACCGTTGGTGAAGAGTTTAAAAGCTAGCGGTACCTGATTTTCCTTTACTTTCCTGGCTTATACTAATGGTACTTTCACTGTACCGTAGGTACATATATCAGATCAAACATCCAATTAGAAGACCGAATCTCTAGATTTCTACTTATTTTCATCTTGACAATTCAATCCATCATTATATTTAGGACGTCTACGTTGAGTGCATATCCTGGTTTTCTAAGGTCGAGGGCTTTTTCATCCATTTATGTAGTCGTGCCATAGAGCAACACTGACGTTCATGCGTCCTCCAAAGTCCTTGTTGCTCGAAGACTCATGTATAAAGATACTCCGTCTTGACATTCTATTCATGAATCTGATGTATCTGATAAATACTATGTTCGCTTCTTGCCCGTAGTACGGTTGGAGTTGACACGTTGACTGGACCATCATTAAACTTTCATGCGGTAGTATAGTTAACTGTACCACATAATACAAAAGCACTCTACTTGCAATAAGCACTCTACATATAGGTATAGCAGCAACTAACAAAATAATTTAATAGAAAAAGCGTCAAACGGCTCATTTTCCCATAGTCCATGCGCACCACAATGACGTCCCCATCATCGAACTCGGATAGAAACAAAGAGGAAACAATTACAAAGGTGCGTCACCACTTGCCGCCCCGTATATCCTTCCGAGTGCCTCTGTTCCCACGTGTGGCTCTAGTGTGTTTACCTCCCTTGGTTGGCTCCCACGGTGGTAATGAGTGGAGAGTGAGTTGAGTGTACGTAGAGTGCTTGGTCACTCGTAGTTGCAAATCACGAAGAGTCCTAAGTTAGCAAAGGTTTTGAACTTTCTTTATTTACAACAGAGGACAAAAAGTAAAATTCTGTTTCAATAAATAAAATGTGCAGTTCCTGCGTATACACAACTTAAGGCGAATCCATAAATGCAAATTTATTACCATAATTATAGAGAAAATATGTACAGATGAATAGTATAGATGAAGAAAGAGTGACTTTTGTGATATAAGTAATTTTTTCTCAGCAGGTTATGTAATTTTTAATTATTAACGGAAAAATAAAGCAAAATATTATTTCATCTATATTGTCTTATAATATCATCTATGAAGAAATGGAAGAAATCTATGACTCATCATTTACACTCAAATTAGTTCATCATGGCATTGACAACTTCGCGTGTTATTGGAACCTGCACAATTTCCCATACTTTAATTACAGGATGACATTGGAATTTCACAGTCCGGATATTGTTGTGAGAATAAAATAACTGATCAGCTGTAGGGTGCTGCAATTAGAGAACCTCACTTTTATGATAACTTGCTTCATCCGTAATTACTTCACTACGGGGTTCCGTACCCGTGGGAATTAAGGGTTAGCTTATACTATTTCTCTTATCTTTACTATATACACTCAAAAAAGGATAACGAAAGGATACTTTGGCTATTTCACTAATAATCAGAGTTTGATAAAATACTTATAAAGTTAACTTGATTTTAACAAAAAGTTAACTGTTATCAGCCAACTGGGTTTGGTTATATATTGCAAAAAGTTATGTAGTCACTTTTTAGTGTTATGGGTCGACAAAAGTTTGGGTGTTTAAGTAAGTATTTTTTTCAGTGTATGTATTCATATGAGCACTTTATTATAATGAGCTGCAGTATATGTCAAACTCAGGTTTTTCGAGGTCTCTCTCTCTTACTGTAACTTCATTGGATCTCCTCTTTTATATACTTTATCACTAGTAGAATCTTCTCTAGATCGGTCACTATGGGATCGATCTTTCCTATTCCTTTCTCCGTATACATTACTTAGATCCCCTTTTCCGTATTTTGTGAACTTGTTGTTTGACATTTTATTATTTAACCAAAAAATCTAGCATTTAAAGAAACCTTGGTATACATCTGCACGAAATTAAGAAACTAATATCCTAATAATATTATAAATGCGAAAGTTTGGATGTGAGTTTGTGAGTCTGTGAGTTTGTGAGGATGTTTTTTACTTAATCACGCAAAATTTACTGGACGGATTTCGATGAAATTTGGTATACGGGTAGAAAAATATCGGAAATAGCACATAGGGTACTTTTTGCCCCGAAAATCCCACGGGAGCGAAGCCCCGGGGCGTGGCTAGTTTAGATATAATGACCGTTTTTAAATAGACTTTTTCCATGCACGACACGACTATGAATAATCGATACAAAGGTGCAAGTACACTTATTCGATTACGTAGGGCTCTCGATAGAGTAAGTGACACCGGGAGGATGCGCCGACGCAGCTCTTCCGGCGCGTGCGTGAGTGGGGCTTCGCTGTTCCGTTGTTGACAGCGGTACAATTTCAACTTTATGGTCTTAATAATAAGGGTGAGGTAAGTAGGGGAAACTGAAGGCTGGAAGCCGGACGCTACTGAGGATGTAATGACCTTCTGTAGTGGTATGTCGTTTCGACACATGTTCCAAGTACAGTGATAGGTATCTAAGCACAGGAAATTTAATAAATTTGTTTTTTAAATATGCTTAAATAATTTCACAGCATGTTACTCAGATGTTTTAATAACAAGTCTAACTAACTTTTTATACATGTTATGTAAATTAAGAGATTTGATTTCTAATTTAATAGTCATGTATTATTAAATCGACTTTTTAAATTAATGTGCGAAATAGATTTGCAGTTAGACTGCTTGTAGTCCAATGTATAATTAATTGTTTTTAATAGAGTTGTCAATAGATTTATCAGAATAATCTAATCTCAAGTTTTACGTTATTATTAGTTTTTGCTCATGGCAGAAAGCTCCATAAACAAAAACTACACTAAATTAAATTCCTATATCAAAACTAAAGTTGGAATTATTTTACGTCTTTATTTTTATTTCCCTAAAAATAAACCCTAAGCATAAAATACCTATTTCATACTAAAATCAGTATAAAATAAAAAATCGGACGGCTGTCTGTCTATGTAATAACTTAATTATGACGCTGCATGGAAACAAACGAGACGTGAAAAGTACATGAATACAGGCAATACAGGCTCATCCGAGTTTCAAACAATTGCGCTGATTACGAGCTAATTGAATACTGATTCGATTACGTGAATTATTTGGTGGGCGGCGGAGTGGGCGGGGCGCGAGGCGATTGGGCGGCGCGCCAGGGCGGGCGGCAGACTGCGCCGCCCAGCCAGCGATGTTTTTGTTTGAACAAGTTATTTCTTTAATATTATTAAATAAATATACTTGTTAATGTAAGAGAAAATCTTTCAAAATTTAGTTATTGTAACGATTGCATTTATACTGAGTCACGTTATGTAAAAAATAATGTATACATCTAAAAAGGCGTATTATTTTTATTTTCATATATTATTTAAATCAATTCATAATACTTTACCTACAACCCGCCTAACCTGATAATGTTCCAATAAAAAAATCATCAATTTTGGATTTTTATATAGTTTTACATATTGATCGTATAGAAATCTCTTATTTATATTGCTCAATTTGACGTTATCTAAAATAATATATAATAATACAATTAATATGATTTTTTATTTTTTGGATTTTTTTGAGCATCTCAGATGTTAGCTCGCATGGAATTTTTTCACCTTATCTAATTTCTATATGAAAGTACTTTAATATGATTTTTTATTATAATTTACTTTGGAAGCTCTGGCTACGTGGTTGGCGAACGAAATATTTTCTAAGTACTTAGCATTAGATGCATATTTTCACCTGTCTTGTTCTTTATGTTAACTCCTACGTAAAAGTTGTATAATTTAACTACATGTTTAGTAGTTGTGTAAAAAAGTAACCTTGAACACGGCTAAGTTCAACTTGGTGTTTATACGGGTGCCTAATGTAAAACAATGTCACAGAGCCGTAGTTAGTAACTTGCGAGTTATTTTAGAAAATTAAATTTACCACATTAAACTACCCATTTTAAATAATAATTTAGGACTCCGCTACGGAATGTCTAAGTACGAATTGTCAATGTACGTTTAGCTAGTTTCAGTTTGATAGCTAAATAACTGTGTGTGTCGTATTAAGACCATAAAAGTAAAGCCGAGAGTGGAGCGGCGCGTGGCGTATGTTTAACTAGCATGGCACAGCTCTTAAATATGAAGAAGAAGCTAAGTCAATATTTAGACTATACCTAAATATCAATATTTTGTCTTAATTTATAATAATAACATTTGAATTTGAAGTATTTATAAATCGATACTATAATAAAGCTGAAGGGTTTGTATTTGAATCTCTGGAACTATTGATTCGATTTGAAAAATTCCTTCTGTGTATGATGCCGCATGTATGAGTAAGACTATAGGCTATCCGAAATCCCGAATTTTTCAAGGTAGCAAATCCGCGTTGCACTAGAAGCTTATAATATAATAAACAAGACAATGATGTATTACGTCTATGTAGGTTATCTTCTGAACAAAACATGCCAGATCGAATGGTAGAAAAACTATAATTTTGAAGGATCTCCTGAGTCCATCACCTGAGTACATGAAGTACCAGGTAAGGTGCGGGTGTTATCTCACTACATCTGCGTGATGTCATCGAACGCAAGTACAGCGTGGTGCAGAACCTCGCGGACACTTGTGGCGCGTGTATCCCTCCGATGGTTCCGCAGCGTGTGGACATGGACACGCTTGGGCGGATTCTACAGGGTGGTTCGGTTACCTAGAGATTTTTTGAAAAAAATGATTACGTTTTAGTTATTTAACCTTTATTACACAAATACAATATATGGTACAATAAGTGGACATAATGCAAATGCATTATCTAACAGTCGACCTTTGGGGTAAGCAGAGAACTTAATTGGGTTAAATAAAGGGATTGTTGGAAACGAGACGGGGAGACAAAAAAGAGTGTAACATAAAATATAGAATAAAACGTAATTATACATACTACTTTAATTTCACAGTCATATATGACATATGTAATTAATTTCTGATTCTATCTCTTTCAACATATTTCGAAATGCTTTAATCTTTAAACTTAATTTTAGGGATCCTTCGAATAAGACGTTTTGGAATAGCCGCATGCGATGGTAAAACAAGATTTACTAAGTTTAGTGACAGGATCCATTCCCTTAAACCTGTTTTTAATGCGTAAACCTAAAGTTTTCCATTATTTTTTATCATAACTGTTAAATATTGAACCGTAACAATAATAGGCTGAAATTTTAAACACCCTGTATGGGGGTACGTGCGGCCCGTGCCACCGCACGAGCCAGGGTGCGCACCCTGTTCAAACCCGTCAGTCCTGTGTCGACCGCCCCGCAGCGCGGACAACCGCGCACCCCTAGCAACCCACTCGAGACAAAACTTTAAATTCCGAAACTAAATTTATAAATCAAACCATTCAGCCAGTCCTCATTACAATTTTTTTAATATATTTTTTTACTAAAGTTGCCAGTTGTTTAGAGTTCTTAAGTTAAAATATTTAGTTTTTTTTTTAATTTTCGCGGTGCAGCAGCAAAGGGGTGTCGCCGGCTGAGTCAGCAGTGGACCAAGCACAGGTATGAGTCACTAAAGTCCTCTCGCCATAGTAACGCCCTCCATACGCACCTGCACTCAGAATGCGAAATACTAACCCTTCATGATTTGAAACTTCGATGGGTACTTTGCAATGACAATAAGAACATGTTTTTACTTTGGTTTATATTTATACTAATAAAATAGAGCTGAAGAGTTTGTTTGTTAAACTCTGTAACTACGGATCCGATTTTAAAACTTCTTTGTAAGTATGATAGCAAAATTCACGAGGACGGCTGCTAGTTTGTTATAAATTTGAACTGTTTCTGTGATTAATTTATGACTAGCATTTGATCGCGGCTTTGCCCGCATAAATTTCCCACGGAAACAGTGCTTTTACCCGGGATGAAAGGTACCATATATCCTTCTAAGTACTTCTACCTATGTGTATGCAAATTTTCGGGTTCAGTAGATAAAGCATGAATAGGTAACAAATAAATAAACAAACAATCTTACTTTCGCATTTATAACATAAGTTAGGATTTGGGATATTAAATTTGCCAAATCAAATCTATCTGTGATATAGTGGTTCACAAAGGGACTAGACATTGTTTTTATTTTAACCCCAAATCGCCCCTGTTTTGAGGCGAACTAAAAGGTATTCAAAGCGGTCGGGCCCTTTTGAGTTTTTGCTTTTGATAATGCACGGCAATTGATTTTTAATGTTTAGATAGATAGTAATATTTTTTTATTTCTTTAAAAAAATAGCCTATGTAGTTACAGATTACATTTTATGTGTACATTCTATGTATTCGCTAGTTAGCTGGCTAGTTGTTGTGCTGACCTTTGGCCACTTCCCTCCGTACCAGAAAAATAGATAGCAGATAACTATAATGACGAAGTTTGGCTGTTTTTGGTGAAAATCTGAGAATATGTTTCTTCCAATTACACGAAGTTTGGATGTTGTTAATGGTAACTAAGTTAGCTAAGTTAAGCGTGGCTATCAGTTATGGAGAGTTTAGTACAGTTTGCACATTAGACGGTACCGCTGAAGTATCAGTTACCCCAGACGTCGTCGTCCGCGGGCCAAGTTTTGGAAGCCGGACCATGTCGGTGCATCGGATACAATTTGGTAGAGAAGAATTTGTATTTCGTGAACTAGAGGAGAAACTTGTACTTAGTAGCTTGTTATTGATGGGAAACTTGTTTTAAGATTCACTTAGTTCTTTAATGTTTCTGTGAAGGTCCATGGTCTCGACTCTACCTGTTCCCACAAGAAACAGGCAGGCCTTTGCCCAGCAATAGGACACAATGAGAGCTCGATATGAATGAATGCATGTAATTTTGTAATTATACATAATCAAGTATAGTTGATGTTCAATTTTGTGATTTGACATAAATGAAGAGTCTCTACATTTCTAAGAAAAAAAACGCTTGTAGAGGATTACTATTATGTTAATCCTAACTAATATTATTTCTCTTCACGCTTTATCTACTGAACCAATCTTCCTGAAATTTTGCATACACATAGCTTGAAGTACGGAGAAGGACATAGGATACCTTTCATCCCGGAAAAAAGCACTGTTCCCATGGGATATTCACGCGGGCGAAGCCGCGGGCAAAAGCTAGTTTTTATAAAAAGGGAAATTACCAGGAATAACTGTAAGATACTTTTTATCCAGAAGAATACACGGGACCAAAGCCCCGGGGCGTAGCTAGAAGTTAATAATTCTACATATTATTGTAAGAAATTATTTGGAAAAACCGTGGCTAAAAAAGATTTAAAAAAATTCTATGAGTCAACTACGAGGTAAATAACTTAGTCGAAAAATTACACCCTACCTTAATTAAAGTGTCAAACTCCAATAAAATCAGTTTCGATTTTAGGATTTCAGTGGGAGGTGCCGCGTCAAAAGCCGAAGATTTAATTTCACACCTTACCGTGTAATTATCCCTTATATCACCCTAACACCCCCTAAACACGTCTTTTAAATATTTAAGAAAGCGATTCTCTAATAACTGAGCTAGATATTGAAACTATACAGTTTCTGTTATCATAATAATTTGATCACATAATAACTCATTTAATTTTCTTTTAAGTTAAATATGTTACAAATATCGCATTATAAATTGATATATTAGACAAGCAAATAAGTAAAATAGGACAAGTAAAGAACAACAGATACTCATAATCAGACGAGAAGTTGATTTATTTATTAGAAAATAGTATTTTTCGATTCAGATATTTTTACTTCATTTCTACTTGGTATCCCGCTCTTGCGTTTTTCTCTACCAGACATTCAGATTATTCTTCTGGGTGGTTTATAGGTATAACGCATACTCGTTGCGAAGTAGGGGCGGGTCGCTAGTTAATAATAAGTTTCCTTAACACCTTCAATTATATAATTATAGGCACCGTTAACATAATGACACCTTGTGAAAGAATTGAGTTTATTTAAATATTTACAATCCTTTCATAATGGTGGAAATTTGTTGTATTAATTAAATCAATAAATACGTAGTTCAATACCTTTCGACGCATAAAACCATATATGCGAAACACCAACTCGAAGTTTTGTGGTGTTTTACGGATTAGTAGAAATAATTACGTCAATTACCAACTACGTATAATTCCACAAACGCAAAACACCACCTTTTAATAGCTCAGCTTTTTTAGTAACAAAAGAGAATTTTGGCCTGCGTTACTAAAAATAATTATTAATTAAATTTATTACTCATTTTGATTTTAACTAGTACTCGTTTTTATCATAAATATTATCTAACATTGCAAGATCATGCAATATGTCGTAGCAACTACGTAGCACGGTCGTAGCGGTCTACGCGAGCTTCGCTTCTACACATCACAAATTATTTTTTTCATTTTGTCATAATCGTTATATGAAAATGTTTTTTGGCATGAATCCATTTTTAACTGATGTTTTTTTGTGAGCTTGATTGTTTAATATTAGGAACATCTTTTTTTTTCTCTTTTTTTTTCTCTTATTATATGACTGGTAGTAGCGTGATCTTTAACAGCTTTCCTCAATGTTTTTTGAATTAGTATGCTAAATTAAAACGCAATATATTTTACAAAATAAAATTTAAAAAATACCATCTTTTGTTTGAAAATTATAAAGTACTCATAATTTAGACTCACATTTAGTTAATTTCAGTTTAATTCAAGGACGTTCGCAAAATACACTTTAGTTACCTTTAGCATTTCACTTTTAATGGTTTTAAAAGTATAGTTTTAAGGCAAGTTCCAGTGAAACATAATTGGCACTTTTGCATTAGCAGCTATTTGCGCGTCAAACCAGTTTTGCTGAGTTAATTGTCGCAATTTAAAATTCTGAAAGAACCCGCTCTCAGTCTAAACCTATTTTTATTTTCATAATTTTTACTCTTTTTAAACGTTGTATAAGGAAAAAAATATAAAAGTCTATCACTGTTCATTTTTAATTTAATTGTGTAACATTAAACTGAAAAATATTATAAAAATAAAGTACTCATTATGTTTACCTCAGGATTGACTGGTAGAGAATGGTTTTAGAGTCCGCCTTTTGTATCTATTTTTGGTAAATAAAGTTATTAATTAAAATAAATATTTTAAAAAATAAATAAACGAGTTCTAACTGTAACTCTGTCATTTACGCAAAGCCAATTTACCAGAAAAGAACGGTAAATTACCGATGTAACGAAGCAAAGACAAAAGTTACGCCCGCTCTCTAACAGCCAACCCCGAATTATGTAAATTATTCAATCCGCCCTTTATATACTCTCGGCTTTTGGGCGGATTATATCATTGCTCTTGTACATGAAGGCAAGTTAATGACTTATAATACTTTAGTAGTTATAGGTGTTGAGGAATAAATTATGTGACGAATCGTATGCTAACTATAATTGTTATTTATGAATATTTATTTAACAACTTGCCACCGATAAAGATATATGAAAGAAAAAAGGAAAGGCCTTTTCCCAGCACAGGAACACATAAAAACGCTAGAAAAACAATTTAACCACGTTCAGCAGCTTAGCGTGAAGTGACTTGGTTGGGTCGCCTATAGTTGTTTTTTTTTTTTTAATTTACTTACACAAACGGTAAACAATATTTGTTATATGTCTTACTTCTTGTTCAAATCATAAAAGGAATCAACGTTCCATATTTCAAAACCGTTAAAGCTTTTGGAGCAAGACCTCAGGCGAAGCTAGTTAAATAAAAAAATATCTTATTCATTATCATTCAAAATTTAGAACGGTTAACCAAAGCACATTTTACTCTTTTATTTACTGGCAACACAAAGCAAACATCACGTCGAGGGTGAAAGGCGGGGAGCGTGGGAGCGATCTCCGCGTCAGTAATTAGGCGAGGGTGGAAACACCGAGTGTATAGAAGTAAAGGTAGCTTGATGATAGCTTTTAGTGTGCCTACGATCTACTCATTTATAATAATTTAACTATAGTAATATGTTATATTTATGTTAGATAGGTCTTTTAATTAGAACTTCCAGAGTAGTACTACCCTGAAAGCTGAAATAAAATTATTTAATTTGATATATTTGTAGTGGTATCTTATTATCTCAGCCATTTACGTGCGTTTTAATACTTCACTCACGGGGTATCCGATAATGATTGTTAAACAATAGACGCAATGCCTGATAGGGTTTCGTTGTTGAAATTTTGAAATAACTTAAAAGATAAAAATTATCCTCAATATTTCATAAATCAAGGACATTTTTGCGATGTGCTCATTCTATAAATTATTTATTTTCTGTTCCTTTAGTACTTTATATTACGGCTGAAATCCTGCTTCTTCCTGCAACCGACAACAAAGGATTATGCTGTCACCAATTGCACCTTGCTAGAATCATAGACGTAGATAAAAAATGTCTTAATTAGAATTTAGTCTTATTAGATTTTCACTGGGGAAGACCGCGAAAGAGATGGCGAGATGACATCGAAAGTTATCTGCGGGAGTGGAAGCGGGCTTCCCTCAACAGAGAATTGTGGAAGGAGAAAGGGGAGGCCTTTGCCCAGCAGTGGGACACATCACCAGGCTAAAAAAAAAAAAAAAAAAAAAAATTGTTACTCAATCACGCAAAATCTACTGGACGGATTTCGAAGAATTTTGGTACAGAGGTAGATAATGACCTGGAATAGCGCATAGGCTACTTTTTATCCCGGGAAAAAGCACTGTTCCCGTGGGAAATTCACGCGGGCGAAGCCGCGGGCAAAAGCTAGTACATTTATAAGTTACCGAAGTTAAAATTATGTTTCTTTTAACACCTAGTGCTTCGGTACTCTAACAAATCAGGGAGAAAAGAGCAATTTGTTGGCGAGAAAACTGTTGTTACAATCACAGAAATGGACCACTCTAGTGCCATTGAATCAGCGCCGCGCCTTCGACTTCCGCCCTTTATTATTTTATTTTTCCCATTCCCTACTTTTGTAACATTACGAGAGATTTCAATAATAGTTATTGTCCACAGGGTCAATACAAAAGCAGTGTAATAAAGAAACAACATGATTGAAAAATAAAGGAATCCTTTTAAAATGGAAGCAGCATTGCCACATTTTAACCGACTGAACACATCGCGATACTATCAACATTATGTATCTCCTCCTCTTCGAATTACCAGTGATTATCTTCATGACCTCGTCCCCCAACATCCCCCAACTCTCCTCCAACAATATTTAGCTTATTATAACGAACCTTTAGTACCTCTAGACCTTTCTTTAAAATCTACTACGCCTATAACCCCACCATGTACACCACCACCTCAGAGGAAAAGATCAAATGAAGATAAAACTTCAAAGTCACCTAAAATATTTCGTCATTTTGAAGATCCAGATGACAACAAATCTGATTCGGAAAACAAATTAGAAAAAAAGGAAAGAGATGATTGCAATTCTAATGATAGCGAAAGTCCCGAAGCTAAAAAACTTAAGTTTACTAAACAATTCTTTGATGAACTAAAAACTTGTCTCCCACCCGAAGCCGAGACTCCTTCTAAGAGTGAAAGAAGTTCTCCAGATATTGTTGAAATCAAAGATGTCGAAGAGCGGCCAAAGAAATCTCCAAAGCCCACAACACAGCCGATTAAGAAGAGCAAAGCAGTCAGGCGCCTTTTGTTCGACGAAGACAAAACTTCTCCTGTTTCTGGAACAATCATCCGAGATCTAGCTGACGACGAGACGCTAGTTGTTCGCAAGGTAAGTAAAGAACTCAAAAAGTCATAAGCAACTAGTTTTATTTATCATCGTGACACTTATTTGGATGTCCACCTTTTTAGCTTTTTACTATAACATATAATTATTAAACGGGGAAACTCATAAATTGGTATATCGACATTCTAAAACACTTCAACAGTAAACAAAGTTAGAATCAGATATTTCATTAATAAATGGTGAAACTGCACAGGAACTATTAATTAGACGTTCTTACCATGCCATTACTGGGGGTAGCGCGGCGACTTTCCTTATCGCTTGCGCAATTAAACGGGTATGAAATCGCATATTATGTTGTGTTTTTGTGCTAATAACAGGTCTAAGGGCGAGCCGCAACGCTTGCCAGAGGGGGTGGTTCTCGGGACATTAACTACGAAATAAACTATTGTTTTAATGCTTTCAACTCAATGCCTTTCTTTGAATTGAGATAGTGAGCTGTAACGTTCAATTTAAACGTAATAGAAATGAAGTTAATCACAAGCTATTACTTAATAGTCGCATTTAGTTGGAGTTTTACTTTTTGAGATTGCGTGTTTATGAGAGTATTACTACTTCTTATTTTTATTAAGCCGTAATATAGGATAAGTGCGAAGATAATCATAAACGTTCTTGATAGTTCTCTGACTACGTATATCACGATATTCACGACCATTGCATTAGGTACCTGTAATTTCATGATGAAAAACTTACGCTATTTTCGAATTTTTTTTGTGCTTGCAATGTCCCGTAGCATAGAGTCTAAATACAGAAAATTAAGTCATCGTTTTTTTCCAGGGCGACATAGACCCAGCGTTCAACGTGGTGGAAGTAACGGAGGAGGCGAAGGCGCTGATAGCCAGCATCGAGAATCGCCTCGGGAGGTACATCTGTAGGCTGTGTCGGAGGCTGTACGGTGACGCGTTTGCTCTGGCGCAGCATCGCTGTTCCCGGATCGTCCACATTGAGTACCGATGCCCGGAGTGTGATAAGGTAAATTTTCCGATTTAATTTGAACATGAATTATCCAAAAGATGATACAGATGTATGACTACCTGACTATCGCCTAAACCCTAAATCCATTTTTCATGTTTGGTAGGTACATGTAGGTAGGTATGGATTTTAATGAGGCCTAAAATTGAAATGGGCTATTTTTTGACGTGAAATACTCATACCCGCTGAACTCGTTTGAAAGAATGATAAAAAACTTATTGTTTCCACAATTCTTAACTTTTAACTACTTTATTTTAACAATAGAATTAATGCATACAAATAACAATATTTTACATCATAATTGTTATTTAATAACATCACGCGAAGACAACTAACAAGCTAGTCATAAAAAACATATCAATAAACCAATTTGTACCATCAATAGTATCTACCCTTCCCAATTTTATAGCATCGATAAAGTGCCACCCAAAACATTGCATTTAGGACCATTTGTGTGGGAACCATGGGATCACGAAACACTTGGCATATTTCCATGGGAACAGTCTAAAACAGCCGGTGAAATATTTATAGGTTTAAACCAGGTTTTAATTGATACGTTACGTGGTGCGTGACGATGCAGCATTGCTTATCTCTCTGGTGGGAAAAATATCATTATTACCGATGTTGTTGTGTATTGTGACAATTAACTTACATAAAGCAATAGCAGGTTGAGAAAAATACGGAAGCTGATTACTTAGTTACTCGTTATATTACTATAGTACGCAGTTAGGATGTATTTATACAAAGCGAAAATGTTTTTTTCTGCAATATTTAAGTCGGCAATATTTATGTAATTATCGAGTTTCATTCGTTTTCGTTTCACTGGAACGTTTTTGAGAAGAAAAATATCGGAGAACACAGTGAGATATCCAAACGGCTTATGAACCAAATTTTACTTTTCTTTACAATTTTGTAATACTAAAAAGGCAATATTTGAACGTTAACGTGAATCTACACAAACAATTACAAACAATTTTACATACGAGTAAATTTGAAACTTAAATTTTAAACTAGATAAACGCATTTTGTCATTACTATTCATACCCTTTAATGTCTGTATCTGATCCAATTTTGGCAGGTGTTCAACTGCCCAGCAAACCTGGCCTCCCACCGCCGCTGGCACAAGCCCCGGGTGGCAGGAGCCACCAAGCGCCGCGATCCGCCTTCCTCAGAGGCCGGCCGGTTTCCTTGCCAGCAGTGCGGCAAGCTGTTCCGAAGGCAGGCCTACTTGAGGAAGCATATGACGGCGCATGAAGCACCAGACACTGAGGAGAAGGAACCCTCGGCCTTTCGGCAGGTGCAAGCTGATTATCCCACTTATCAACCGGTAAGTTTAATTTTATAATAAAGTTTAATAATCAATATGATGAGTGTAGAGGAAGCAAGAGAGATCTGTAAGGATGGTAGCAAGTGGAAATCGCTATTCTCTGCCTACCCTCACGGGAAACAGGCGGAATATTATGGGTCTCTAATGATTGTCATAAAAATATTTGTTATAATATAGTTCGAAATAATGTTTTTCCACATAATCATAATTAATATAAATTAAAATTAAAATAATATTTTTTTAACATAATTGTTTTGTAATAAATACAAATTATCATAAACATAAATAATCATAATATAATTTAATCATTATAGTAATACTCATAATGTACAGAGAAAAGAGAACTCATAATGTACGGATGCACTCAGAAAAAAAGGTAAGAATTGTTAAGTTTTTGTTTTTTTGTTGTTTATGTTCGCGGCTTAGGGGTGGCCCAAGGGCCACCCCCGCCGCACCCTAACCTATACTAGTGTTTGTGTCAATTTAATGTGAAATAGGTATAATCAAATTTTACATAATGTCTTCAAATGTCATCAACAAAATAAAAGACGAACAAAATAAAAAAGAAAATATGTTTATGACAATAACAATTATGAAAAATCCATTATGATAAACCATTTTATAAAAAAAAATCTGTATGACAATCTATGATTATGACTAAACAAATATTATTACAATAAATATTATTTGAATCAAATATTATGATAAAAAAATTATGAGAAAGGCTTTATGACAAACCATATAATGATTATTAACCTTATGAGAAATGAAAGGATCCCTAATATTATGTATGTAAGTTTAATTTTTCTTTCGAAACATTTTCCTTATTCGATTTTAGCTAATATAGGTACCTAAGTGACCATTTCACTTTCTATCGATTTAGATAATAAAAAAAATTGAATTCTATTTTAAACATATGTGGAAAAGAAGGACATGATATTGATTGTAGTACATCATTCTAATAGAAATGCATGCAGAAGTAGTTATTAATTATTCTTGTTTTGACTGATAGTGGAAAATAATCGAACGCTATTTAGTATTCCAGCGGTCAATTAATTATTCGACAAATAAACTGTTAATGTTTTGCTTTACCGTATTTTTTTCTAATATCTTTTGAACTACGTAATTATATTTGTTATACAAACAAGAACCTTTTAGGTACTAATTTTTTGCAAAACTTGCTTCGTCGTTAGTCAAACTCTATGTATGGAAAGCGCGAACGTTTAATAAACAAATCTATGCATATAAAATGATCAAAAAACATGTAAAAAAAAAACAACCAACGAGCTGAATAGTATTAGTAAATCACATTTTTCTTTTTCAATCTCTAACCAGGAGCCTATTCAGGACACGAACTTCAACTCTTTCTGGAACAAGATTCCAGCGCCGCCCCACGAGCTGAACTGGGAGGACATGCGCGCGCGCTGCGTGTCGTCCTGCTCCTCGGAGGACTCCAGAAGCCTGGACGTCACGGGCTCAGAGGACGAGGGTGGAGGGGTGGGGGACGGCTGACGACGCGTGCTGCGGCCAGTGCCGCGCTTCCCTCCATACGCCGTCCTCACCAATACTCTGTATCCTTACACCAGCACTTACAGCCATGATGCTCATTTGTACTTTTCATGAAAAAAAAAGATCATCTTATTGATATTTTATAAAGCTTAGTACATTTATTTCAAAATATTTAAATCATATTACCTAAATAGAGGCTTTTAAAAATAATAATTCATTATGTAAAATAGTATGACACTGTATAATTAAACTTTGAGCTCGAGAGTAAGGAAATCAAATCTGCAAGCCCAACATTACAGTACCTATTTTTAATTATTTCAGTTATACAAAGAAGTGTAAATAGCTTATTTAAATTATATGATACGTAGAGTAGGTAATTAGATTTAGCTCATTATATTAATTGTAAATACGTATTTTGATCTCCTACAGCAACATTCCAAATTTTTCCACTGAGATGTAAGACATTTCACGTGATTGTATTAGTTTTAGTTTTAATTTATTGCAGACAAATTAATGTACAGGTTTGCTACGTGTACCTAGTATTTAAGCGAAAACGCTTATTATTTTAGTGGTAGGTTACTAATATCTGCCATCAGTGCTGTTTTACAAGTTTATAATAGAACAAACGTCGCTACAAATATTTTCCTTTGAAGTGATTTCCCAACAGCCCAACAGCCTAATATATTTTTTTTTTTTTGAACATAGAATCAAATTTAATTCAGATATTACTTCGGCTGGTCGAAAATAGCAATTAAGTTTTTAATAGAATAAAGATAAATCCATCAAAATGTTAACAGTCCAAATATCCGCAACCGGCTTTGTCAAAATTAGTCTAAGAAAATAAATTATGACTTTATATTTTAATCATGATCATTTCAGCCCTTTTTTAGCCAACTGCTGGGCATAGGCTATTCTTCTAATTTTAATTATTAGTACCTATAAAATTTCTTCAAGCACCAGCCTAACCGTTTTGGGCCTTTCAAGACGTCATTTATCACTAATACGTAACCAAACATGTCTCCAGCCGTCTTCGTTTCGATTGAGTGCAGGCGCGAAGGGTCATCGCGATCGATCGGATGCACGAGCATATTTTTAGATGCACGCCACCTTCTGATAAATATTGGACGAGGCCGTTCATCGGAATTGAGACAGGAAAGTAGGCCGGCCGATATCTAAGTCGACTGCACTTTTTTACAAATGTTTCCTTTACCTTTGAAAAAATAGAGTAACTATAGGTACCTAGGTTATGCCTTCTATGTGTCATCGTGTCATACTTATATTAATTCTGTGATCGTGTGAGAAATTACAATGTAGCTATTAAATAAAAAAAAATAATATTATTTAATAATATTATTTAATAATGTTGCAATGTAGGTGTACTTTTTCTCCGAATAGATGCTACGAAAATTGTCATCGTAGGAACAAAGATCTCAATCTACCCATTTCGTAAACACGTTAAATCTAGTCAAAAAAAAAACTAGTCATCAAATAAATATCTTTACAATATTTTATAGGATATTTTCGTATTTACACAGAATTTTGAATATTTAATAAAACAATGATTATGGTCTCAATATCTAGTCTAGTTGTCTACATAAATATTTTATTTACAAAGTTGAATTAAGTACGTTGTCTAGTCATTATCAAGTCAAATTTATTTTAAGAATATAAAACATAAAATTTTATTTTTCAAAATTATACAATCTAGTCATGCAAATTAATACTAGTCATAAAATCTAGTCTTGCATTTTTTATCTTTTAAAAACGTCTAGTCATAACGTTTTAGTTTATCATTTCTAGTCATATCAACAGTCATATATGTATCTAATAATAAAAATATAGATAAAAAAATTATTTACAAAATACAAAATAGTGAACCATAAAAGTAACCAAAAGATTATTTTCTAATATAGCTGTCTTATGGTAACTTTCTTATGGTTATTAAAAAAATATATTTTCAACAAAAACAAGGTCGAAATCTTAGAGTAAGACTAACAAACCAAATGATACGATACACTCTGTTTAGATTTGTTTTAGAGTCATTTTAAAAATGTTACGTGAAGTGAAAAAGATGTTTCAACCAACGGAACTTTATGACATACCTTTGTGTATATTATTATTTTCTAGTAAATTTTACTGATCTCATAAGACTCAAAAGACTAAAAATTGCGATGACTCTTTGAAAAAACGAAAAAGTTTATCGAAATCAATTTATCTGAATAGTCGACAATGATCTTATTCATATACTTAAAACTTAAACATCACTGATGGTATGATTTTTATTCTATGTAGTTCTAAAGTAAATACATATTATTTGTATTACATTGATAATATCACAACCACTTTCTTAGAATTGATTGTAATTATTAAAAATACCTTTTTATCAAATATTACGAAAGTAAATGTACCCGTTAACTTGTTCACATAGTTATATGTAGAGTTAGAATAACTTATATAAATACATGCTTCTTACAATGTGGTTTAATAATTCTGAAATATATAAAAATTAAGATTTTAGGAATGTGAATATTTTATTATTTAATATAGATGCGTAGAATTAATAAATAACTTAATATATATGATATGATATATCCATTGATATATACTTATTGAGTGGAATCTAGTCAGTGTGTTTTTTGCAACGCGTTCCAAAGATTTGTATATGAAAAGACGCTATTTATTTTTATTTTAATATATAAATAAATTATGATAATTTTATTTTCCTTATTTTAATTCTGAAAAATCTTTAGTTATATATTTTTAATTTATTTATATTTAGTCGAATGAAGTTTTCATGTGACTTAAGTATTAATTTCGAGTTTGTGTTTTTGTAAGATCTAAGAACGTTCATTTAATATTTGTAAATAATAACTAGTTTTAGTACCTGTCTATATCATGTAAATTTAATAATCTTTTTTTTTTCTAACAATATACAGCAACTTATGCAATTATAGAAAATAAAATGAAACACGTTGTTCTGATATAAAATAATTACATATGACATAAATAAAATGTATACTTACTGTATAATATTTATTTTATATTCATATTTTAATTATGAATAAAAAATAACTAGCCACATTTCATCACTATAAATATCAGATTTCTGCATAATTTACTTACTAAAAATAACTTAGTTGGCGTAGTGTTTAGAAATTATAGAAATGCACTGGTAAAACCTTAGTAGCTACGTAGCATTATATGTTTTGATTAGTTTTAGACAATGTGCATTATGTAGATATTTATTTTAAAATTATTAAATTTTAATGTATGCATATTTATTAGACAGCAATTAAAAGTACTTAATAAAAAGATATCTATTCAACTATGTTTTCATTTTGCGTATTCCTACATACATATATACATAGAATCACGTCTTTATCCGTAACGGGGTAGACAGAGCCAAGAGTCGTGGGAATCGAAGGCCACGCTTAGCTGAATAGTGAGCTCTCTGATGGAATGGAGATTCAGGTATAGTGACAGGTTGCTAGCCCATCGCCTATGAGTGGAGGGATCCCCAATTTAAAGCCCTTGCGTATTCCTCTTTCCTGCATTTCAATGTTAGATATTAGAGAGAAACCTAGAAAGAGTTGATGAATAATAAGATAAAAGTCGCCATCTTCTTGGTTTGCTGAACAAAACTTACTTTTTCTAAAGAATTGAAAGCAGAACTTCACTAGGGGTGTTTTGGGTATTATTGCGTTTTTACAGGGTTGAAAACGTTTCCGATCCGATCATTAGATGGCGCTGATCCAAAATCCCCAAATCTTTTATTTATTCCATAACAAAATAAATAATGCTCTCTCATTTTATGTTTTTGCATAATACAAAATCTCTTCATATCAATGAGAATTTTATTTTCTCTTCATGACTTTTATAACTGTAATAAAAAAGTTTATAAATGAATTAGCTAGTAAATCATTTCCGAAGCTCATTTTTATTCAAGTAATTTAAAACTAGATACCTATGACGTTAATGATCATCATACAGCATTGCTGCATATCTATAAGGATTAAAGCCATAACAATACCTCATAATTGCAATTTGCAATTGATTGCGTGCTTATTATCATGAAAGAGTGCATTAAAGGCTAACAGTTTCTTTGCTTAGCTTTAGTTTTACAACATAATTCGACCGGGAAACATGAAGATCTTTTCAGTAATAGTAACTCTAGTAGTATTAAGATCATATAAATGTAATGTGACTAATAGAGTCAAAGATTTGGAGACAACAACCAGATTTTCCACAAATGAAAATAGTGCTCCCGTAGATAGGAAAGAGGTGACAGAAAGGACTCACAAAGTGGTAAAAGAGAATAAAGAGTATGTGTATTTAGAGAATGTGTTGTTTGCGTTGAAACATCAGAACTGGACGGATGAGGAGCAGCCATGCCTGAACCAGACACTGCGTCTGATTCACGGCCTTCAGAACTTCACGCTATGGGCTGTTTGGGGTGAGTCTTTAAGAAAATTATTTTCTGGTGAATCAAACAGATCCTAGATTTTCTATGGAATCGACATGTTTTTGCCGCTTCAAACTGATAAATAAAAAATAATAACACAATAAAACCAGTAAGCGGGTGTTAATAATAAAAATTACAGGAAAATTAAAATATAAGGTATTTTACAACTATAATATCTACCTGTATCAAATAATTTTTGTCAGGTCAGTTTCATTAAATATTATTTTGTGTTTAATGCAAGATGTAGGTATTAAAAAACATTAAAATCTTAGAAAATTATAAATTATCAAAATGAGTAAAAGGAACAATGAGTTTCACTCAGCGTTAAGTATGACCGACTTCACCTCATTCAGTAGGTAGGATGAATATACATTTTTCTTTATTGTTATTTCATGGTTTTAAGTTTTATGATGGAAGTCGGTTAATTTTTTTTGAAAAAAAGTTTTAATTTATCATTTTTAGTGCTTCAACACCTATTTTCTATAATGAAAACTTAAACTTTTACTTCACTGGCCGAAAATAAAGAATTAAGAATTCGAAACTTTTTATGTCAGTTTGATTTGAAATGTCAGAACATGTCTAATTGCCTATTATTTTTGACACATAAACCCTCCTTATTTTAAAAATGCTGAATGTTTCTCTCCGTGGTATATACGGGTTAAAAATAATTCATCATCATCATCATTTATTCATACAAACAATTTACAATAGGAAGTCGTATCTTGAAATCAGGTACCGTTAGAATTCCCAATTTTTGAAAATGTGGATTATAAGACTCTTGTGGAGATATACGTACCATTGCGCGTAAAGCTCGTTTTTGGGATACAAAAGCTCTGTTAATGTTGTAGTCGTAATTTTCAATGTCATTGTCATGTATTATAGCATTAGTTTCATCAGCAAAATTAATTATTTCTATGTCAGGTATACATTTATTATTCATATAGTTGATCAAATCATTGGTAAAGATTATAAATAATATGGGCCCTCCTTGTGGGACACCTCTTTTAATATATACAGTTTTAGATTTAGCCGTGTTTTCACACCCATCTTCTATATGATTTATTTCAACAAACTGTTTTCTATTTGTTAGATACGACCGAAATAAATTAAGCCACTTACCTCTAATTCCTAGATGCTCAAGTTTTTTTATAAGTATCCCACTTCGAGCAACAAGGACTTCCGCGCGCGGCCCAGAGTCCGTGTTGCTCTATGGTATCCCATGATCAACTACATCGAACGCGGAGCTAAGATCAAGGAATAAACCCGCCACTTTCTTTTTTTCATTAAGCCTTTTTGTAACCTCACCAATCAGGTTATAAATTGCATCCTTAGTACCTTTACCCTGTTGATTCTAATATTATTCAGAATAAAATCTTTAAAAAAATTTACTTTGTGGAAATTGAGCTACCACTTTAAATGTTATTGCTACAAATTATCTGCCTAAGTAATCATGATCCAACTTTTATAATCGCTATTTCTATGTTGGGGATATACACAGAAAATCGAAGGGCATGCTGTCGCGGTCTTTTGCTCTATAAGCAATGTTGGTATTTTTATATTTTGTTAGGTATCTTTAAAATTACCAAACAGATTCTGACGTGGTTAAAATGGGACCAACTTGACAATAAACCCTTTCGAATAAAAAATCAATTTTGGAAATCAGTCCACTCTCATACCTAGGCCGGTCCCCTAATAGGGGACCGGCCTAATAGAATTGTTAAAAATATGTAATTTTATGATAGAATACATATAATTAAACCCATTTTGCGACTTTTCAGCACGAGTTTATTCTCCAGAGCTAATTTATTTGAGTTCAAACTTTTAGGGAAAGTCCATTTTCTACGCGTGACGTCACATGAATGTACGTTTAGTTAGGGGCGTTTTGGTATCGTCCAAAAATCGCTTGAAAATGTGAATTGTTTTTGGCTATGTCTTGGAAAATACCTTGGTTATGGATGTGATTATTTTACGGATAATTCTATTAATGTGAGGTATTTCAAAGAAGCATCAAAAAAAAAAGTTGTCCGGTCCCCTATTGGCGGAGAAATCGGCGAACATACACATACATACACCGAAACATATAACCTCCTCCTTTCTTGGGAAGTCGGTTGAAAAGGGCGCCAATTTCTTCCTGAGAAAAAAAGTACCTACGTAAAAAAAAGTACTTATATTATGGATTCTATAACTTGGTTGCAAGTGCTTTCGCTTCGATTTTGATAGTCGATTTTGTTCGTTTAAATACTTTTGCTTTTTTTGTTTATTTCGGCCATGGCGACAGTTTTAAGAAATCTAGACTCTCTCTCTCAGTAGTTTAGACATAAGCCATATGTGAGCTCAAGTTAGTGTTGTAAAAACGCTCGAGTCGGCGCTTAAACGCTCGAGTCGGAGCTCGAGCAGTTTGCAAACGCTTGAGTCGGCGCTCGAGCATTTAAGCGCCGACTCGAGCAGTGGCTTTAGCGTTTTAAAACGCTTGAGCGTCCAAACTCGACGCTTCGTCCAAACTCGATTTGAGCGTAAGCGCGAGCTTCATGAATACGAGTAATTTTAAAAAGAGATTTTTTAATATTTAGGTTATACTAGCTGTTTTCCTATGACTTCGTCCACGTAAATTATAGCCTATGTTACTCAGGGGAAACGAGTATCATTCTTATAGCGAAAGAACTTTTGAAATCGGTCAAGTAAGTGGTTTTGAGTTTATCCATTACGAACAAACACGCAAACACAAAAATCTTTCCTTCCGAGTTCCGAAGAAAACTAGAAATCCTTATAGTTTCGTCATGTCTGTCAGTTTATCAGTCTATCCGTCTGTTAGACTGTCAGTCTGTCTGTCCGTCCGTCCGTGTGTCTGTCCTAGGCTTTGCTGAGAGACTATTGCTACTGGAAATCTACAATTTGGTATTATTATTTACGCGGAGCGAACTGTAGAGCACAATCACGAAAAATTTTTTCTATTAAATTTTTAATTTATTTTTCTAATAATATCACTATAATTTTATTTATTGAGAAATAGGTATTCCACATTGCAAATACAATAATAGCGTAATGATAACTAATAGGAAATACGCAATATGGTATTAACTGTTCTGAGACTTACTAATGTTAATAAACTCTGCTTGCAAAAAGTTACTGTCACAATATTCTAAATGATTTATTAAATATACCCACTTACCAACCTACCTACAATGAAAAATTATTACGGACGCTGCGACGCTTGAGATGGAAACCCGAGCGTTAAAGTCGCGAGTCTTACCTAACGCTCGCGAGCGTTCAACGCTTGAGCGTTTAACGTTCAAGTCTTCAACGCTCAAAAGCGTCAACTCAGCGCTCAACGCTCGACTCTCAGCGCTCATTTTTACAACACTAGCTCAAGTTCAAGCTCACTTAGGGCTTATGTAGCCAATCTTATTGGTGAAGATCCTCGCACACTGCGGACATGTGAGCAGCATTTGTTTATTTATGTGTTAGATTAAATGTATCACCTAAGCCATTTCTCATAGGTAACAAACAATATTAAATAAATTGGAAGAGGTGAATAGTGACGTCAGTGATATTATACTTACAAATAGTTATAGGCCCTATTCGCCCGATACCTGAAAACCCAGTTTTATTTTATTTAAGTTCCAAGATACTTTGCATGCGTCAAAAATTCAAAATATCTTCTTACAGATTGGGACTCTATAGCGTCAGAGCCACTAGGACTATTATATGGAAACCGTTACCAACTGGGAAACTTCGATGAGTGCCTGTACACGACCTGGGCGGAATCGAACCCGGAACTGAAAACCCAGTACTGTCTCTCCGAGATAGTGCTCGAGAGAACAGACCACCCGGTGAAAAAGAGAATTATGAGTTTCGAGAAAAATCCAGAACCCTACGGATCTGCGATCGATCACCTTATGGTAAGTGTTAGTTTTTTCAATCCCCACTAGAAAATTGTTAAGGATGTTTCAGCAAGATCTTGAATTTGTAAAAAAACACATTTTTCAACCGACTTCAAAAAAAGAGGAGGTTCTCAAGTCTGCTGTATTTTTTTAAATATAAAATCTCTAGTCAAATCAATGTTTTACTGGATATTTTTTTTATCACTAGGTTACTTTTTTGGAAAAAAATAACTACATGCGAAGATGTTTGTAAAACTCGTTCATGCAAAAACTAATACTGGGTATATACGTAATTATGTAAGTAATATTATCACGCCTTTTTCCCGTAGGTATTTATATCCTGAATTATCAGAAGCAAAGCCCTTAGATCAACACATAAAAATATATTTATTTATAATTGATATATTGTTTGTTTGTTTGTTTGTAAACTCTTTATTGCACATACACACAAGAAAAATACAAAAAATTAGTGAAACAAAAAGAGAGGCGTACAATGGCGGAATTATCCCAAAAAGGGCTTTCTTCCAGTCAACCAAGTGTTTGAAAGGAATTTTTGAATGAAATAAGAAGGGAAGCGTAAAGCAAAAATCAGAAAAAGAATAGAAGAACACGAAAATACATACACCAAAGTATACATAAATACATACAAAAAATATATATATATATATACAATACATATACATAAATACATTCACACTCAAATGTCTAAAGAATCTTTATATAAACTTTTGAGTTGAGATTTGAAGGAGGAAAGCGAAGGAGCCATCTTTATGTTAAGAGGAAGCTTGTTCCAAATTGTATACTTGGGAGCAATATTTCAGCACCAAGTAACACACTCCCGGCCTATGAACGAGCTGACGTGGGGCGTGTGCGTGCCCGCAGTATGCTCGTCTCTCTCAGTGGAGAGGCTTCTGTCCACGATGCTCGCGCGCAGCCACCTGGCCGCGGCGGGAATGAGACCGAAGATATCCGTCAATGAGAAGTGCCAGACGGCCGAGCCACTGGAATACGATGGACTTTTTTACGCATTTATGTAAGCATTATTGTATTTTCTTGATTTTTATTTGGACTAGCTTTTGCCCGTGGGAAATTTACGACGGCGAACTTCGTCAATTTCTCACGGCAACAGTGCTTTCTCCCGGGATGAAAGGTACCCTATGTCCTTCTCAGTACTTCTAATAATGTGTATGCAAAATTTCAGGATGATTGGTTCAGTAGATAGTAGTATAGTAGCGTGAAGAGGTAACTAACAAACTCACTTTCGCATTTATAATATTAGTTAGGATTTTAACAGGAGCAGGCTAAAGAGTGCATCTTTGAATATTGTGAGAAGTATCTTCATTTTTATTGTTTCTTTCAGGATCAGCACTGCAATCTTAGTTTGTATCTGTCTGGTGTGTACTTACATAAATTGTAGGAACCAGAGAACTGATCAAGAAAGTAAGTATGTAAGTAAATTTACATTTTTTATTCATAGAGTTTTTATGATAAAGTCTTTGTATATTAATTGGTTTTTTGTTTTAATTGTAGCTAACGCGATAATTAAAGCATTATGTATGAAGGAAAATGGCAAAAATCTGTTGAAAGTCAATAAAGGGGGCGCTGAAGTTCTGTACGGCATTCGTTTCCTGACTATTTGCCTGATAGTGTTGGACCATCTGGTCGGCATACAGTATGGAGGACCTATAAGCAACGGACTCTATGTGGATGGCGTAAGATTTATCACAATTTTTTACATAATAATGTATCCTGTTCGTTGCTAAATCTAGGCATTTGCCAATTCGTAACATTCTGTACAATTTCAGTAACAGGTATGGTTTAAGTTAATTTAGTTTTTGTAGTTTAAAAAAAAATATATAATGTTTTGCATGACTTTTCAGGAAATTAACTCTTTCAAAGCCATGCTGGTGCTGCATGACGACCTGTTCGTGGACACCTTCTTCTTCCTGTCGGGGTTCCTGTTAGCCTCGGCGGTAGTGAATGTGCTCCCGAACCTCTTCATCATGTTCCTGAAAAGATATATCAGGTACATTTCATTTCGGTACATAAGGTGTATCATATTGTTACGTTGTTCGATTAATTAAACCAGGCGAACAAAAAATCTTAGAGGTTCGATTTCGTATAAAATACAACGGTGTATTTTGCATGCAATCAGAACATCCAATAAAAGAAAAATATAAATTATCATATGTAACAAGAACAATGCATTTTTACCATGTGCAGGTCTGGTCATATTCCTTATTCTCACAAAATATGCAAACATCGCATTCGGCAGAGGAGGAGACTGGGACTGCGATGATACAGTTGACACACATCATAAAGCAATACCTGAATATGAATCCAAAGATCCGATCGTGATGCATAAAACATGACTGAGTCATGAAAGTCTGAAATTTAGCACGAAACCGTTTTATGCATTTTCAGATTAGTAGTAGCATTCGCCGTGGTAATATTTTACATCTGCGCTGTATTCCCGTACACTGGTTCTGGACCCTTGTGGAACAGAGCCATTGAAGGAGACACGGACAAATGTAAGAAGACCTGGTGGATCAGTTTGTTGATGCTCAACAATTACATCGAGACTGAAAATATTGTAAGTATTATTGGAAAACTGACGAATGGTATCTAGTCTAGCTGGTGACGAGCATAGGGATTAGAAGAGCTAATTTTACACAGATTCTCGGATTCAATCTTTAGCCCGGTCTCAATTAAAATAATTATTACTTTCTTGATTTTTTGAGTGCGTGTATTTCTAATGATATTTCATCACTATGTAAGTATTCCACTATGCCATCGTATACGAATACGATGGAGCATATTTATCGCAGTAACTGTAACACAATCACTGCCTTTTTTCTTACTTAATCTATGTCAATATTATTCCAGTGCCTGATCGTGTCCTGGTACATCGCCAGCGACTTTCACTTCTTTGTCGTCACGCTGCTAATCTACTGGATCTACAAGCACTACCCTGGCCTCGGCATCACCCTCGGTATAGGAGTCTTCACTGCCTCCATCATTGCAACCAGCGTCATCAACTACGTCTACAAGTTGACGCCTGTACAACTTTTTACATACCAGTATGTATAATTTATCTTGGTTTTTCTGTATGTGGTTCTAAAATAGGACAGGTCTGTACCTGTCCTATTTTAGAACCACATTATTTATTATTTGTTTATGCTCTTCTTGACCTAAAAAAATATACGCTTCTCTGTAGAAGCGTATATTTTTTTAGGTCAAGAAGAGCATAAACAAGTGCGAATGGCGTAGTCTACAATATTAGATTTACTGAAATGCTAGTAGTTTGTAGTTTGCTATACGAAAACTATAAATGCAAAGTGAAAAAATTTATAAAAAAAAATAAGGGAGGAAAGGAAATATACTAGATCTCAACAGTTGTAATGAATAATGCCGCGGTATTTTTCCATATCTAATACCCATATTCATGTCTCTTGCGTGACTTCTATAATTGTTTTCCTACTTATTGCTTAACGGCGGTTTCTTCAATACTAATTGTTCGATGATTTTATCCAAGATAACACTCCATGTTTCATCTTTTTGTGACTATCAACTACATGTTGAGGAATGAATGAATGTCTATATTTCCTTGGCTGATTCTGTGAAGTTGGTTTTAGAATCATTATATTATATTGGGTAAATAAAGCCAGCGTTTGTCAGAGATAGATAATAAATATAGAGAGATAATTCGGAATTCGTATTTTTAACATATTTATTCTTAATTATTTTGTGATTGTTTGATAATCATCTTCCTTTTTCTTCATCGTGATAAATATCTCTTTGTTTCATTAATCATTACTCAGTATCATTGAATTATGGAAGTAATAAGTACTTTGTACAACAAAGTACTTATTACTTCCATGCATTGCATTTATTATTAACCACCTGGCGTAATCACGATTATGAAATTGCATTAAAAAATCATACAGGGAATCGTGAACCCAGTTAGGTAAACTGATTAACAGCTAAAATGTGCATTTATATCTATCTAGTACCTATAATATTATACATACTATCAGCAATATAATCTTTGTTCCAAAATGTTCCTTATTCCTTGGTACAGTGGTTCCTTACATCATACCATTAGTATTCTGTTGCTAGTACTATCCTTAATTTCTTTACAGATTCGTAACGGACATCCGTGGAAACGAACAGTTCCACCTCACATACATCAAGAGTCACACTCGATACCCTCCGTACCTTATAGGATTCCTGTGTGGCTTCGCCTACGTGCGCTTCAAGAACTCTGCTAAAAGAATATCTCAAGTATGTATGAGCATTCCTATATCGTTATTTGTTGGTAGAGAAGAGGCGGCACACAAAAGTAAGATTTGAGAAAAGGTCAAAACTGTTTCTTACCTGTTCGAATTTGTTGAGTTATTGAGCTTAACTTCCTTATGAATAAGCTTTCACCAGGTCAGGTGTAGTTATGCACCAAAATCAATATCATAGAATTCAAGATTGAGCGAGGCTCTTATCAGTGGAGTTTCTTACATTATTCTCTTTCTATTGCCAACTTTTTCACTTTCTTCTTTTACTTTATTTGCTTCATATAACTGATGATTGATTATGGCCTGTGGTGTGGCCCTAGAATAGCACCAACCCATCTCTTCCCGTGGGTGTCGTAAGAGGCGACTAAGGGATTTAAAAACACCGGAGGATGGGCAGCAGCATCTTTCCGCGTACTATGCCATCACACTGCGATCGCCAACCCGCCTGCCAAGCGTGGCGATTACGGCAAAACCCTCCATGGATGAAATCCTTGGGGGAGGCCTTTGTCCAAGAGTGGACGTCTTTCGGCTGAGAGAAGAAGAAGAAGAACTGATGATTGATGATTCCACGATGAAACAGTACTAAAATGACAGAGTCATATTAGTAATGTTGATTTCCAGCTATGGTCCTGCGTAGGCTGTGGCCTAGGCCTACTGGTGATGCTGCTGGTGATGGTGGACGGCGTGTGGTTCCTGTGGCGCGCGTACGGCGCGGTGGAGGGCGCGCTGTACGCCGCCTTCAACCGCCCTGTCTGGGTCGCCGGCCTCGCGCTCGTCTTCTTCTCGCTGGCTTTTGGACGAGTTCGTAAGTGTTGCTTCACTTCTTCTATTAGGTACATGATCAGCCATGGTCTATAGTAGGGTGCGTTCTGGGCCTACTGGTGATGCTGATGGTGATGGTGGACGGCGTGTGGTTCCTGTGGCGCGCGTATGGCGCGGTGGAGGATTTCAAATCGTCATATACTGAATAGGCTGAATTAGTTAGTTGACGTCAGAAAATTTCATAAAGCTAAGGTTACTACCGCCTCAAAATCATATAATTATAAGCCTTATTCATGAGCTACTAGGTGCTCCCCGGGGCTTCGCCTCGGCATCGGGATAAATACTACTAGTGTTCTAAACTTCATCGAAATGCAGCCAGTAGATTTTGCCACTGTCTGGTCCTGGCAGAAGGGGAAAACCAAAGAAGAGCTAGCCAAGGAGGATTTGCGTGCCAATGCCTCAGAATTAAGGATGCCGAAGAGCGTGCAAAGTGGAAAGAAAATGTAGGACTCTGGGCTCCGACGCGTATGCTGAGGATGGAACCGTGAAAACTCAGATGACGGGAAGAGGGAGAGCATCCAGTAGATTTTGCGTGATTAAGTAAAACAATCACAAACATAACAAACTCACAACTAAACTTTCGCATTTATAATATTAGTAGCATTAGCAACCTCTCCAAGCTTTGCATAGATTTTTTTACCTTATGATGCGACTTAAATGTAAAGTGAATTTAAATTTGAATTTTCTATCCAAATGTTACTTGTTCAAAATCAAAGTGGCCTATTCGAAAAACACCTACTTTATTTGAACCTCTCTCTATAATCATTTTTTTTTAATTTCCAGCACTAGTGGAGGGTTTTCTATCATGGTACCCATGGGTCCCGCTCAGCCGTCTGACGTATGGTCTATACCTCATGCACACTCTCTTCATAACAAGACACATCTACTCTACCCGCAACTCTGTCTACCATGATGACCTCAATGTGGTAAAATATTATTATCATTTGAATGATTGATTGTAATACAATTTATTAAGAACCGAATCGGAATTCATACTTTTTTACAATGCTGCTTGCCTAAAATGTTTGAATGCCGTCATTTATTAAGTGGCTAGGCAGTTAATTGAACGGCAGTTAGCTGCAACATATACCTAGATACAAGTACTTAGGGTGTGATCGTTAGTTATATAAGCTGGGAGTAAATGCAGGTTTATGTGTCCACATTTGATCAGCGTAGGAACCTTCGGAACCTTACAATGCGCGTGGCGTGAACAGCACCCGCACTTGACCAATTATTTCTAAATATCAGAGTCGATCCCATACAAGCAGTTAATCATATTATAAGTAAGTACTCTTTAGTCGTATTTCCTCATGACTGAGGGTCGTGGTCATTATATAGAATGAAACACACAGAAAGACTAGGTAAGAATTTTTAATAGAGTGGTTTGCCATTGCCTTCTCCACTTCACACACTAGCTGATAATCATCAACCAGCGTGCAGGTTTTCTCACGATGTTTTCCTTCACCGGAAGCAAGTGGTGGTCGATAAAAACTAACATAGGTACAATCAGATTGGTATACAAACTCATATAGCACTGGCATTATTCGAACCTGAGACATTTTAGGTCACAGCCCTACCAACTACTAAACGAGTACTTTACCAGCAGAAATTTTGCCAATGATTTTAAATTTACCCTGATAATCAAGCTAACCAACTCGTCTCCTACAAACCAGGTTTATTTTCAGCTAACGGTATGGCTCGGGATCATATTCTGGGGCTGTATGAGCTCTCTCATCATCTGGCTGCTGGCTGAAGCGCCCGTCAACAATCTGTTTCAACTTCTATTTGCTCCTAAGTAAGATTTCTTACGTTTATTTTGTCATTCTACCACTTAATTTGTTGTTAGTTTGCGGGCTGGCGGAAAAACATAAAAAGAAAAAAAACTTTTTGTATCTGCTGAAAACAAGCTAACTTACTTTATTGTATAGAAAATTACTTAAAGTCAAAAAACGAGTCACAAAAGCTATTACCACAGCTTTTTCTATTGATAGCATACACAGCTATCAATATTATGAAATAAGTGTAAGAAAAAAAAAATATTCTGTTCTATTAAATATGTATCTTTCATAAAAAATCTTCATAAAAAAAAGAAGTTCGAACGACCATGAATTAGATTGAAATATGATTACCTAATTACTTTTATTTTATTAATTTTTTTAAATATTTTGTTTGATTTTTTAAATTTCAGATCAAAGAAAACTATCTATGGGAATGAGCGTGGAAATGCCACAACCAATACCAGCAGTGTGGCCACGATAGCGAATTGCTCGGGAAATCTTCGGGACAACCTGCCAACCGTCATATGTTTTTCAAAGATGTGAATAAGTTTTAATTCTTACATGAAATTATGCAAGTGCTTTATCCTGTTTTTAATTTTAAGTTATTGCGTGCGATTTAAGTACAAATTGAAATTATTTATAAATAATACATCATAGTAATGACATACTTAATAAAAAACAACAATATATTATTATAATAAATTGAAAATACATAAAAGTTATAAAACTTTAATTTGCGTCACCTATCCGTCCACCACAGAACAAATAAATGCGATAAAACTACGAAGCATTCACTACACTCTGGCTACGAGGTGCTACGTGCTATCTGTGGCGCTACGAGGTGCTACGACTCCACTACTAGGTGTATTAAGTTTCCAATAGATGGCGTTATGCTGCAGACATCATACGAATATCTACTCGTATCGTGTCGTAACATTAATCATGTGACTTCATACTTATGCAAATCATACATTTTTCTAGGTGTTTGAACTTTGTATTTCTAGCCTCTGCTCCAAAGTTATTACCTTTGAATTGGTATTGGCAAATGTAGTAGTAGGTAGGTAACTATTTAAGTTCCGGTATAGGAAAACATCGTGAGGAAACCTCTTTAGTTGACGATTGAATTAGAAAAGACCACAGAAATATTTATTTTTTCTATTATTATATGTCTGTGGAAAAAACAATGGCACACCAGACACCACTCAATTAACATTATTGCCAAGAAAGTCGCTGCGTTACCATGCCACTTATAATATAATAGTTTATTCGAATAAAATATTATTATGGTACAAATGATGTTAAAATAATGGAGTCATAAATGAGAGGAAGATGAGAGAGAGCATCCAGTAGATTTAGATTTTTTTTTTTTTACTTGTCATACATTTAGATGCAGATAAACCTGACCCCCCTGATGAGATAGGATTCGGTGACCCACCCATAGTCATGAGGAAAGGATACATTCAGTTTTTCTTGTCTTTTCGTTGCTCTTTGCTCATTTGCACCCATTTTGCACCCACCCCAAAATGATATAAATATTATATTGAGAGAACTGCACAATTAGCCTGGTAGGTAAGTACTTACTGTAAATTAAACAATGCATGCTGAACCAAGAAGCTAAAATAAGATCACCTAAACGTAAATGTCAAAGGTCAAGGCATTTCTTTCGCTGAAATATTGTTATATCGCGTTTCAGCATGCATAATTTTTTCTAAGTTTATCTGGGTATACCTACCTCATACCTACCTACTTAAAAAAATGTAGGTTAGGTAGGTACCTAGCAATAGTTAACCATCACCATTTTTATAGCTAACTACAAGCTAACTATAACTATTTTCACAATCATTTAATTTTGAATTAGTGTTAAAATAAAAATAAATTTATGAGGTGACAATATTTTCTGAAAATCGCCGGACATTTTATAAACTATTCTAGTTCTATTGTTTTAGATTCATATAGACAAGTAGATGTTTATTGCATTAGGTAACGTGTATTTGTAACCTACACAGTAAAAATCAAAGCCTTTCTGTCTGTATTTCGCCTTATTTTCTTTCTGAATTACACAACAACGTAAGGGTTTTTAGTAAGATGTAGCCACAAAATTGTTAACTAAATTTTGATTCGGTTTTCACGTAGTTAGTTGGTTCAGTGTGGTCGGTTCAAATGATTCATGGTAAACTAAACATGTATGTTTAAGTGCAATATTTATTGCATCATATAATACACGTACTCAGGCAAAAGCTTGTCGGTATAAACAAGTATGCTGTATGCAAGTATACTTTAGTGTACCTTGTCAAACTTAAATACTATTGTTAAGCAGGAAGGTATTTTTAGGTATTGAAAGTCAGTGTTGAGTAAAATGAAACCATGGCATGTGTGGCTTTGACTACGGACAAAAATCTGGCTCCAGCTCCAGCAGAGCGCGACTGTGTTTGGCAACATAACAGCAGCCGACTCCGGCACATAATGACATAATTGGCGAGGGGCAGCGGGGCGGGGAGCGCGGGGCGCGGGGCGGCCGCGCGGGACGCATGCGCGCGTTTGACGGCCAAGGTCGAGGCCGCGCGATTCTGCCGCGCGCCGCCGCGTCGGCTGGTTCCTATCGCCCTCTTTCTGGAAATTGAGGGAAATACTTATGCGCAATTGACGTCGCGAGTGATTCTGTACCCTGCGTCTTCGGCCGGCATCCTTCTCAGGTATTTCCTCATCTCACGACCACCGACGCCGTCTTGGCAGTAGGCACGAACCAACCAAACACACCGATACTTCCAGCGTTGTTTGTAATCATAGCACATATGCCTATGTAGGTACATACGTTAGTGATTGCTCTTGTTTTTGTCGACCAACTTCTGTGTTCGTAATAGAAATGGCATTTCAAGCGCGAATAGCTAGCTACCTATACAACAACGCCTGAAATAGAATTAACAAAACAGTCCATTACATAGGTAGGTAAGCGAGTACATAGCAAAATTGGTCACCTCACCTTGCGCAGTTCTTGCCTACATATCTCACGTCATCACGGACGCTAATCGACTGAACAAACAATTTTGTATGTTACAGAAGTTATAACATCACATATTTTTTTAATTTTCCATGGATAATTAAATTAAGGTTGTATACAATAAAAAAGTTTTGACCAGTATTAAGGTGGGAAGGTAAAGGTTACCTAAGTATCTTTACCTTACCTACCCTTACCTGTAAAATAGCTACCTACTTAATAATATAAAAAAATGTAAATATAACACTGATGTAATTATATATAATTTACGCAATAAAATGTATAAAATATTTCTTTATTTGTAACCTAAAACTAACAAATTGCTTTACCGAAATACCTAGACGACTACCATTTTGTAGATACGTATCAGATTGTATCGTGCAATAAACAAATAAATAATATTATGTACTTCAATGATTAAGGTCACAAAAATATCGATTTTTTACCTCAAACGCTACATTCTTTAGTAGCAAGTTCCAAAATTGACGTAGATACGATCAGACTATATACCTACGTCCATATTGTTCATGTAGTACAAACCTGCCTGTTGTTTACATTTATATACTTATCTACAAAAAGATTTTATCGTACTTATACGAAAAAAACTATTAAAGTTTTAGCTAATGCTACTCTATTATGGTGCAACTTAGCCTAAATAAGAGTTTATGTATATAATTGTAACTTAAATAATAAATTTTTACGAAAAACTATTGGAATAGTTATACAAAATATTTAAAAAATGTTTTATATCAAGGAAGATTTTTTTTTTATATCAATGAAAATTAATAGTCTGCATTTCTATGAATATACTTTTTTTAAGTACTGAATACAAAATCTTAAGTTTTTTTCGTTGAGTTGTAATAAAATAACTAAATCTTCCACTTCAAAGTTGAAATCACTTAGGTATGTTAAAAGGTAAAAATGGTAGTAGACTGCATAAATATAAGTTTTTTTAAAGATACAGAATTGTTTTCTAACTCTACCCTATATGAAGAGAAAATAACGATTATTTTATTTATTTATTTATCTAATAAATGTAATACAAAGTAATAATCGCCGTAATAATGTACCAATCCAATAATTAATTGTATATCGATTTTTAAGTATCTTATTTCGAGTGAGCACTCGAAATAAGATACTTAAAAATCGAAATAAAAAAGACGGAGATAATTGTATTCGGAAATCACATTTTTTGGGCACCCTAACACACTAACAAAAATGTATATGTAAACATATGAATTACCCTGTGAATGTGTGCGAACCCTTGTACGTGATACTCATCCTTGTATGTAGGTCAGGGGAAGCTGTGCGGGTGTTGGGGGGGTGGGGTATCGGGGGTGTCGAGTAGGCGTTAGGGGTGTCTCATCTTTGCCGCTGCGCCTCTATCGATCCAGCCCGGGCGTCCGCGCAATAAAAATAATAATATTATGTTGACGTCTAAACAACGGATGGATTATAAGATTTTTTTTAAATATATATTTTTAATCTGTATAATATAAAATGCTTAGGTATATTTTATTTATAGATAGTTTTTTAAATATACGACTTTGAATTAGTAAAATAATAAATAAATTCCTTTGTTGACTTTCACAATTCTTCTTATAATTACTAGCTTTTGGCCTTGATTTTAACCCATTTCAACCCCTTAGGGGTGGGATGGGATCTCCAAAATCCCTTTCTTAGAGCTCAAGTACGCTATTTTATAGAACCTCTGCAAAATTTCAAGTTCCTTCGTTTAGTGTTTCGTCTCTGCATTGCTACAGGTACTAATTAGACAGCCAACATCTAATTTTATACATGTAAGTATACAGATTAAATAATCTGTAGAAGTACATAAAGCAAATTGGAGTTCTTAAGTAAGTAATGCTATTCAATGTATGAATGACTGAATTATTTTAAATGATCTCGGAGTTTGAAATAGAAATTATAACTTTATATCATGGAAGTAATAAGTACTTTGACAAAGTACTTATTACTTCCATGCTTTATGTATTCTCTTGTAGGTAGCTAGAAATGTAGCTTTATATCTGTATTTTTATACTTCTAAAGAAATAATTAAGTCCAAAGATACCTTCGTCTTGACATATCAAGCAAGACGACAACTATGAAAAAACCACTACGACTATGATTGACAGATAGGGAAGGGATATCAACGCAGCAGAGACGAAACCGCTGAATGTATAAACTTGAAGAGAGGACTCTCTGTTGCCGAGAGGTTGTGGGAATGTAGTTTTCGAATGGGAATTCCAAAATTTCGTTCTTCCCACCCTAGGGTGGGAAATCCATTTTTGGGATGAAATGGAGGGAAAACTAAATCAAGCGGGCGAAGTCGACAGCTAAAGCTAGTACCTGATATAATTGATAGTTTTCAGTAAAACCAGTATCGATAAGAAGGAATAAATATGATTTTTACGAGGAAAATATTTTTATTATTTCTTTATTTATTGGTTACATATTACAGAGCTACTCCATTGCAATAGAATACTTAATTATACAGTCATATTTACCTTAAGCTTACTTGGATTACTTGGAGCGATCGGATATTGTTTCAGTAATATTGCGCTAGTCATCCATCTCCCGGTCGGCGCTGTCTAGGGACTAAAGAATACATTGCTGATTGCTGCTCTTGCCCAGACGAAATTTCACTTAACTTACGTCATAACTTACTATACCCAGCTGTTGTTTATAGAAATTGTCAGTCAAAGTTGAAAGTAAGAGCAAAGTGTTTTTTTTTTACAAGCTTTCGTTTAACTTGCAATATATGTATTATGTTCGGGTCAATTTTCCAAAATTTTTAAAATTATATCTTTAATTTATTTCATATATAAAGAAATATAATTTTAATAAAATCTTATGATTTTCATTTTAGTAACTCCCACTTTACCTTTTTTTGGTGGATTTTCAAAAACCCTTTGTTATTGAATGTCTACGTACATATTAAATTAAAACAAACCTATAGTCTTTTCATGTTTATTAAATACATTCAGGGGTGGACTCTATTTTATTTTAACTTCCACCCCCATTTTCACACTATTAGGGGTAAAATTTCAAAAAATCCTGAAACACATGTTTAGCTAATTTAGTTGAAACGACTAAATTCCTGAATTAAATTGTATGATTTTTTATTTCCATACAAACTTACAATCCCTACCTCTTTCGAGGTGGAATTTCAAAAAACACTCTGTTATCGGTGGCCTAGATATTAAAATTGCATGCATTGCAATCCTCATGGCCTAGGTACTTTTAAATTGCATATGCAAAAAAACATAGGACTTCGTTAAAGAAATACGGTCATTATTACCATAAAAAATGTAGGTTAGTCACAAAATAACTAGTCAGAATTTACCTACATAAACACGTTCAAGTGAGAAGAAATGTATCACAGTGGTAGCCCCTGGTTATTCGAAATATTTCCAAAGATATACCTAAGTAAGGATAGGATTATGTTCTTCTAAAAGCATGTCGCGAGTCCTATCATCGGTTTTTAGAAACGGAAAATTTCCAGACACCAAAACACATCCATTGAGAATGTAAAACAGCCGGCTCAGCTGTGGGGCGCGCGCCTATCGATTTCCACAAGGGCAAGGCCTCCCACCCTGATGTAACCACCCGCTCAGCGTGGATCATTCCCAGTTCCCAGTATTTCATACATAACAGATTGTGGATTACTTTTAGCAGCAATTTTTCTTGTCTCTGTTTGATGATGTCCTAGTAAAAAGTACTTTCTTTATCAAAATGGTGGCTTTTCACTTGTTTTGTACCTGTGCCTGGGCTCGGAATTAAAAAAATAAATACAAAATTCATTTATTTAACTCTAAAAGTTGCACAGTCTACTTAAAATAGAACACACAAATTAGAACAACTTGTGAGAGCCTACTATCTAAGGATAATTTAGCTTCAATAAATACATAGACGAAAATTGTAAAAGCTTAATGCTTTCAGGAATGAGGACGGATATAGAATAAAAATTTCAGTTGCTAACAATTGAAGCTAGTCTTGAAATTATTCGAATTTATCTATTCATACCACAGAATACATAAAAGGTGTTCATATTCATACTAAGAGTTTGTTACAAAATGTAGGTATTGTTGGCCCCTGAAACGGCAAACTATTCAAACTCGAATCCAGTTTGAAATCCTTTTGTTGTTATGGCATCTTATCCTATTGTATTGCGAAACAACACTCTTTTTATTTAGGTTTATCTCTGTTGAATACTGATACTAGCTACTTCTTCCGTGGCTACCTACCTAGAAATTGTGGGCTATATCCTGATTTATTCCCATATAAAAATATACCATTATGATTTTATCAATACAAATAATATCTACTAATTTGCTGATCCATTTTGGCATACATAAATGGAAAAAAATAATTAACGTGAAAAAGTTATAATTAGTTTCACTCTCCATTAACTTCTTACTTGAACTTTAACAAGTTGTAAGTACCTTCTTAACTAAGTACTTACCTACATAACATAATCGAATTCCGCCCGTATCGAGCCGGTTCGTTACCTTTGACCTTTTGTGAGAGCTGATGTGATATCCTGTCGGAAAAGTTACTTGACTTTTCCAATTCTGTTAAGGAAATGAGGAAGATATATTTTAGGAATTATAAATAAATCTAAGTAACATCGCATTTTCATAAACATGAAATGATTTCACTGAACTTAGGCCTACGAGAACACGGACGTCATGGACATGGACCATGACTTAGGCAGGCCTTTTTATTTATTCGAAAAGTTGGACGGATTCTTATTCCTATAAATCAGTCAGTTATTTATAGATTCTTACAGCTGGTTTTACTTTTGCCTTGGAATGTATACTACATATACCTACCCAAGTAAATCTTTATGCTATGTCCTAAACCTATGAAAATCTCTAAAAACCGACGACATCCAGCTTGGTTAAAAACATCATTCATGATAGTCCATCTACAAAAAATTTTTAGCTTCATGCCAAATTATTTTTGATTTAGTAACTTGATTTTGTAAACTTCCAGGACTACTCCTTTTTAATGAGATGTAAAAATAATTCAAAATATTTGTTCAATGCAATTCGGAATGAAAACCATTTTCGCAAACAATAATTAGGTAACTGTTATTAAGTTATCACGGAACTACTAAGACCCCAATTGTCGCTCCTCTTATATGACTTAATTCCTCCTTTTAGGAAGTAATCAGGTTGACTCCTTGAGGAAATAAGTAGCAATTTGGAACTTGGCATCTACTTGCTAAAAAACAAAAGAAATTAACACATTGTGAATTGAGAATAAGCTGGCCTATAAGTGCAGTTGCAATACACACACACACACAATCATATCACGTCCAATTGTTCAAAACACAGTTATTTTGATGAACTTAAAAATTTGTATAGATAGAATACATAATTATAGATTAAACGAACTTACCTGAAGTGAAGTTCTATCCTAATTATGCGAAGGCTTCGTCCGAAGAGATTAGAAGAAATAATACATATGTAGTAACGCCAGTACTTACCGTTCCACCACATCTTTGAGAATATATCTTTTTTTTTTTTTTTTTTTTTTTGTGTGGGTAGTTTACCCGGCCCCGCATCGATGGCGGTTGCTATGTTCATTTAGTTTAGAGTAGCTTTCTCCGTAAACTCATATTTTACGAATGACTGGGATTGTTTGTTGACAAAATAGGGCTGGGAGGGTTGCTAATCTCTTCGGACGAAGCCTTCGCATAATTAGGATAGAACTTCACTTCAGGTAAGTTCGTTTAATCTATAATTATGCTTCAGGCTTCGTCCTTCGAGATTAGAAGAAATAATACATATGTAGACTTTTAGAGATAACATTCGTAAAACATGAGTAAATGATACATGAATGAATTGCTAAAATACCAGCACGGATTTTAGCATAGTTTTTATTAAATTATAAATTAGCATACTTAAACGAAAAAAGTATCTCCTAATATTAATAATTATTATTACAACTTAAATCTGATATATGTAAATATGCATTTTTTTTTTTTATTTTTTTTTTTTTATTAAACACTGCTATGGCAAACTGACCACTACGGACATTTTTGATTGGTCTATTATACAATTTGGCAAAGATCTGAGAGCTGGAGTTCCAGCTTGCATTTTTAATTTGGTAAATTTTGACCCCAACATGGCGCGCAGCTGACGTAGCTGCATGCCGGGTGCTATGCGCGTATGATGAGTGAATGTACTATAGTATCAATTCCGCTTGAACATAAAACAATTTTTATCCATTTTGATAAAGTTTGCGAACCAACCGGCCTATTAGGTTTTTTAAAACTTAAGAATAGCGAGTCATTACAACCTCGGTACTATCGGTTTTGTCAAATCAAGATATATCACAGCTTGTACCGGACAAATCTCCGGCCGGTCATTAAAAATGGAAGAACCAATAAGGGTTGGTGCGATCCAATCCTTAATGTTTTTATTATATCTGAAATTTAAATTTCTGATCTCAATGTTATTTACTTTGATTTTAGTAAGATTTGCACTCGAGCTAAAGGGTAATTAATTTCATTACAATTTTTTCAATTCTCATGAGGATACAATTGTGCAAGAAAATATAAAACTACACAAGTGTCACGCACTTTATTGTATTTTGTAAGGGGGTTTTGTGTAGATCGATAAACCCCTTTAAATTTTTTTTATATCCTCATGTTAACACAAAGTAAAAATAATGCGGACCTGTAGGAATACTGAGCTCCTTCATTATAGGCATTCGCAAGAAATTGTAATATACTAGGATTTGGTACTTCAAACATATTCAACTTGTTTTGATAACAGTAAATGAACCACTTTAATCCCTTCGTACTACTTATATGTATAAGTTATATGAGAGTGAATTTAACATTATATTTATTTAAAATTTTATTCAAGTGAAAGAGACATTGTGCGAAAGAGACAATCAGCGAAAGAGGCATTCTGCGAAAGAGATATTCCGCGAAAACGACATTCTGCGAAAGAGGCATTCTGCGAAAGGGGCTTTCTGCGAAAGAAGCATTCTGCGAAAGAGACATTCAGCGAAAGCGACATTCTGCGAAAGAGGCATTTTGCGACTAGGGGACATTATGCGAAAGCGATATTTTGCGTATGAGCCATCCATGGATAAGGATATGTCTGGAATACCTCTTCCCGGATAATACTCCTGCGGTCGAGGTGTGCATTTGACGACAGCTAGAATTGTCATTTAATTTTGTTAAAGTTAATTAAAAGACTATCATTTCTGATACAAGAAGACTTCGAAATATCGGATACCATGTCTGTGATGGCCATAAATATAATTTTATCAGATATAATTTTCCTCAATGATTTTAGAATCATAGTAAAATGCATAAAAGTAATAATTAGTCCATGAAATAGTAAAATTATTAGAATGAATAGTATAAATAGTAATATATTATTATAAATGTTATTATTTAACGGCGTACGCATCTGAATCAAGATGCCAAGACACACAACTACACAGTCGTGCATTTATTATTTACTCGACTAGCAAAATAAATCTATAAGTATTAGGAAAACTAAATTTTTGCGTTATATTACGATAGGCATTAGTCATTAAATTGCCATTCAATATTTGGATGTGTACGTCGTAAACTCCTTATCTGGAATACAATTTTCTGAAGATATGAGAAGTATATAAGAAGCGAAAACATTCAAGATTTTTTGCTCACACTATTGCCTTTCGCAACTTTTGTCAAGTGTGTATGACACAGGATATACTAGTAGCTGCTGCTGCAGTATTATCTATTCGAAGAAGTATCTGACAGTTTGATTATGATCTGGCAAATTTCTTAAGACTAATGAACGCTGCCAGGATTTCTCGGCATTCATCCTCACTCCACGGGCCGCTGGCTCTCTGATTCCCACACGCTACGCCCCGTTGTTGAGGCATCGGAAATTATTTCCAGTTCATATTGGTCACTTTTGATCGTACACAACGGATTAAATTGTGCATGGCTTGTTTCCACCATTTTAGGTCGGAATCAAATGTTTCTGTGAGAAACATTATATTTTCAGAATTATTTATATTTCAAAACTTTTCAATTTCTTTTTTAAATCTATATTATTTTATTTTTTTTTTGATAGGGTGACATGAAATTTAGTATCTAGTATATATTATTATCTATTATGTATCCTAAAAAATAGCAAGAATGTGAAGATATAAGCTGGCTTTTTATTTTTATTTTATTTAAAACAAAATTTAGGGATGTTAAAAGTTTTTTGGTTAGTTTTAAATTTTTTAGGCAAATTTGATAATTAATCCCCATCGTGCACAGATTATCTAAGTAATCTGACCACTGCACTGGTTTATAATTTTCGTAAAAACATGAGTATTCAAGCCGAGTGGATAATTCATAAACTGAACCCTTAAATTCATAAACACTCAGTTTATGAATTTAATAGTTCAAACTTAAATCTGAGGTCCGTAGTACAAATCCAAAGTACACAAGTAACATTTTTTCCGAAACAATTTTCAATAAAGTTCTTAAGTCCCCCATTTTAAAGTGCTTCGTCTCAATAAATTTATTTAATGATTTTAATTTCAAATATAAAACGCATTGTTCCATTCGGCTTCGGTATCAAAAAATATAGGTCACAAATACTGGTCAACGCATGGTTCACATCGTGAGATTGCTCCCAATGACAATAGATTATCAATGGTTTCGGAATAAGGTGACTTTCAATTTCGGAATATTTGCGAGCTGGAGGCGGTGTTGTTTGATAGGAGCTTTAAATGGAATAATGTAGCCATTTATATATGACAGTAGTATTGGGTCATGACATGAGTAAACATTGCCCGTTGATCATAAAATAAAGACAGTCTACCTGCTGTACCTCTAGCGGCGATGATAGGTCACCCTGTCGCGCTGAGGAGGACGCTGCGACTACCTCGAGGAGTTGGTGTTCTGAGTGCGCGTCGAACAGGCTCCTTCATCCCCGGCGGGCCAGTCTGCTTGCGAGTCAGGCCCGGATGCTTCGAGTTTAAATTTCTCGAGTTAGAAGAGTTGGGTGTTGGTTACTTTTTTGAAACCTTTGATTTTGTAACCTCGTGCAAGTTCAACCAAACAGAAAATGGTAAATTTTCGTATTTTTATGATCTTCTAGTTTCACTATCATCGTATCAGCATGTTGACAGTCATCGAGGATTCGGGTGGAGTCCATTAGAAGCTTCAATAGTTGGTGTATCTGTCTTTTGACGATAATAAGAGAATAATCGCCTCACTGAGGCTTGTCATAGCCAAGGTAAGTTGTTTCTGTTTATTTTTTAATGCCTTGTTCATTTAACATTAATTTTTAATACTTTACACGCTTTAATTTCAGGATTTAAGGCAGGTGGATAAATCAATTTGTAACCCAATGTTGTAGTCTCACTGACAAATTTTTATGAACTTCCTTGCCATATTTTTTATCAGTAGCAGGATCCCTGCTCAATATTTCTAATAACTCAACATTTCAGGTCATTTACGTTTTCTATTTCAGGTCTTCTATTTCAGGTGCGGCGGACGTAGACGGAACCGGCTCAACAAACTGCGGCGGCGGTAGGCTTTCCTTCGGGGGACTACAACTAATGGGATAGTCTCTGGTGACTGGCTGGGCCCAGCTACTGTTAAATCATTGTTTATTTGAGGTTATGTCAACCTGGATAACCTCTTCATCAGTCCAGTCTAAGTAATTCCAATCTTTGCTGCCCGAAAGACAGATGAAGTATATTTATATTGTGAGAAGCAGTCCCCAGTTATATATAACACGTACTGCCCGCAAACAATATCTAACAAGCACGATAGGTAGTCCCAAATGTACTACCCGAATGTGCTAAATGGTTATTGTCTGGCTATGATATTGAGGTATTTATTGTAAGAGACAGTCCCTAGTTATTCAGAATAACACGTACTGCCCGCAAACAATATTTAACAAGCACGATAGGCAGTCCCAAATGTACTACCCGAGTGTGCTAAATGGTTTTTGTTTGGCCATGACATTGAGGTATTTATTGTAAGAGACAGCCCCTAGTTATGTAAAATAACACGTACTGCCCGCAAACAATATTTGATAAACACGATAAACAGTCCCAATCGTACTGCTCGAATGTGCTGTACCTCCGTAGTTCCTTATTGTTATTATAAACACTCATAAATTAAGTAGGTCACCGGCACACAATACAATTGAATAAATATTTCTACCTTGAAGACTCGGCGGCAGCGACTCGGAAAACATACGCGATGTATCCGTATCGATGTCCCTTCTGCTACCACTACGACGAGTACCACGACGTAATTTTCGTTCTAATTTCACTACTAACACTTTTACGTTTCGGCATGTTAGCAACGAACACTTTTTTCGGTAATAACGCGAAGTTGCAAACGCGAGTTGTGGAACGGCGCAGCACACAAAAGCGAATGAACATAGCAACCGCCATCGATGCGGGGCCGGGTAAACTACCCACACAAAAAAAAAAAAAAAAAAAAGATATATTCTCAAAGATGTGGTGGAACGGTAAGTACTGGCGTTACTACATATGTATTATTTCTTCTAATCTCGAAGGACGAAGCCTGAAGCATAATTGAGCACCCGCAATATACGTGGGAAGGTGTGACGTCGTAGTATAGGCGATGTAGCTGTAGCCCTAGCAAGAGTGCCCGGGATGGCGGAACCCACGGATTCCACGCAAGCCTAGAATCTGACGCATGCGCGATGCGCCACATCGATCTCCGAACTACTCCCCGATCTGCCTCCCGCTTACCTCGCCCTTCCCACCTCATAGCCATCTCCTCGACACGTGTAAAAAGATGCCACGTCAACCGGATAAACTAATTTTGAAACAATCTGGAAGTAGGTATCTTCAGCGTAAACTATTACGTAGCCACTTTTTACCACAGAACATAATTGACCATCATTGCTATGATAAACTGAGCAGTTGGTAACCAAAATTCAAGAGCGACTACTTTTTTGCTGGATTACATCAGATGTTCGCAGCGCGATTTCGAGTCACTGCGTGTCAGTAGCTCTTCGGTTCGGATGTTTTGAAAATGTTGCACGTGATCTGCGTACTTCATAAAGTTATTCTTAGTTAATATTATCTAGAGTTTATATAGTATTTGATATTATACGGCTAGATTAGATTCTTTCAGATAATAGTGACAATGTTTTGGACAGTGATTGTGATGTCTTCTTTGTCAATATCTTCATGTCTGTGCCTATCATAATTTATTCTGGTGACCAGATTCTTCCAGGCAGTTCTGTTTTAACCCTCGATTGGGCATTGATTAAAAATTACTCTTGCAACCACATGTTCGGCTGCTGTCTACATCTTAAACTACAATTTTGTGATATATTTGCTCATTACAACTTTATTAAATTCTATTCTTACCAATTGGATTGAAAAATATATATTGTTAAGTAGCCAGATTCGTGAAGAATCTTAGGCTAGCTACCCCCAAAATTCCATAGGAGCAAATCCAAGTCAAGATAAGCTAGGAAGCTAAGAAGGTTAAATTTTTGTGATCAGATTCGACACTACAATATCAATTGACCAAGGATACAATAAAAGACGAAATCCCAAATAACCCATATCATTTGCCATTGGACAGCAAAATGAAAAGGGTGATTGCTGATGGGGCATGGCCGGGCCCGATGACGGAAGGCGGCGGGAGAGGGGCGGTGCAGCTGTGAGTGCATCTCCATCCCCAGGCCCGCTCCCCCTCCCCCTCGACCCCCTCGCATCCCCCTCGGGCCCCCGCACCGCACCGGCCCATTGCCAAGTTCAATGCCAAGGTCATGCGCGCCCGACTGCGACTGCGCGCCGCAATGCAGGAGCGCCGGCGGCAGGCGGCCGGCTCACCGTCAGTGCCTCATCGACCACCGCGCAGCACACCGCATCGCAATTTTCCACGCGTCCAACTTATCACCTGACTCTGTTGTGAATTTCCTTCAGATCCATCCGAATTCCAACGTGTCATTAGGTCCAGTTTGAGATGTATAGTACCGTGATGTTCGCGAATTACTGCGGTGTCCAGCATCATGTGCGTTACTTTGATGACGCTCTGGGGAACCGGCGTGTACCAATTATGCAACATCACATATAATTTACTTACCTGTAAGTATACTTTTATTTGTTCCAATACATCTTCCTATTTCATCGTATGTATTTGCTAATAAATACCTTAATAATCATCTGAAAGCAATTCCATGGCGGATCTTTAGATTTTATCTCAATAGGATCAAACATTAGCTCGGCATTAGCCTAGAGCATTAGATTACGGTAGTTGCGGCCATATTTGTTCTAGACATTAGAGTCAACATTAACTATGTAAGAACGTCCTCTGTGTGACTGAAATCGAGCGAAGGCTTCGTTATCACTGTTTTCACTTAGTTATTTATAAACATCATAAAACTTTGCAACTTCCTCAGCTGTTTTTCTGATATCACCACATAACATGTGACGCCTTTAATTTTTTTTCCATTGTTTCGATGAACGGCAATCTTATTGGATATTCGTAACCAGCAAAACTCATGAATATTCATATTAATTAGTCAAATATGGAATACTCATGTTTAGATAAATTATTTCTTGAAAAAATCTGAAGTAATTTTTCAAAAATTTGCAGACGTCAATAGAATCACGTCTCCAGACACCGAAGGTTTAACTAAAGATGTTAAAATTGCGTAACATATTTTCTAGAATCACAGCCAAGATAAACCAGCTCTTGACCAGCTCACCAATCAAAAAACCGTAATCGTAAAAGCTGCACTTAATTTTCCCGACAGATTCCAGATACACGGTAACGCTCTTAAACTTTGAAGGAAAGAAAAATTTATGTTTGATAAATTTTCACAAAAAATTACCTGCGCCTGTCGGATGTTCTCCAACATTTCTAAGGGCCATCAAGGGCACCCACTAAACCACTAAGGGCCCAGCGACGTATCCTGTTGTAGCAGTTGCAAAAAATGTCGATCGGAGAGTTCAAGGCGAACCACTCATCCAGTAGACGAGCGAGCTTTTTTGGGCCGCTTCAAATTAAAATCTTAGCAATTTGATCATTACTCGCACATGACACTTTAAAGTACGAGTAATTCCCGTATACCAATCAAACTGACTAAGATTAAAGACGCTGCCTGCTGAGTTCCGCAGCGAATAATTAGTTTCTGTAGAATTGACTTTATAGAAATTCTTGCTTAGCTTTGCTCGCCCCCCGGGGGTTTTTCTAAAACTCGCTTTTTGTCAATTATTTTGTTTGAATTGTCTCAAATATAACTATATTGATTCGATGTAGTCAGCTTACAAGATCTGATCAGAAAATGTTTGGTTTGGATATACCTAATTGACTTTAATTTAATAAGTAGATTTCTTTCCACGATACATTTATAATTGTTTGGTAATGTAAATTATATGTTTGCACGGCAATTATTTTTACTAAATACTTGATCACCAGACAGAAAACAGGTTATTTGCATTTACAGGAATATTTCTACATTCCTCATGCACTCCAATGGTTCCTACCTTTGGCGTTCATGAAGCTATTAGTTTGTAGGTTTCAACAAGTCTATTTTATTATGTGTTTACTGTCTAATCTCCGAAACAGCATTGCAGAGGTTTTGTTAAACTTCTGCATATGCCATTACGTCATGCAAAGAAACATTTTGGAATCTGGCGACGTTCCAGTACTGCAACATGCTTCCTATAGTTATAAATTGGTAGTTGTAGATATCATGTTTTACATTTGAATTAAATTGAACACTGATGCAAGTTTTCAGCCGTAAAGTGTATTTTTTCTTTGGTTGTATTGCATTATTATAGAAGTTATTTCCCATAATGGTACAATAAAACCTGGCCATCGTGAATTTCTTAGAACTCTTGGTACACAAGAGCTTTTATCTTTTTTGTAAATGCAGACACCTGTTGTTTGTATGAAAATAGTTTCCGAAGTATAATGCTTGATCAATTTTTCTATATACATTGTTATGCTCTATAATCCTAAGTATTTTGAATTACCAGCAAGTTAAGCTTCCACACAAGATATAGAGTCTACTGACGAAAAGAAAAGAAAAGATTTTTCATGAGAAATCCTCGGATCCAGTCAAAGTGGGAAGTGAAATAAAAGTCTTTAAGTCAATGGAAGATGGTCTTAAGTCATTTGCACATAATTTGTAGACAGTTAGTGAACCCAATAAAACATTGCTACTATTAATATCTATCGTTTAGCCATAACTTGCCATGTCAACATATGGACGTCTCATGGGGCCTCCCACATAGGTACAGCCTTGAACTCATGCCCGCTAAGCCTCAATAACAATAACTTAGTAAATTTTACTGTTTCACTAAACCTTTTATAATGTTTTTTTTTAATTTTCATGACACTTACGCCTATATTGGTAAACACACCTTTTACCATTCACGAGAATGAATAGAAGTGAAAAAAACTTTATAAAAGTCCTTGTAAAGTTCAGAATACCTGGGAGCATAGAAAGTTGGACTTTGTTGCTAATAAATTTGATCGATGAGCTTTTTTCGTATAACGGATTCTTGGTTGGTGATTTTTGGATGAGATTTTTCTTATTTATACCATCTGCCAGTGGTAAAAAGGTCCTAGCTCAACTATAAAATAAAACAGTGCTATAAGAATTCTACTTGTGTCAAGAGAACTTGTAAACCATAACTCACGTACGATAGGTTTCATAAATTTTATTTTTCTTCCGGTAAATAAATCTTGTGTATTGATGATGATCAGCTTGTATGCAGTGTTGGATCATACACAAAATTAAATAATTCCGAAGTCCGTAGAGACATAAAAAAATGTGACACATATTGTTAATAATCATTTCAAACTGGCATTGGATTCAGCCATACAAAAAAATTACCAAGATAATTTTGTAAGATTACCAGTACAAAAACTCTGCCTAAATTAATTTAGTTGACATTGAGTCGTTCATAGACTGTAGCTTTTAAATGCATATTATTTCTACGCCTTCATAAAAAAATACTTCTGTGTATTTATTGCATTGATCGTTTATTTGTTTCGTACTTACCTTTTTACACGACTGACCAAAAAAGGAGTGTTATGTTTTCAGGGTTTATTCCACCATAAGTCCTGAACGGCTTAACAGATTTTGATGTGAGAGGTATTTTTAGATTCCTTGTATTCCTCCGAGTGACATAGGCTATATGACGTCATCATAAAAACAAAATGGCGGGTTATATATGCGATGAATAGCAAATCAAAAAAATAAAATTTGATCAATCTTATCGAATGGGGTATCAAATTGAAGGGCTTTAAAAGGCGATTTCAAAAATGTATATAACTTGTATGTTTGTATGTACTTTTTGAGTAAAAACTTGTCAGTCGTGTTTTTTATTTTTAATAATTAGCTTGTTATTTCTATGAAGATGATGCACTTTAACTTTTATATTTTTTATACAATAAAGGTTAAATAAATAAATAAGATGCTGTACAAATTATATTTGTGCTACATTTTGTTATCCTGCATTAGAACTATTGAAAAAGTTGGAATCAAGAGACAACACAATCGCGTAAAAACTTCATTTTAATTATTTTTCCGCACCAAAAAGTTTTTATTAAAAATAAGTTACTACTTTATAATATACAATTATTTAATTAAGCAAAAATGAATTAGGTATAAAATAATCTTCAATTATTTTACCGCAATATCAAACTAGCATCTTCACATTTCTCAGTAAATTCTTGGGAGTCAATCACAAGGAATCTTCATCAGCCTCTCTAACAATCTTAAAAATAGGATTCCGAGGAAACGTGATCGGAAATAAATGACTAATCGATCATTTCCAGAATACCGATTTGTTGAAGAAATATCGATCGTCGTTTTCGGAGCCAAAACAAACGTGTTGTTACGCTTAAATCGAATTCATTTGTGCTGCTGTGAATCGACGATTTTAGATCAATCGAGCGAAATATCGGTGTTGATTTAAACCACTTTCAGTAATGTGAACGTGACTCTGATAACAAGAGTAAAAATAGCTATTCTTTCCGTGTACAAATTCCATATTTCAAAAATACTATACGCCTACGCCCCATTTTTTCAAATACCCATGTACATTGATCAATCGAAATAAACCCTCAGTTCAATTTTTTTCCCTAGCTATTTGTGTTTCACTGCTGAGCAAAAGCCTCCCCTAACTTCTTCTCTTTAGAATTTCTATCTCTGGTCTTTTCCGTTCATTCTCTGTCAAAATCTCTCAAGTCACCCGCCCATCTAGTCTTTGGCCTTCATCTTAAAAAAAATCGCAGAATTATGACATTATTGCAAGTAACATAAGTAGAAGTAGTCCATTGAAAAAACAGAACATCTAATAAGAACGTGTTATGTTTATTACCTCAAGTTTCATCATACAAAGAGAATGACAACAAGCCATTCATCTATCGTCACAGACATGCAATTCCATTATATTCAGCATAAGTATTAATTGCTGTTGCATACGAGGCAAGCGGCACGTGTCGCCTGCGCACACGCTTTGGCAAACCCTATTGTTTATTTAGTAAAATTATTATATCGCGATGTCTCTCATATACATATACATACCAGTTGACAATATGTAGCGTTTATCAGAACACAACAATGTTATCAGCACGTGTTGGCATTTTTAACCGACTTCCGAAGAAGAATGTCATGATTTCGACTGTACTTTTCTCAATTTACTTTTCCTTTTGAGCTAAAACATGTTTCTTATGTCTTTTCATTATATAATTTTTTTTTTAATTTCTTATTTTTTTGAGAATTAAAGGCATTTTTATATTCTTTTAGGGCTTGATTCTTCCACTGACGAGTATCAATGATTTTTTTAAATACATATAATTACGAAATATACTAGAACAATTTCGTAAGACTGTTGTAAGTAGGTGTTGTAAATAAACAAACGCGCGGCCATTTTGGACGCCAAATGACGTCACGCGACTCGCGACGACGACGACGCTAGAGCAGCTGATATTGACGCGTGATTTTCATGAAACGATTTTTTTATTATCAACTCGAAGTTGAATTTAAAAAGATTTGAATGCAATTAAAATTATTATTAAGCATACGGACAAATAACCGATGCAAATTACAGATCACCAGAACACGCTTAATATCAATATATTTTATTTATAATTAAGTCATGTTCGCATTTATAATATTTTCAAAGTTTATTTTTTTAATTAAGTTAGATATACTAATGGACGATTTATTTTGCTAATAACAAAATCATACTATAATAATATTGAATATTCTATATCGAATCGGTCAATAAATCTTGTTTGTATACCAACGTTGTCGGTAGCCAGATACAAAAAAAAAAGTTAAAGCGAGCGCGCCTTAACATTTTTTATTTCTTTTTATAAGACATAGTTTATGTCAACAGGCTGGTTTCCATCTAAATCATGACATATGAGTACCTATTATGTAAATATAGACTGCTGTGATATCAGAGCATCTACAATCTCTAAGAAAGGCAATCTGATACATACAATTTGAATAAACGTGCTTTGATTTTCCTGGGCGAAACGTGTATCTATATTTTAAATTAAGGCACATTAATATCGTTGATAACAATTTATTGTGACATTTCAATGTGAACAAGTTTATTTTAAATATAAATATTTTTTCAAAACAAGCTCTGTGCTATTCTGCATCGCAAAATATTGCAAAAGTAATACAATATCCATAACACAAGTCCCGAACTTACTTTGGAGTACTTATATTAAGTCTGTGCTTTGGGGCTAACTCAACCTGTGTGATTTGTCCGTATAAAAAAAAAATATTAATATCTCGCCCCAAGATTGTTATGTTTACAATACAAGTACTTACTAATAACTTAATATAATAAAAAACATATTTAATATTTTAAATGACGAATCTAATTTTGCGGAAACATGCAAAATGTGGAGTCAATTCTATAAGATCCAAATGGGCTAGACGAGACTTTTAATTTCAAATATAGTATAGTAAAAAATATATTGTTTCTGATATATGTTATTTATTAAAATATGTATTTAATTTGTTCGAAATTATTAGGTTGCAAAAAGTATACATATAAACATAAATAAAATATTAATACAAGTCAACCGGGCGATGACGAATTTCTGAATGTTCGACTTCATAAATAAAAATATTTTTCTGGCCAAAATGAATAGGTTAGGTCACACTATAAATGACAAGCAACACATATTTGTCATACAGGTACTCGTATACAATGGAATTTTGTAAAATGCATCTCGCAAGGCGTTTTCCACATTTAGTACAAATGGTGCGCTTACACATACATCAACGTCTGTATACACCATCATTAATCAACTTGTACGTCGTCGTTAAATACACACACGGTCGCACACAAATGTGAGATAATAGAATGCATAAGTGTGCGGTGTTTGCGTGTGTGTGTTGGCGAATGCAGCTTGCTTGCGCGATGCACATGCGCGGGGCGGAAGGGGGGGCACGGCCATGGCCACAGAGACCTTGGACGCGCCTAGCAACAGCCGCACGCTTATTTCTGTATATATCTGTGAAGGGTTCCCACATGTCCGGGTATATACACGTGTAAAGAGGGCTATAAAGAGCTGAGCCACATTCGTCTGTTTCTATCCGATACATGAAGCTTTTGCTATTTTTTTGCATGTTTTAATAGTAGATTTTTAATGAGAATGTCTTTTCTAATTTTCTCTATGGCAAAACTTACGGTTTTTCATTAGATGGGCTGTTGTGGGCCTTGGTAAAAATCTGGCTATCAGTAAAAATACATAGATTGAAGTTGGAGAAAACCCCACCCGTAAGACAATCAATACTAAATAATACTATGGAAGTTTTCCTGTTAGGTGACGTAAACGTCTTACTTATTTGTATATATTCTAAGTATGTATAATGGAGTACATAGCGGCGGCATGTGTCACTCGTGTCCACATAATTGCATTAACGTGAAGTTGATGTTAAAAACCATTCTGTTCCATTGATTAAATGCAAATTAAATGTAATATGTAATATGTAAGTATATAATACATTTTCATTTGGACTTTTGTGCGAGTCAAAATAGCATTGATGGAAGAAGTGATTCTTCTCTGGAAATAAAAAAAACGGAGGAAGACTTAAAGGTTTTCAGGTGCACATACTTAATAAGACGTGTGTATGACGTGTCATACTCGTACATACCTATGCATTTGTATATTGTTGGTTTCGATAGCTACTCTATAATCTCCGATACTTTGAGTGGAATGGCAAATCCTATTTTGCTTTGGCGATATTTTTGTTAAAATGCTTGTTTTGTGCAGGAGTAACAAAATGTTAGACTCCTCATATTCGATAAGAGTTGAGAACAAGCTTAAGACAATAAGGTTTTGGTAAACACTTTCCATCATCAAGTAGATATGCCTGTTTAGGTGTAAGCCTACTTAAAAGTATGTACATACTTACTATAAGTATTATACTGTACTTGGACGTATTCAAAGTCTGCTATACCCGTGTAAGCATATTCAGCGAACACTATTAATAGCTCCAGACTTTGTTGATAATGGAGCACCGAAGACCGCTGGAATTTGACCTTGCTTACACGTGTATCTTGTTAATCTTTATGACTACCCTGATAAGGGCGTGCCTGCTTTTTGTTGCGAACCTCTGTACATGATGCGGTGTTAGTCACAGATTGTATAATACCCTAGTAGTGGAGTGTAGACGTTGCGAGCCAGCGTGCCTGCCGAATGACTGCACTCCAGAACTCCAGAACATACATCATATTAGACACACGAATAAATATATGTATAATTCGAGTTCTGGAACATGCAAGTTTATGCAATAATTGTTTTTCTCGCCAATTCAAGCAGAGATGTTTCTCTATTTATAAGTAAATTTATAGGTATTATCGCGTAAACATGTTGAATAACAATATCGTTTATGAAGTTTATTTATGAACCTTAGACGAGTAGAAGGAAAAATAAAATGTTTTCTTTCCTCTCGTACGGACCATTGTCAAAGAAAAATACACTACGCGAAAAGAAGACACTTAAGCATCCATTGTGCAATTAAATCGATTTCACAGAATTGAATACGACTGTTTCAATAGTAGATATGTACTACAGTTTGTACAAGATAACGATTATCAGACGTCAAAACAAAAACACTGGAAAAGATACTATGTCATAATAATAGCACGTCAGTTATTTTTGTGAAAGACATGTTTTGACCCATTATCATCTAGGTGGTATCCTTGGACTTTTGGACTACTTATACTTTCATGAAATTTTTTTTTTTTTAATAAGTCGCACCAGTATTAAAATGAATCATCAAAAATTCGCTTGTATGAATATACATACTTACGTAGTAGTTTTTATTTATTGTCACTTGATTAGATTAGTTCATATCCGTATAAGCATATGTGATACGTGAATAATAAATATTATACAAAAAGATGAATAGGTATATTTAAACCAATACAACAACATACTTCGTTGTAACTATTAATTATAGCTATTTTATATTAATCAAAGCTTCGTAGTATAGCTTTATTTCCTTTAGTGATTGTCTTTTCCTCATTCTCTGCGGTTCTAAGAATCTATTCGTGTGGTTCTGTTTTTCTATGGTTATCCAGACTAAATTTTTCCCCACTCAGCTAATTTCAAGAAAATCTTTTGTCTAAATACTCGTTTAAATTAAAGTACGAAATCTCTTAATATTTGCAAGTAATATAATTACTTATTTTAACACACTAAGTTCAGTATTAAGTTTACTATAATACTTATTAATAATCTTAATAATTTCCAAGTGTTTTTTGCTGTTACGTCACAGATTACTAAATAGTTCGTAAGTTACTTTCCGAATAGAAATTTGGGGTGGTTTAGAAAAACCGTGGTCGTAGCACACCTGTAGAATCGGATCGTAGCTTGCGGCGTAGCGGATCGTAGCCATCTAGCGTAGCGGGTCGTAGGTCGTAGCGGATTGCATTAGAATAGAAAATAATATTTTTCTTTAAATTGTTTTTACATACATACATACATACATCTTTATCCCTTACGGAGTAAACGGAGCCAAGAGTCGTGAGACTCGAAGGGCACGCTTAGCTGAATAGTGGGCTTTCTGATTGAATGGAGGTTCAGATATAGTAACAGGTTGCTAGCCCATCGCCTATGATAACATTTTTTTAAATGAAATACATGTGTGAATATCAAATACATAATATAATGTGTGTATAAACATGAACTTTGGTTTCGGTAATTCATACATCATTTTAAGTGGTGAAGATAAGAAAAAGATCCGAAAATTTTAAAATCCTGTACAATGTAGTTCTTTTTCCTATAAAGATATCTACTTATTGTACTGTATAGTACGCATATATAACATCCTTACGTATATTCTCGCGTCCTTATAAAAGACCGCAAGTATCAAGTAACCAGGGTCGGTTTTCCTCTGTATTAATTACAGACAATTGACTGACATACCTATTATTCTGATCTGATTGTCTGATCGTACTACATGCATTGTGATAGTGTATCACAAATAGGACGCATTGAATGCATCATAATTTGTGGATGAGTGGTGATTATCATTGTTGCAAACAATTACAATACTAGATACTCATTTTAGACTGACATAAGAAAAATAGTCGGATTTCTACGAAAGACATTTCAGTGAGAATTTATGCTAAAGAAGAAATAAAGTAAGAATTTATATTATTTATTTATACATAAAGAGCTTATAATTTGGCATTAATTTTTATGAAATTTGTTTCATAAAAATTAATGCCAAATTATAAGCTGCAACAAAGGTTTTAAGTTATTTGAAATCTTCTGATATATTTTCAACCTTTCAAGTAATTTATTATCTAGTGTAGCAAAAGTATCTATCTATAAACTAGACCTTTAGTATGGCATTTTTAGCAATCGAATACTCTTTAAATGTCAATAAATCTTGCCATTAACATTTTATTAAAAGCTAATATTTATCAGCTACGCAGTGACCTAGATTTGAGGCTTTAAATCAATTCTGCCTGGAGTCTAGGCTCCCAGGCTCCAGGGAGCGCCCTTTGACATTATTCTGCGTAGGCGGCATCCCGCGCCTGCGTACACCCCCACCCCGGCACGCCCCCTCATCCGACCCCCTCCTAAACCCTCACCCCCTCGCGTGGGCAGATGACGCAGAACTCTGGGTCCACGATCAGTTCTATTTTTAGACCCAGAATTTGCTTACCCAAACACAA
>CM031588.1:10252091-10405083 GCA_018467065.1 Ephestia elutella
GAGATTCAGTAGCGGAGTATATAAAAACAAAGCACTGCTCTTTTGCTCGAACAAAAATACCTGAACAACACAGCAAGTATGGACTTTTTAACGAAATTTATTTGCTCAAAATATGCAAATAAACAACCCCAGGATCAGTTTAAAAGGCGCGTAAATTGCCACATGGCCGTTTAAATTCATTTTCCTTAAAAAAAATACTGGCAAATTCTAGAATAGACGGTGGCATCTCCTGAAGTTTTTCAATCTCCGGACTGGGCACATTTTCTCAATTTTCCGACCTCCCAATTTACTCGGCTACCAGCTTTGAGCTACGATTTTGATTGTACACCCCGCTGTTACAGGTAAATTTGACAATTTGAGCAGGCTTTACATCAGTATTATCTTTCTAACGCTTGTTAATAACAAAATATACTCAGTTTTATGGTGTTTTCACATTTTTGTAACTACATACAAAATTAATATTTAGGTATTCAACTACAACTAGGTAGGTACCTAGTTGCAAAGAAAAAATGGCTGTTGGTTAAGTTGAAAATGTTTATTGATTAATAAACATAATCTTTCGAATCAACTTTAAAAAAATAGTACGTGAATCAAAATCTTTAAAAAATGGAACGTGAATTCATCATAAGACGGAAACTCAGTAACCCACGGAAGTAATAAGTACTGTTTTACGTAAGTACTTATTACTTCCATGGATTAACCAATTGCGGACATTGACCTTCTTGGACGATATCGTCAAGCGTGATTTCACTAACGAGACCCAGGGCCCAGGAGTTCACTTCTTGAGTGTGTTTTGCTGTAGGTGTACGTCCCCTAATTGGATTGGCTCGACTTCCGTTCATCCGTTTAAGGTGGCGCCAAACGGTTCATTAAGCTAGACTAATGCTGTTAATTATATACTTATTCATATTTTTCTTCGTTTTTGGTTTTTATTTCTAATTTTGAAAACCGAACTTATGCACGTATAACCCGAACAGGGATATAACTAATGGATGGAAAAGTCTGGATTTGATTTGATACCATTTTAATTTCATTACGTACTAGCTTTGCCCGCGACTTGATCCATGTGTAATTTACTATTGTTTACATCACACGTTTGGCGGCAGCGTATTAAGTTGAAACCAGTGTCTGAATACCTGCTATGGCAGAAGGTAATTTTAAAGTGGATAAATTGTTATGCATGCCTCCCGCACCAGTTGAAACTCCGTTTGCACGCGCGTTTTATCCAGTGTATCTAGTGGATACACACTGCCCATGATAGAGCTAATTGGAGGAGGTTGAAGGAGGCCTACACCAAAAAGAACGATTGAGATGATGATGATGATAAATAATAGGATAAGATCTATAGGCAAAGAAAAAATACACTACGCGAAACCTAGAAAAATATATAATCAATGTCATTAATGATAGCGATGACTTTACAAATCTACCTGTATATAGGCTTGCCGCCGCTCTTTCTGAACCAGAGCACCATGTAGACGCGGTCCTCGTTGGCGTCGGGCGTGACGTCACACGGCAGCGACGCCGTGCGGCCCAGCACCGCGTCCACGTCCACTGTCGATACTAGAACAATATGGATCAGTTTAAGATACTGTATTTCTCAAAAAAAAAAATTTTTTAATGGAGTCGTTACCATTGATTTTCTATAGAAAATTTAATTTGACTCATTTATACAGTTTTGTAGCACTGGAAAGACAGGATGGGTGAACCAGAGGGGTACCCTTTGCCCAACAGTGGAACACTATTAGGCTAATAAAAAAATAACATTAAAAAAGAATACAGTAACGGATGACGGCTTTCGCTTACTCTGTTAGAGAGTTTTGTTTCTTATGACTAGCGATGTGCCGCCGAGAAATTTCCTGTTCCCGAAAACTTCCCTTAAAAATTTCCGGAAATTCACAGAAATTTCTCCTGTTTTTAGGAAAAAATTCCGTTCTCGAGAATATTTCCAAGAAATATCCAAGAAACTTTCAGCTGTTTCTTTGAAAATTTCGGGAACGGCACATACCTAAATCAATCTGGGGGCCGATTCCACTAATTACAAACGCCAATATCGTGTCTCAACTGTGTCTCAAGAAAGATATTGAAATAAAGTGACAAGATGTCTGTAAGACTTCTATGTTTTATTACGATTTCTTTGTCTTTTGAGACACTTTGGAGGCGGTGGTAACCTTAGCTTTAAGTAATTTTATGACGTCAACTAACTAAAAAACAAGAATTTGACGATTTATAAGTGCTATTTTGAAGCCTAAATAAATAAAAATAATTGACTTTGACTTTGAGACACAACTGAGACACGACATCTTCGTTTGTAATTTGATTTGCTCTTGGAAACACGAATTGCGTAGTTCCATGGAATTACTAGTATTTTGAGACTTTGTAGAAAATGGATAACAATGCGCGACGATGATGATTTTACAGGGTTACAATGAGACCTTCTTCGGTAAAAAAAACAAAACAAAAAATAACTTTTCATATTAAATGGACATTTATTACTAAGAGCTACGTTTTGTAAATTACATAGAAATAACGCAAACATTGAAATTCCAAGCACACTGGCCCGTCAGCCGCGCTCAGCAGACTAATTATCAGCAGAGCCTCATTAATTTTGATTTTCAACACAGCTCCCAATTATAACTTTACACATAAGTACATACGTGCTTTGCAACGTTTTATTTAGTTAAAGAGTTGTTTTAGCACAGTGAAGACGAGCCTGCGAGAGTCGATATTTTATCTCAATTTATTTTATTATTAACTAACTTTTGACCGCGACTCTGCTCTAGCGGAATACTATTATTATAGTTACTATTGTGTATTATTAAATCATCATCATCTTAACAACTAACTGTTGCCTGCGGCTTCGCCCGCGTGAGTTTTGCTTAGATAAAAAATCTTTTTGTGTTCCAAACTATTTCAAATGTTAGGATCTTCGATTTTTATACGTCTACAGAAAATGCTCATCAGATTAATCAAGTTTTGTTAGGCGCCATTTCCATTTATGTTATAGTGTAGCTGGTCTCTTGGAGCTTTTCATCAGATGTTCCAGATCTTCAATTTTTATACATCAGCAGAAAATGCTTTTCAGGTTGAACGACTTTTCTTAATGAACCATTTCGGTATTTCTTATAGTTTAACTGTTCTATTCTGGTTCTTCATCAGGTGTTCCAGTTTTCAAAATCAATTATAGCCTAAATGTTGCCTAGGCTTAATAGCTATATAACAAAAAAAGTTTCATTGAAATCGGTTCATTACTTTCGGAGATTAGCGTGATCATACATACAGACAGACAAAAAAATTCAAAAAATGTTTTTTTTTTTGCTTTCTATTATTCGTTTTAGGTGTCCCTCTATCTATTTCAGTCAAAAAAACTAAATGTACAGACAAAATATTTTTACTCTCTTATTATATGTATAGATATGAAACCTGCTCCAACTGTAAGTTAAACCTTCAGCAATACTGTGTGTGCATTTTTTGGTAGGCACACAAAAAGGTTAAAAAATGTTGTCCATGCAGCGTTCTATCGCTCACCTAGGACGCTGCGCGGAACCACGCGGAACTATGCGGTACTGTGCTACAAAGGAATATTACACGCGACAACGCCAATAACATGGGCCACAAGCGTACGCGTACGATACATTTGGTATTGGAAATTTTCCCATGAAATTTCTTGAGAATTTCATTCCTGAGATTTTTTTAAAGAAAAATATTTCATTACTACTTCTTGCCCGCGGTTCCATTCTCAGCATAAAGTCTTGTGGTTTTCATTAAAACTTTGAAACGCCGTGAAAAGTAACAGACAGACTTTCGCAAAAAATTGGCAGAAAAAGTTCCCGAAAATTTCTGGAAAATTTCGGAAATTTTCCATGAAAGAAACTTTCGGATACCGAGAAATTCTCGGCGGCACATCGCTACTCCTGCTTTTGACGCTCACATAGGACAACGGGAACGTGCCGTAACTCTATGCATGTCACGATCGAAGTCACGATGCATACTGTTTCAGCTGCTTTTCACCCGCGCTGCAACGCCTTTGTTACTGTGTATCTAGTTCACTGACACGGATATACATACAGTAATATCTTAATGGATAGAATCTGTTTTTGACGCTCACATTCGAGTCTCACGACTCTTGGCTCTGTCTATGCCGTAAGGGATAAAGACGTAATTCTATGTATGTATGTACATTGTGAGAATTGAATGAGACTGAGATGAAACGCTCGTTTGGGTAAAGTCGACTCGAGCTGAGGACCGCGCCTTGAAGAAGTTTCAGTTTTGTCTGTTGTTTGTGTGATCTTGAGCTCATAGAAATGTTTTTTGTAATAATTTTTAAAGCGAAACTTGGTTAAATCAATGCCAATTTCGTAACGGGCCAAGCGTATTGTAAGGTTCTGACAATACTTTGAATATACCACTTTAAATCTGGAGATATATCTTTATTTACCGCCACTTCTTCACACCTCTTTCTTTATTCGGTGGAATTTTTTTGAGAAAAAACAATCCAATTACGTTCATGTATGAAGACGTTTTCACACAACAAAATTATAATATGACCGTTTTTAGGTGTTCAAATATTATTTGTAAACAAAATATAAACGATACAAAATATGTAGAGTATAAAAAATACATGGGACAAGCAAAATAGAACAAGGTAAGTACATCTCTTATTTTATGCCCTTTCCATGATATTTTGCATATTTGTATAAAAAACTTATTGCTAACCATTGCTAAGCTCAAATATCTGAAAAAAAATCGTGTTTCTTTAGACTTTCCGCTGTCTTTTCATTCAAAAGGAAAAATAAAACAAACTAAGCAGATTTAATTCAAAAAACTACGAAAGTAATATATAAGTCTATGCAAAAAACAAAATATATTAATGTTCTATCTCTATAAAGTTGAAGTCGCTCGATGCAATTTTTCTTCTTTTTATTGCTTGTTTTGAAGTCGGTTTAAAAAAAGGGCGTGTTCTGTTTTCACTTTATTCCATGCTGGGCCTCAATTAACTTGGTAGAGATGAATGTTAGTCCTAAAGTGAGGCAGTTGAGAGTCTCATTCAACGTCTCGGACCTTTTGGTGTTCCGCGGGGAAAATTAGAAAACCGAATATTTATGGGGCGATATGTCCGGGTCTTGTGGTCATTACGACATAGTTAAGGTTCTTTGTGCCTTTGTACTAGGAATGTTTTGTAAGAAAATGTGGTATCCCGGATTAGAATTTCTCTTTGATTAAATTTTCTCTGGTGTTTTCATTCACTAATTAATTGTTTTAGGAAATTTTATTGGATTCGTACCAGACTTTACGCTATATAAATATAACTGCTTTAAAATGCATCTGTTTTCAATATCTATACATCTATTTAATAATTAGGTTGGTTAATTTTTGAGCAAAAGTTCCAAATATTAATTTTACAAAAGCCTAAATGTGACGAAGATTAGTATTGTTATTTGACTTATAATTATGGATTTGTAATTTATGATAATTTATAACATTGTTTCGAAAATATATCGTTATATTGCATAACAAATATAAAAATCAGACAATATTTATTAGAAACACATTTATTCCATACGACAACTTGATGGCATTACCATTTTTGTGTCGTGTTAAGCAGGGCCAACCGCTTGTAATCCCAAGGAGGCAAATGTCATGTCTCAAAATCCTGACACGGCCGCTCAGCTACGGAACACGGGTACCAATCCGAAGACCCGAGCTTTGCCTTTTTTCTCATTAAATTACTTTCGTAATGAATAAATGTATTACACGGGGGATTCCTTTCTCCACTTTTCCCCTCCATTTTATTATAAACCGTAGAAAACTGTCTTATGCTCCAAGTTATTTTTTTATCTAGGGCGTAATAAATTTTATTTTGACCTCCTTTTTCGGATTAATTCTAAATGTAAATGGGATGACCTTCCTACTGTCATCCGTCCAAATCGCATAATGAACTGGATAAAGATCGCAATGGAGAAATTTGAATTTTCTCGCCTTTGTGTAATAAATGTAATATCCTTTACCGAGTTAACTTTTCCTGTCTTTAATCAGATTTATTACAGTCACAGCAAGGTATTGAATTCATTTTTCAAAACTTACAAAACATTAATGATTTTGATACGGATACTCACGCGTCTTGTTAGTCGGATCAAAATCATTATGACTATTTCTCACGTTAGTTTTAATCAAATTAACAAAACATTTTTTGAAAAATTTAAGTTATCGCAGAACTTTTGTTTTGAAATAAATAAATAAATAAAAATGTTTTTATTTCCAAAAAGAATAGCTGTTACACATCTTAAATCTACTCAATTGACGCAAATAACAAATTTTTTCGCATTTTGGTCGGTAGTAACAGCAGATTATTATTCCTACACCCCCCAGCTACTCTTCATAACATAGAAAATTTTAACAAATCCAACAATGTTCACGAAAATAAAACATAAAACCGAAACGTTCCGTTAACATGCAAGACGGACAGGAAAATACCGATCAGTCAATATGTCTTACTTGAAATCGGGAAGGCGTTCGTTATTGCGTAAAACGCTGAATCCAACACACGGGGCTTGTATAATACTTAGAATATGGCAGTACAGTTCATGCGAAAAACTGCTTATACTTAATACAAAATATACACCCATATATAAAGAGTAGGTAATCCGCGTTCCATCCCACTTATGACGGTCCCGCGAGATATTTTGACGGATATTTTTACGAAGATTTTTTAAAATTTCCTTCCGACCAACGATATGCCAACGATCCCGTTTTCAAAAATCTATTGTTCAAGCCGAATTGTATAGTCATCAAAGAAAAATGTGAATGTAAAAGCAATTTATTAAAACATGCGTATCATACTATGGTAAGGTGGGAGATGAATTACTTAATTGAAAAATCGTATAAAAATAATTGCATTTAAGAATTTAATACTTTTTCATTGCATGGATGCATTATAGTTATGAGAGCGTCATTAAATGTATTTTTTACCTAAGGGATTTAGAAACATAATTTTTTTGTTCTCTTAATGTATCATATAATTCATTCCCTAAATAAATAAAATGGGAATGTAGTTTTGTGTGAAACCACTTAAAACTAGTCATGCAGTAAGAAAAACCATTGACCCATACCTATTTCAATTTCAGATATGTAAGTTACCTATATCTATGTTCGGTGACCCAGGTGATTGAATATTGTCTACGACTGTACACTGAAAGAGGCAGCCGCGCAAACGTTCGACGGCACGTGATCCCAAATAAAATACGGTTTTAACAAACTCTGTTCGCAAATCTACGGTTTTCCGATATAATGATGTCCTACTGTGTCAATTTGCAACTTTTGTGTCTATTTCAGAAACTGCGTGATTTTTTCGTCCTGATTGATATCTTTTTGTCTACCTGTGTCAAATCTATACTTTTATTCATTATAGAGAACTGATAGCTAAAATACACAAAAAAGTATCCGCAACAAGCTTCGGCAAAATGTCCACAGAAAAATATCCGTAACAAGCTTCGTCAAAAGAAAAAAAAATGTGTTAAATTATAATGTATAGGTATGTATATCTGTTACATAAATCTATGAGTAATTTTATTTTAGGCACAGAGAGCAGACATTGATCTATCTTATGGAAAGTGATATAGCTATCACTGAATGATTGAAACATCACTCGGTAGCGTGACTAATATTTTATTTAGAATCCAAAGTACTATGTAACAAATAAATTCTCTCTTCTTCTTCTTCTTGTAGTGCCTCTCCATTACTGGAGGTTGGCCGTCAGTTTCGCAAACTCTTCTCTGTTCGCCGCTATGCGAAACAGCTCCTCAACCCTGGTGACTCCGGTCCACTCGCGTATGTTCCTCAGCCATGATTTTTTGCGTCTTCCAGCATGTCTCTTGCCTTCTATTTTGCCCATCATAATAAGTTAAAGCAGCTGATATCTGCTGAAATTCTCTCTACTATTTATAAATATAGTTTACAACATTTCCTGGGTATAATTCTTGTATAGTTATGTTATACATTCATTTTACTCGATAATACGTACGATACGAAACAATATTATCAGTAATAATTTCCGAAACATTAACTCCATTCTCTCGCGAATAGAGCTCAATTTATCATTACTCTTATCATGTAAATCCGAGCAATAAATCCTTCACTGATGTCTCCCAAGACGATAAGGCAAACTCCGACTTGAAAATCAATACTGCAGTTTGGGATGCCTTATCCAAAAATACAAAGTGGGACGCCGCCACTACCTTACGTGTAATACCCGTGCTAAAACTGTTTGAATCACGCGATCATACTGCCTTCCGAAAAGGTGAAATAAAATCTGTACGGCAACGATTGAGGATCATAACATTGATAGCACTTTACGTTATGAATGTACTCCGTGATTTCTTTTATGAGCTGAAAGGAGATGTTTTACATATTGTTCGTGGTAACTTGTGAGGATTTGCGTTCTCTCAAATGTTTTTAGCTCAATATAATGGCTGCGATGTGAATGTTATGATAATTCTGAGAGTCAAAGGAATTACTTTTCCGTTATCGTAATAACATCATAAACATTAAAGATACTGGAAAATTATATTTGGGTTGGTTATATTTTTATATTTTGTACTAGCTTTTGCCCGCGGCTTCGCCCGCGTGAATTTCCCACGGGTACAGTGCTTTTTCCCGGGATAAAAAGTAGCCTATGTGCTATTCCAGGTCATTATCTACCTCTGTACCAAATTTCATCGAAATCCGTCCAGTAGATTTTGCGTGATTGAGTAACAAACATCCTCACAAACTCACAAATTCACAAACTCACAAACTCACATCCAAACATTCGCATTTATAATATTAGTATGGAAGTATGGATAAAAAAAAACAACTAAAATTATACGTTTGCCTATAGTTTTGTAATAAATAAAAATCTAGATACCTACTCCATCGACTCATAAATTTTAGTATCTCCTCTGCTAACATAATTAGGTGTTAATTAAGTGATTTACATAGTACGTGAAAGGAATATTGGGCACGTTTATCGTATGTTAATATCCTGATGAGTTCTATATTACACTAGCTTTTCCCATGGCTTTGCCCGTGTAAATTATACACCAAAACCTTCCTCATGACCTACCCCGTCCAGTGACGAAAAATCCGTTCAGTAGTTTTTGAGTTTATCGCGAACAAACAGATCTAGTGCACGGATTTCAATGAAATTTGGTACACGTGTAGGAAAATACCAGAAATAGCACATAGGGTAATTTTTATCCCAAACTTCCCACGGGTGCGAAGCCCCGGGGCGCAACTAGTTAAAAACAAAAAAAGTAACGCAAAATATTTTATTTTAATCAGAATTATGGTACATTTGCGACAAATAGCGCCATTTAAAATGTCCGTAGTGACACAAACCGATTTCGATCGCGATGCGCCTCACGTCGCGTACCTCGAAATCGGTCAACGCGTTCTGTCGGCCATCGTCATACCTCCCAGGGGCCGAACAATTTTATCCTCGCTGTTTTTCATTTTTACTCATTGCTGCAGTTGTTTTTCAAAATGATTATTTATTTTAAAACTTTATTGCACAAAATTACAAAAAATATTTACAAATGGTGGACTTAACGACTTATGGCATTCTCTACCAGTCAACCATTATAGACCAAACAGAGAGTTGTAAAGTGGTGCGATGAAGTGCAACGAAATAGTATTAATTAAAAGGTACTACTATTTTTATGGTAAAATATTTGGCACAAACCTATTTAAAATCATAATACAGTTTGAAAAAATTGTCATAAGGTATGTTGTAAAAAAATATATTATAAACTAGCTTTTGCCCGCGGCTTCGCCCGCCTGAATTTCCCACGGGAACAGTGCTTTTTCCCGGGATAAAAAGTAGCCTATGTGCTATTCCAGGTCATTATCTACCTCTGTACCAAATTTCATCGAAATCCGTCCAGTAAATTTTGCGTGATTGAGTAACAAACATCCTCACAAACTCACAAATTCACAAACTCACAAACTCACATCCAAACATTCGCATTTATAATATTAGTATGGATAAAGCCGATGATACAAAAATACCCGGAAATCAAATTATTCAACTCGAATTTGAATCACATACCTCAAAATCGGTCAACACATTCCCCGTCTGGCTCCCTACAGATTCCTAACTGGATTTATTTGTACTTTTCTTCGTAGTACCTACTACCTATTTTTAACAGTTTGTATTTTTAAACAAACTTCTATTTTACAATAGTCACGATTGAATTACAACCACGTCAAAGTAGCTATTGATTTTCTTTCTCAAGTCGTAGAGTAGAACAAATCATATTTCATTAGATTTAGGGGTAAGTTTGTAAACTCCATTTATTCTTACCAGTCCTATCATGTAAACAATCTTACCATGTCTTTTTATGATTTTACAATAATATAAATTAAAATAGACTTTTAGGAAATTACTTTCGTGGTTAATAAATGCTTTACTTTAGAATGTTTAGGTTTGAACTAATATTTGATTTATTTTCAACAAAATTCAACAAAAAGTACTGTGAAGATTGTTTACATGATAGGACTGGTAAGAATAAATGGAGTTTACATACAACACTACTTATATGCCTATTGTAAATGGTTTGTGAGAACAAGAATACTTGGATACTTCGTAGAGGTGTTGATGGTGTGCTATTTTCTAACGTGACCTAAGTTTTAGAGTCCACTAAGAAACATAAATAGAATAGAACAACAGCAGCTGTTCTATGGATTTTAAGAACATTGAGAACACGGGTTGGAGTCAGGTCACGTGGTGTCGCGAAGCGGCGTCCCACAGGAGCGGCCGGCTCCTAATCTAACGTGAGATGGATTCCAATCCAATATCGATTGGTACCCTTTTTCTTGATACCATAAAAGCGAACTACATATGATTAGAGGCGTCGTTACCGTTTGTTACCAACGGACCACTCAATCCATCCATCTGGGTGGTCGGTTAGAAATTTTATTCTTATCAAACCACCCTACACGTCCAGTGTCTAATCACCTAGCTCTCATAACCAAGCCAGTTTTTTCAAGCTTTTATTTTCCACCTGTCCTGGTATCTATCTGTCGTCTCTCTGTCATCAAATCGAGTTCAAATTTTACATGTGGCTTCAGTTCCGATCACAATGCATTATTATGAGAAGCATGACCTGATGATACACTCAGGACGGACTTTACTTTACTGCAACAATTAACTGCACAGGCATTACATTTTTGTCACGCATTTAATTGCCCAAGATCACCCTGATGTCGATAAAAGTTCGTATCAAAAATGATTTTTTTGTAAAAAAACTTATTCTATGTTACCTAACTTAAATGGCGCAGTTTGCTATATAAGCTAAGTTAGTTTAGTTCGCAGTGGCTGTTCGGATTAGTGGTGGCTTTCAGGTGTTGTGTTTTTAGGATTTGTCTTATAGTTTCAAGATAAAGTTATCTTTCTTGAAGTCTCGTCACGCGTTATCCCGGGACGCTGACCGATTCTGAATCTAACGTGAGGCGGATTTCAATGTAATATCGATTCGTACAACTGTTCCAATTAGTTTGAAATAGTAAGAAGAAGAAAGAAAAATTTATTTAAGTAAATCGTAAGCTGTTCACATACACCCTACTTAGTTCATAAAGAGTGAACATACCATCTAAATACAACTTAATCTCGATGGAACATACCTATAATATCAAGACACTGCTCTTAAGTCATTATTACAAAAGTCAAAGTCAAGTTTTTATTACTGTTTTAATTAATCTAACTAATATTAAATGCGAAAGTGAGCTTGTTTGTTTGTTGGTTTGTTTGTTACCTCTTCACGCTTTATCTACTCAACCAATCCTCCTGAAATTTCGCATACACATAGTTGGAATTACGGAGAAGGACATAGGGTACCTTTCATCCCGGGAAATAGCACTGTTCCCGTGAGAAATTCACGCGGGCGAAGCCGCGGGCGAAAGCTAGTATTCAATAGTAAAGTCATAAATTCAATAACATTTATCTGCAATATGCTTCGTCAAAAAGTCACAAAGTATCATCAAAAGCTTCGTCAAATAAGATTAACAGAAAATATCCACAACATGTTTCGTGCGTTAGTACATAATATCTCGATGTTGCATTATATTATAATATTCACTAGGCGCGACCCAAGGCTTCGCTTCCGTAGGAATTTCGGGATAACAAGTACCCTATGTGTTACTCCCGGTATTTACATACATACATACATATTATCACGCCTTTTTCCCGTGGGGGTAGGCAGAGACTAGCGATTTCCACCTGCTACGATCCTTACAGATCTCTCTTGCTTCCTCTACACTCATCACTCTCTTTATACATGCTCTCCGGTTAGGGTGCTCCTCCCGGTATTTCTCTACCCGTATACCAAATTTTATCGAAATCTGTCCATTATATTTTGCGTGATTGAGTAACAAACATCCTCTCAAAGTCACAAATTCACAAACTCACATCCAAACTTTCACATTTATAATATTAGTAGAATTCATTCATAAAGATCTTAAGTTGACACACAGTCTTACTTAGATTTTCGCTGTAAACATTGCCCATCCCTTAATAGCTATGTCATTATGATTTCCGACTAAAATTCGTAATATGTAGAATAAGCCAATCCCTATACTTTGCGTGACACCTTTTAACATCATTAAAGTTACAACACTACAGGCTTAATATAAATTATACAAATTAATAACACGGAAAATTAAATTACACCTTTGAAAATAAAATTTTGTCTAAAATTTCTAATGCTAAAATTTTTTGTTATAGTGTAGAGATACTTGTTAACCCATGATCATAAAAATGGTCTTTAAAAAAACCACAAGACTCTAGTAGCATGTAATGTTGTAGATGAAATATGTTTTCAAAGAAACAAGGAAATCCCGTAGCTATAGCTTATAGTTAATGATATAATTCATATCCTAATACATAATGATGTTAATCTGTCGTACTGGGTCAGCATAACTTTTGATAAGGGTATGTAATTTATTAGTTTTTTTGTCTCAAAGGGATTACGTTTTATCATTATGAGTGTGAGTGGTAGAAAGGGAAATTGCCTTACTTATTCAATTCCCCCTATAAAAGTACTTACAATTACATACATACATATTATCACGCCTTTTTCCCGTGGGGGTAGGCAGAGACTAGCGATTTCCACCTGTACAATTATGTATATAATTAAGAATTATGGCGGACGCAGGAATACTCTGATTCCTATAAAACGTTTGTTTTTTTCTTAGCCACCAGATACATGTCTCACTACAGAAAAAAAGACTCCACGACTCTATCTAGTCTGATAGACTTACAGGTGAATCACTGGAAAAAAGGTCCACCTAGGTGAACTAGGTACGGGCTACAAACGTAAAAAATCTATTCAAGTCGTCCTTGGCCTACCTCTGCGGCGTCCAGTACTCAAAAGGTGGCTAATTTTGCCCTTGAAAATTCCAGATGATAGAGGGTTAAATACGATATTCACCACGTGCAAAGACACTGGCAAAAGCTACTCTTCTATACAATATTAATGTGCTATTTTCGGAGCAGTTAGATGATCAAACAATGATCTCCTTTTAGCCGTTAACCCTCCTATTTCAAAACGTAGCGTGACTTTCAGAATCATCCGAACACTATTATGTGCTATTATTGTCCAAAGGTTGCGTTTTTGTAATAAATAGCTATATAAATGATGTTTTTGTTTTTGCCTAGTCATTTTCCTAACTCACACTGAGTTAGGAAAATGACTAGCCCATAACCCAGACAGACTAGATACTAACCCAGATAAGCCTGAAATTGAAGCCTGAAATTTTTTTTTTTTTTTGCAAATAATATTAGTTTTACCGTACCATCCTACTTTATATATTTCATATTTGTTTATTTGCCAACTAAGTGTACATTTAAAATATATTTTGTTGGCCTAGCATAAGTTTTTTTTCATAAAAACAGCTAACAATTTTTAAAAATAATAAAGAACTTTGCCATGTATCTTCTGATTCTGAAACACTTTCTGATCATTCTGAACACAAAATTGAGTACAAACCAAATTGAAAAAAGAAAAATTAATTTTTCAAGGCTGCTGAATTTGAGACCGTTTCAGGCGACAAGTATTTTAATAAAAAGAATGCTCTCAAAGGACGCGGAAGGGGTCTCCAGCTTTGGAAGAGGTGTACATTTGCATGATTTTAATTAAATTCAACCCTCAACACTGCAATAAACCTTAATAAAAGAGTCAGCAAAATGCACAACTTATATAAATGACGTCTATCTGCATTTTGATTTCGTCTAGCTTTTTTTTTATTTCATAGTTCGGTAATAAAGGCAATCAAAATTTTATCTAGAGAGATAGGTTATGGTAGGATGGTTTTTAACCCAAAATTCTTAAGAGCGGAGTGCAGGTACTAGTATAAAAATTGGAAAAGAATATTATTGGTACCTAATTTCAAATATTCCATAATTTATTGCATTTAGTTCGGATTCCAGGAGCTTTTTCTGTAATTAATTTCAAGAATCACGGCGCGGGTGACCCTGTAATATGACAGCTGACTGACATTACAAACTTTTGAACGTGGAATTATTATTGTATTACACTGATCTGACGTAATTTAGCGCTGAAATTTGGTATTTTGTTTGAGTTTTTTTTTATTTTATTTAGGTGCTGTTTGCAGTCCATTTTTTTACTGTCATCCATAATCACCGGCATTAAGCAAGCCGGTTTTTATCTGATAAAAATATCCTAATCCATCAATATCTCTAGACTATTTTCGTCTCACCTTCCAACTTTACCGAATTTGTCAGAACTTTGAATTGACACTTTTACGGAAATAAATTAGTCTTTATATGCACAATTAACGTTTTATTCACTGCGCAAATACCACAAACTTCTATTTTCTGTTTATAGCAATTTTAAACTGAAGAAACTGTGGGAATACTAGTTTCGAAGATACTAGACAGAACGACAGCAAGCAGAGAAATGGCCGCAATAAGATTAGTTTTAATTCGATAAATTCGTATCGCCAGCATTCAGCTTATTTAAAACTGTACTGGTAGAACTTTAAATGTAGCTTAAAATGTACCTAGCTTATTGCCTAAAACGTTTAATTATTATTATAACTAGTTATAACTAATTATCCATATTTTGAGCTTATTTTGCTAAAAAGCCTCATTCGTAAAATGTAAGGACATTTGTAGCAAGAGTGACGTCATATAGAATTTAATTAGTCAGGTGAAACTTATGTCACATTTTTTCAAGTTCCCCCAAGACATAAAGAGGATTAGGCGCAAACTAGTATACTTAGGTACGAAACATAGCAAGCGCCCGGGGCGCGCGCCCGTTATTAGTATGTAACGAAACATAGCAAGCGTCCGAGGCGCCAACGCAAAAGGAACGCGCGACCTTCTTTCGCCCGAGACGCTCGTATGTAAGTTTGTACAGCATACAATTTGACGAAACATAGCAAGCGGATGGGGTGCGCGTTTTGTTCGGTAACCATGTTTGATACTAAAAAAAACCATATATGAAATAGAAAAAAGGCCATTTTCAGGTCGCGGTAAACGCGGGTCGGGTGCTTGCTATGTTTCGTACCTTATACAACTCGGAAAGGCAAACAAATTTGTCTCGTAACATGTACCTGTAAGTAAGCACTAGTTGACTGGAATAGTTCCACTGAGCTCGTTAGCTGCAAGCCGGAGATCACGGTTCGTTAGTGATGCGACTCGAATCATCGCCTGACATCGGTCTTAATCAATCTTGTAAATTCTCATACTCCTGTACTGGTGGTGTAAGGTTCAAAATTGATTAGCTATTCCGTTTATACCAAGTTGGAGTGAGTCTGTGTGACGTAGGTGCTGCTTGTGAAGTACCTACTCAAAAATATAAGTAGATGAGGTGTTTGAGAAATTAGCATCATGAAACCGACTGTGTTTAAAAATATACCTAGGTTGTACAATATTTACTACAACCACAGAGTACTATATACTGCTACAACATATTGAATCATCAAATTATCAATGATTATGTTGAGAACAATGATATCGCATGTAAGTAGGTACATATATATTAATGCACTTTTGGTATCATAACTCCCATTATTATTATCTATTATAAAATTCCTTTTACAAAATACCAAGTTTCTAAAACTGTTAAGACCAGGTCCGACCTGAGCTGCAAAAAACAAAATTCATATGCGCTTAACCGCGCCGTGTGCACGTTGCAATAAGATAATTTTTTGCACAACACAATGTTCTACTTTCGTTGGCAGGATCGAACAGATTTTGTACCGATTTAGCAACTCTTTCTCAAATATCATTAAAAATATTAGTTTTAAAACAAAAGTGCTCGGTTAAGACTTTAATATGGCATATATATAAACTAATTATATAAAAATATATATATGTTATCGCTGAAAATTTTAAGTTTCATGACTTGAAAGCTGAAATATTTTCTAAATTTTCGTTGCCTTTATGAATTAATTAAGCCGAAAATATGTATTTTTATTAAAAAGTACACGGTTGAAACCTTAATAGAGATCATAATCTATATCCGGTATTATTTTTCCACTTCGTAATTAAACTCTAATTAGGTAAATTTCTTCATGAAAAATTACAATTATTTCGAATGTGGGGTTGGACCTGGCCTTAAGTCTGTCAGTTAGTAGCTAAAACTAACAGTAACCTGTGTAAAATTTATTATGCTGTCTATTTAATCTAGATATTTATTTATCTTTAGCAATGTAGTAATAATAAAATACACATTTCGAGAACAATGCAGTATGATGCCACAACGATCTATTGTATGTCGAATATGAAGCTTGGAGTTCCAAAAGTTCGTGTAACCAATTAACGTAGCTTCCCTATTCTATGTTAAACTTTCATAGTCAAAACAATATAGTTTCAGCACTATAACAAGTTATATTACGAATTTCCTTGCACGCTTTTATGTATTAGACTAGCGAGCGACTTTGACTTTGTCTGAGCACTTAGTGTAAGTTCAATAAATTGATTGATGATGTTACACCATGGTTGTTTAGTAAGCAAGCTTTGTACAAGCATTCTGTAAACAATAATAACTGCATGAGTTTTATAGATATAAAACTCATCTAGATAGAGGACCTCTTGTAGAGGTAACAAGAAAAAAAGGGTAAGGCCAAAAACGAGATGTGCGGATGACTTCAGAGCGTTTGACAAAGAATGAAAGGAAAAGACCAAAGGAGGAAGATAAGAGAGGCTTTTGCTCAGCAATGGTACACTAATATCTATTAGATCTGTGCAAGATCGAGTGGTCAGTGTCTAAATAAAGTATAGCTACTATCCATTTTACTTCTCTCAAATGAATCCACCATTTTAATTTTATTTTAATTATACTCTAGGCAAAGAAAAAAAAAACCTAACTTAGGGTTCTAAGTTAGGTGAAAAGCTGAATTAGGCCATTTTTTTGCGTCCCCGTAAGTCGCTGCTTCTGTAAGGTTCAGCATAAAGCTAATAAGTTAAATAAAGCACTTTTATCTACATATAACTAAGCGATAAACATCAATGTTAATAAGGTCGAAAGTCCTCAAGACAGAATACAGAATTTAACTCTTAATAGTATAACCTGCTTAAAATCAGGAGGGAATAGCAACCCACATATGGCCTGCTGGGTAAAACCAATTAACCCGCCCGTCCGGTGAGTATTAAAACAAAATTGACTGCAATATAATTTTACATTTACTAGGCTGAAAATGAGATTTACCTTAAGATCACTTTATTATACACCCAATGAAGCATTCAGGGTTGCAACTGTTTATAATTGCCTTAATTTTACGGGTTCCTGTAAACAGATTCACCCTAAATTTGGGGGAAAATTTTGTGTAGAATTATTTAGAGGATTTCGTAATGAATATTTGGTTTTTATTGTTATAGTCTGTATAAATATTTGCGTCTACTTATTACGCTAGCTTGTGAAAATGATATTTTACTATATGCAACTATTAAATACTTTTAGTTTCTAAATTTTAATTTATTCCGTTTTAGGAATAAAAATAAGTACGGAATAGTAGAGACGGACCTTTGTTTTCCAGTTTGGCATTCGTACTGCATTTGGATTCGCCAGGAAGACTTCAAAATCTAGCATCTGTGAGTTTTTGCTAATTCTGTTCCAACTGATATAGTCCATTCCTGAGGATTTTCGTGATTTTTACATGATCGTTTGCCCACCAGAATATTATGTGTTTGGTATCAAGGTGATAAACCTAGATTTTTTTAAAACTAGCTTTAATTTTATTGTAACAAAGATGACAATCGTTTGTCACGTAAACCCACAATCTAATAGTTTAGCTTTATTTTCATGTGACCTGTGCGTTCAGTCACGCACCCGCAATCACCCGAAAATCTATGAATTTTCCCCATTACGTCAAATAAGTTTATAACCACAGTGGGTAAGTTACCAGAAGTTGAGTGCCTTTGTTTTGTTCTTATACGCTTGTTTAAATAACCAGACTATAAAAATAATACTGACATGCTTTAACGGATATAGCCTTTTTTTCAGATTGATGTTAGATCTCCGTGTTTTAGAGATCATAATCTATTAGCCTTTTGAAATTATTTTGTTTCTTGTTTATTATCTGCGATAGTGTTAGTTTGTACAGTAAAGAGTCAAAAGTGCAGTCTGAATCTACAAGGCAATATGATCTTTAATGCTAGGCAATAAAGTTCAAGGTATGACTGGACTTATCATCCTTGACTATACCAATCGAAGCATAAACACATAAGTTGTATCGATAATTTGTAACTATTAACTAATCTGTCAATCCGAGAATAGACATATGGTATAGACAATCCAACACATATTTTCTCATAGAAATTTCCCGAAACTCCATCATAAAAGATCTTCCAAGTAATTAAAATTCCCTGCAGTTAAAAAAATGGACCACAGAATATAAAAAAGTGACGTATCAAAATATGGACAAAATAAACCCGCTCTCAAACGACTCTGATTGATGTAAGTAAGTAAGTAAGTAAAAATGCTTTATTGCACCAAAACACGTAAAGGATACAAATTGAGACTTATACTAGGTAAAATATGTACAATAGGCGGCCTTATCGCAAGTGCAATCTCTTCCAGGCAACCTAAGTGAACGGAAAGATGTGAACATAAATGGCGGTGCATGATGAACATAGACATAGAAAAGAAAATTGAGACAATAAGAGAGTACAACATATGATGTAAGCATGAGTGAGAGGAAAATAGTGTTGTTTCACTTACTCCCAGTATACGCTTTCGACGTGTGTTTTTAAAAAAACAGGGTAGGCGTAATATCATCATTTTAATGGGATTAAATATCAGTGCATGAGGCCTCGGAAAACATACTATGTAAGATAATTTCGCTGGCCCTTGATAAGTGCAATGGTAATATTTTTAAAATGCTCTTGTAATTGTATCTACAAAGCATATTGTCAGTCTTAAACACTATTTTTAACATCTTTCTCATAGATGAAATAAACTAAATGCGAAAAACAAAACATTTGACCCTGTTTTAGGCAAAAACTACCTACTTAACAAAATTCAATGAAATTTACTACACGAGTTGGGCAAAGCCTATAGGTAACATAAGAAAATGTCCAAGAAAATGGTGATCTAGAGCGCTGCTGATTTGAATATATTTGAAATTATGAAAATGATTTTTAAAAATGTCAACTCCTTCCAACACCGAAATATAATACACTTTTTTTCTTTAACCCGCAAAAAAGCCAATCTGCAACAAAAGCCTAAAACAAAAACAATTCATTACAATTACGCCTACTTTTCCCAAAGCAGTGCTCATACAAAGCGGCTTGGCACGTTTCATTAGAGCATTACAACTCTCAACTTTACTGGAACTTGTATAAATGCCAAACAGTTTTTAACGCAAAACTTTCCGAGCAAAATAGGCTCTAAATCCTTTAGTTTATGAGAATAACCCGCTCTGTGAAATACAACGGGCTGTTATAACACCTGTGACTTCGGAATTGCTCATATTGTGATATCGATACTTAAGCTGTAATATTGTTTTTCTTGCAAGTTTAAGATTTATGTTTCAAACGGTTTTAGTGTTTAACTTATTTCCTTTGTCATTTATCATCATCTGCCTTTCCACCTACAATACCTGAATATACATACATCTCAGTTTCTATCTTCAATACTTACTTATATACTTTAGGCTCGGCTCTTATCTTTTGAAGCTCTGGCAAATTTTAATAAAGTATTTTTGATTTTGACAAAGTTTCACTTACAGGTAGGTTTAAGTAGACGCAATGCCTCATGGCACCTTTTTGTCGTTGAAAGATATCAAGTAATTTATTGCATTGCACGCATTGCGTAATTTTTGTAGACTATAGAATTAACACTTTTCTAAGAGCAATTATCTCAAAATGGCTGTTAACGTCGTAATAAAGTTTCATTGTTAAAAACAAAGAACAATGATTTATGTCGTCCAAACCGGCGGGAGTGACAAAGTTTGAAAATTCTAAAATTTCTAAAGTGTCTGAGCGACGGCGTTTACCCTGCTCTGCTCGGGTTTAACTACGCAGCGCCTTAAATATAAATTTCACAAGTTCGCGAATGAAGTTAAGGTTGTACCGTAGCTCAACAAGTTAGCTCCGAGTGTTACTTGTGTTGTGATACTTTGAATAATCAAGAGTGGAAGCTAAATAATATTTTAGGTACTCAGATATGAAACTATACTCGTACAAGGCTTCGCCCGCGTGAATTTCCCATGGGATAACTGTGCTTTTTCCCGGGATGAAAGGTGCTCTATGACCTTCTCCGTACTTCCAGCTATGTGTATGCGAAAATTTCAGGAAGATTGGTTCAGTAGATAAAGCGTGAAGAGGTAACAAACAAACAAACAAACTCACTTTCGCATTTATAATATTAGTTAGGATTAGGATTGCCGTACAGTTTGTGTTTTTCAAATTGAAAAAGATAACTCAGAGTTTATCTTATTTTATTTACTTAAAATCTTGAACTTGAATCTCAGGCTTGGCTAACATATACTATGTGCCTCTGAGACTCTAGATCAATCTGATTGTTGGACGTTCATTTCATCAACAGATATTTGCTTCCGGTTGATTGTTCCGTCCATTAGTGCTAGCTTGACTGCCATTAGATGGCGTGGTAGTTGAATTTTGAGATGTCTTTAGGCGAATTAAAAAATCTCTAACGCCAGATGTTATCTATAAAGAAATGAACATGAAAAGAAAGATAGATCCTGAAATTCTCAAGGAGAGAATTCCCAGGCAAAAAAAAACACACCTATAATAATAACATATTTTTTTATTTCAGGTAATAAACCCATAGTTACAAAAGATAACTAAAATGTATACCTAATTAATGTATACCTAAGTGAAAACAAAGCTTATTATCTTAAAACTTAAAAGTCAGATACTCGAATAGGAATCAAGTTATTCCCAAGGGTGTATAATTAACATTCGTTACTGAAACATGCGAAGGGTTAAGTTTGTCTACGATTAGTTTCTTCGGTTTACCCTCGTGTTGTGGTAATGGCGCGGATTCCGAAGACCAAGGAACTTGAATCATTCACATAAATAGCTATGAATGTTTAAACATATGTGATTACTAGCTGGCGCCCGCGGCTTCGCTCGCGTTAATCCTTTCTTAGCGGATGCCTACTTCATAACATCTACCTGCAGGCCAAATTTCAGCCCTATCCGTCCAGTGGTCTGGGCTGTGCGTTGATAGATCACTATGTCAGTCAGTCAGTCACCTTTGAGTTATATATATATAGATTTTGAAGATGATCGTTAGAAATAAAAATGCTGTACAACTAAAATTAACGTTTGTAAAACTGCGAGCAAGTGAAGCCATTAAAGTGACTAGACAACAATTTTTAATCTTAGCAAAGGAAACGAAATTGAAAACGCGTTATTATCCATCTATAGTGTCTTAGTCAAGTTTAGTTCTTTTCACAACCAGAGAGAGTAAAGCAACTAGCCAAAACTGAACGTTTACTAAACGTCTGTTTTAACCCTATGAAAATCCAGAAATATGCTTATAGAAACAGCCTATTTACGTCCGGGCGTTTCCCCATCATCACAGCCATAGCCAACAGTTGGATCCACTGTTGACCGCATCCATGTAGTGGTGATAGCGTGAACTGACGGACGGAGTTACCCTTGTAGTGTACTAAATTAAACCGCGTACACACTTCTGTCAATTGTTTTAGCGATTGATGTGGTGTAACCAAGTCGGTCGCTCGAATTATGTCCGAAAGGGTACAGATACAAATCTTAGGCCCACTTAATGAGATAATATGTATTTATGAACGTACTAGTTTTTGCCCGCGGCTTCGCCCCCCTGAATTTCAGAACCCAGAACAGTGCTTTTCCTGGGATGAAAGGTATATCCTTCTCAGTGCTTCTAACTATGTGTATGCGAAATTTCAGGAAGATTGGTTCAGTAGATAAAGCGTGAAGAAGTATCAAACAAATAAACACACTTACGCATCTATAATATTAGAATAGGATTAGGATGCACAATATATACATTTCTATTTATTTATAGGTATTTTTGCCGCGTAATAAATGTATTCAGTATGTTTTTTTTTCAGAGTGACAACATTTTCCGTCATATTTTTTTACGTTAGGTATATAAACAAAATCTTAAATTTTATCACATATAAAAAGTAATTTTGAAATTGTATGTTATCATCTGCTATCACTTATCCACTTATACATTGTCGAAACTCAGTCGAAGCTATTATTAAAACCTTTTATAGGTTTTAATAACAGCTTCGAAACAAACCGAGATCAGGTCTACAATTATTTCCTGGACAATTTGATTGGAAAATGTATACTTATAGTCAAATTGCATAATTACAAAAACTTCGGAAATTTTTTATGTCGTCGTGAGACCACAAAAGCATGTTCTTAGTTATTTGTCCCTTGAACCGTATACAATTACTGTGAAGTATAGTAAGAGCATGTAGTTAGGTACTAGCTCCGTCCCGGGGCGTCGCTCCCGTAGGAATTTCGGGATAAAAAATACCCTATGTGCTATTCTCGGTACTTTCTACCCGTGTACCAAATTTCAGTGAAATCCATCTATTAAATTTCGTGATCGAGTAACAAACTTCATCACAAACTCACATCCAAACTTTCGCATTTATAATATTAGTAGAATTAGTAGAAAGTAGGATTTGTAGGTTAGTACAACTGATAGTCAAATAGATATACTCTTATTGTGTGGTTTTGTAGCTGGTAATGACGTTTTGTTATCATTTCAAAGGCCCGATGATCGAACAGATTTAGTTAGGCTGATACGTTCTTCAATGATGTGACCATATAGGTAGCCCTCCCATATGGCTGTGATATGACTCAAGAAATCTGTTCTTTGACTTATTTATTTATTTATTTAATTACCAAAGATACAATCCTATACACAGTCATATAAATATGCATAAACCTGACATTGTTTTATTTGACTTTTGAATAAATTAAAAGTAAAAAAAACTAAAAAAAAAAGCTTTTATACATTGTCATTCAAACTAAACGTGTGTACAAAATTTCAGCTCAATCGGTTGAAGATATCTACTTCAAAATGGAGTTCTAAGATTCCACTCGAACGAACCTGCTTACATACATTGCAAGTTAAATAAAAGCTTTTAAAATCATCAGCTGTTTCCAATTATTATTCAGATATTTCGTATTTTTATAAGTTTTTCAAGAACGAGACAAACCTTAAAAGTGAACTCAGCTTTATAACAGTCGCGTCGGACTCATGTTCGGCTTTAGGAAACATGCGCCGTTTTGTTCAACAATTTACAAGATAATCGGAACAAATCGTTTGACTATTTATTTAATTTTTCCTTTATCTAGCGGCTGCCATATTAATCACTTGTGAACAGTCAACCAGTTTAACCGATTTATTCCAATCCAATAACACGAACGAATACCACTGGTATTACTTTGAATTTTTAATCATTTTCTATTCCAAATGGATACCACTATTTAAACCAATACCAAAACAAGTTCACAGGTACAGACAAGTCCTGCGCATCTAATATAATAACGGGTTGAGAGCGCTGCTGGGGCTACCAAGACACTGCTCCACATCAGGAATGTTTGTACGGCACATGTGGATACCTTCCAAGCCATAGTGCGGAAGAGGGTGGCCTCCCTGATGCGGAGACTGAGCGTTAGCACCAACAGCCTTCTCAATGTCATCGCTGGCAGGGTCCATACTAAAACATTCGACCCAATTACACTTAGATAAGGTACTAACATAGTTTTAAGGATATTGTAACTAACATTTCAATGGACTTTTCCGAAAAAAAAATTATATTATTATTATGTTGGTACGCTTTTTAGAGCCACGGGTCCATTGGGACACGGTCCTTTGAGGCGTTCATGGGGCCAAAGCCAACAAGAGGCCTTTTTGTACCTTTTTTATCAAAAAGTGAGATGGCTGCATTTGCGGAGATCTGTCCCTTAATGTACCATAGGGATATACTAACGGACAGTCATCCACAGCTGCCGAACTATTGCCAGGTAGGGATTAACAAGGTTTTTATGATTATTAAGACAAACAGGAACAAACAACTCTCTCTTATAACAGCTATCAATACAATAGAGAATTAGGGTTTGAACGTCCATTTCCCTCCGAAAGACCACATCCCTAAACGGCCATTTCGTTCCAACGACTTGAAAGGCCACATAACTGGAAATGACCATATGAAGAACGTCAAACTGTAGTACAAGTAATTCACCAAACATAACAAATGCTTATGACGCACCTCGCAAGTACAGAAATAGCTTCCTCATTTTTAATTCAGTAAATCAAGACTAATTGAGACTGCTCGTGCGTCATTTCTAACAATATCTCTATAACTTTATATAGATACATATTAAAAAAATCAAAATGTAATAGTATTAATCATGTAATTTAAATCCTTTTAAAAATCTAAAATAATTGTCTAAAAATAAATCGTATTAACCACCCACTTGATTTTGACTCCCACAACAGCAATCAATCTTCAGTTAACTTATGTCTATAAGTATTCTATTAGATGATTGATACTCGTAATATTAAAACTTACATTTTTAGGGTCCGACAAGGAACCCTTATAAGATCGTTCAGTCCGTCCGTCCTAGTCTGTCACAGCAGAATATCTTCTACGTTTATGGACTGATTTGCATGTAACTTGGTTCGAGGATACTTCACATATAGATCTCATTTTTAAAATTACAAAAAATTATAATTACCCCTTTTTAAGGGTACCTCCCCATACATGTAAAGGGGGGGGGGGTGAATTATTTTTTTGAGTGCAACCCCTTGTGTGGGATATCGTTGAAAAGGACTATGAAATTAAGGTAGGGTTTCCATACAACACTTTTTTATCAGCTTTACCATTTGCGAGATATAGTCCGCCAAAGTCGTTTGTACACGGTGTCCCCCCCCCCTGTAATTTCTAAAGTCTTGGACCTATAAACTTCAAATCACTCACGTAAAGAAACAGGCGCGGAAACTCTTATTTAAAATTATTTCGGGTATCCTGTGATGAATACATTTGAAATTATAAATAAAATAAAAATATATACTTTTTTCTTGCAAGAAATGCAAAACAGCGCGGTGCCTAAAATGACTACGGAACCCTACTTTATGCGTGGTCCGACACGCACTTGGCCGGTTTTTTTTAATGACATTTATTTTTAAAGTTTTGCACTGCAACGCCTGCCATAAATGACGATAAATGAATACAAAATATCAGATTTCTATGGTTTTAAGTAACCAATATCTTTTTTTTTTTACTTCGGCATTAGTTGTGTTTCTGAATAAGCTACTTAATGATTATGGTTAAAAGTAACGACTATTTTCACAAGAATTTTGTATTTAATTACGAAATTTGTATTTTCATTATATTCGTCCCATGTAAGGTAAAACTATTTAAACCTAATTTCGCAGAGTTTCATCTAAACTTAGAAACCTAAGTTCAGCATATCACTAGGACGGTAATCCACTAAACTTTAATAGCTCTTAAACGTGGCACTAAATTATATAAACTTCTAGCATAAAACTAGGCTTTATTATGGAGAAATGCGTTTTACATGGGTTTTTAGTTTAAATTTATTCGAGTTTTCCTTTCATTCTCGTACCTTGATTATTACATACATCATGTTATAAAAAAATAGATTTATCTTTTCATTTTGTGTCATATCGTAAAAAAAAAATGGCCAAGTGCGAGTCAAACTCGCGCTCAGAGGGTTCCGTACATTAAACCATCTTATAGTATGGAATGTCGAAATTTTACATTCTTATCCTAATCTTTAAATTAAAAAGTAATTGTTTTTTGTTAGCCGAAGCTGCGAGCAAAAGCTAGTTTCACTAAATTCCATTGAGTATATGAAAATTTTCTAGTGGATAAAAATCACCCTTATATAGTCCGTTAAATATTGATAACAAAAGTGGATTTCAATACGCACGAAATATGTGACATTTAACCAACTGCAAACTCATTTGTGGCGTACTTCAGTGCAGTAGGTGTGACCACTCGAAATTGACTCTGCGTAGGCTTCATTGCATTACACACCTCCACACGGTGACGTCACTTAGACCACCATAAAGCCACTGGCACACAGAGCAGTTTATTTTCATATTTGAACCTAAATTTTATTTAATATATTTAATATAAAAAATAGGTACTGCAGTTCTGCTATAAATTTCTATAGGATTTATCAAATTTAAAGCTTACTTCTAAGTAAGCTTTAAATAAAAACTTACTTCTAAGTAAGCTTTGAATTTGATAATAACTTTGCAGTGTATCACACTGCAAAGTTGAAATATTGAATAAAACTGGAATTATGTCAGGCCAGTGGGTATCTCTAGGTCTCTAGCATTAGAAGTAAACAGGGTATTATCACATTGGCATGTCTTTCAAAGCATGGAAAAGTCAGTTATTCAAGCAACTTATTTTGATTCTGATTCTGCTTAGCATATTGTGGCCGTTGATCCATGTCATGATTATTCCACAAGTAAACTACCTACCACCACAATACAGAAAGCACAAACAATATAAAAAATAGTTCCGATCGCAGTCGTTACAACGTCAGTGAGTCTAACGAAAATATCATACAAACTACTTATAATAGCAGTTCTTTGACAGATTGGGATTATGACCATATCACAATACAAAGTGATACATGATATGAAAATCGATCCTATCACGACAGGATCAAAGCGTGCCAATACATCCCGCTGCATAAAGTTGGCCCGACATTGCCAATCGACGTACGCCGCTTAGTTTTATCACATGTCAACGCACAGCTCACATCATAACGGTGCAATGTACGGTGATTGGTCGTTATATTGGGCCAACGTATACAGCTGCATCAGATCAAAGCGCCAGTGTATCACCCGCCTAATACGATTCTCCTCGGGGCTGCAATATGCTCCTAATAGCACTCAATGTGAGCTCACTCCGCCATACGCCATCAATATTCATGGTATTTGTTGCACGGCGTGAATGGCTCAAATGGCCACTGGTGGTATTTAAATCTTTAATTACATGATTTATAAATGTCCAACTTTTCAAAGAAATTAATACGAGTAGGAAGAGATGTAAAAAGTACTTTACTTTCCCAAAAACCTTCCCTTAAAATTTGGATTTTTTTCGTGTAATAAGAACATCCTATTTTTTTGTATTGATAAAAATCATATTCATATTCATATTCATATTCATTTATTCACATCAATTTGTAAACGTACATGCACATCTTAAATCTACATATTTACAAATTTACCTTTGCAGGCGTTGTGAATATAGGGTACAGGAAAATCTACAACATTTTTCAATAAATATAGTTCACAAAACAGTATTAAATAATTTAAATCATATTCCATGTCAATCCTAAAATGTAAATTATCTGTAATAAATTAATAATTATAGCAAAAAATAAAATAAAAAAACAAATATATGGGAATAGTTACAACGTCATTTAGTAAATTATTAATATCATAATAGTTAACGTTGATTTTTACCAACTGACTTAGAAATTTTTTTGTTCGACAAAGTTTGAAAAGTTTCCATCATGTAACTAATATTTCAATTAAAACCGTCTTTGAAGTTATGCAGAAAGTCAACCATTCAATTTCGTATAAATCTAATTCTTACTTATTTATTATTCAGGTACTTTTTAATATCCAAATACACTGTCAAAACTCGATCGCTCATGGAAATACCTGAAACAAAGAAAAAGCTATATAAGTTTATTTTCCTTAACGTTTAAACTTTTTATCATAGTTTCCCATGAACTATCAAGTTGCAGGGGCGAACAAAAAGCTAGGTGGAAGAATGGGGCGTTAGGTAAAAACCTCTATTAGGGTGTGTGACAAACGAGCGGACGAAATGCTCTGGGGTGATTATAGACCGGGCCAGAGTCCCCTGGGGAAGCACCGGCTTAGAATTTACTACCGAGTAATACCGTGATTTTCAACCATACGCTCAGAATTCTCTATCCGACTTGTGTTTCGAAGAAAATGGTATGGCATTTGTTTTGTGCTTTTAGAAGAACTATCCATGTATAATCCATCCATTTAGAAACGAGATGCTCGTCTGAAATAAATCAGTCCATTGGATTATTATCTAGTGATGTGAATGAACACTTTCACGGATACTTTTTATTTTATTTTAATTGTGTGTTACAAGGGAGTACAAACTAAAAACGTAATAAAAGTATGTATTTGTATATGGTAAAAGTTTAATAATAACACTTGATATTCTTATCAAAATATCTTTCAATAACTTATACGTATTGAGAAGCGGGTAGAAATGAAAGAAAATATGGCTTTTCCACTTCAATAAACAGTTCTGTTTACATTGCTTACTACAAAAACCGCTGAGAAAATATTTATCAACAAAACGAGCGATGTTGTGACGATAATCCAAGCTGACGCCCACTTAACTTGGCAAACAATGGCGTACGTCTACTACTGTCAAGTTGCCCTGCATGGGCTTTTGTGCTGTGGTAATAGGGGTCAATTTTCCATGAATTTTCGTGAGGCCGTTTGCTGTTGATTGTACAGTGTAAACAACGGAGACATAAGTGGGCAAACTCTGCCACTATGGCCACCGTATGGAACATGAGATAGTATTGTTTAGATAACTTACATTCAGGATGTATGATTAATAATAATGTAGGTATGTATTGGTTAAAGCGGTGATGGCCAAGTGGTCCCAGGTTCAAATCCTGCCCGTGCTACATGAGTTTGTATACCAATCTGACTCATGTACCTATGTTAGTTTTCATCGACCACGACTTGCTTGCGGTGAAGGAAAACATCGTGAGAAAACCTGCAATCTGGTTGATAATTATCAGCTAGTGTGTGAAATGGAGAAGGCAATAGCAAAACCACTCCATTCACATTGCCAAGATAGTCATTGTGTGTGTTTCATTCCATATAATGACCACGACTCTCAGTCATGAGAAATACGACTTAAGGAGGAGGATGGTTTTTTTTTTAATAACATAGTGCGGCAATCGAGCAAGCGGGTCACCTGATGGTAAGCGATCACCGCTGCCCATGGACTACTGCAACACCAGGGGTATCACAAGAGTATTGCCGGCCTTTTAAGAAGATGTATTGGTTAGAACTATTTATATATCCTCTGAGGTATAAACTGTTGTGGCAAAAACAAGTAAACAATAGATCCGCAAAAAACGTAAACGCCGAAAGTGAGTGACATAAGTGAACAAACACACTTGATAGAAAAGCTAATCTTTGCTCGGAACTGTCGTTAATATAACTCTGTCGAAGTTATCTCCCTTGGGCGAGATAAAATATTTTCTGTACAAAAAACAAACACGCTTAGGGGTTTGGTCGGCGTCACGTACCTACGGCACGTCTTCTTTACGAAATCATTGATAAACTGACAATGATGTGGAAAAATGACTTTCTATTTAGTTCGTCAATTACTAAATGACAGGCAACTGTATGAAAACAGGTATATAATATTTTAGCAGAAAAATGCAAGTAAGTATAACGTATAATTTATTTTTATGTTCTACTGTTCGTTCTGTTCTGTCTGTAGAACTCGTCGTAGAACTAAACGAACTTCATGATTTTTTTCTCCATTCAGTTCTATTAGTAGGACAGAACGGTATTTTTTTTCGGTTCTGTCCTACTAGTAGAAATTAACAATAGAAATATATGGACACAATTCTTTCTCCACGACTGATCTCCTTCGCTGGTGTCAAGAGGGCTGGGTTTTTTAAGGATTAGCTTTGCTATCCAATGCGGCAATGCAGACAGCGTTGTTGGCTCCTTGCCTCATAAGCATTTTTAGAAATTTTTAGTTAGTTTTTAAGTTTTACTGTTATTATTTAGCAAATAACTAGTTTAATTTTATTTGTTACAGTGTGTTTTCTTCTTCAAAGGTAAATTGTGGGTCTCAAATTTTTATCGTCAAAAGCTATCGTTGCTGACAAACAACAACTTGTGATTTTTTTACAAATAAAAGCCATTAAAACATACGTTTTTGGATACTATCACAATTTTCAGTCAAAAGCAGCAAATCCAAAAAAGTATTACTTACAATACAACATTAAAATAATCGCGGCGCTATACTGTATTCTTTAGTGTTTCGCGTTATAACTTCTTAATATATTTATAAACCTTTTTGAAATATAAGTTATTTATTATATGAATATTCCAACGTGTTGGTACAAAATATGCCAGTCTTGGAATCGTAAAACAGAATAATGTGTGCACGTAGCTGTAAATTCTTACGCTTACGTAACTTAGGAATATTTCAAAATTAACGTGTCTCATAATATCACAGAAGTATAAACTAAATATCTAGAATGAATGACAATATCAGAAGTAGAATTATATGTCTACAAATTGTATATTCAAATTGGTACCTATACAGTTCTGATAACTATAAAAATAAGCTATAATCTCCAATATCAAATAGAAAAGATGTAATGATTTTTCACCACCTTCAGATATTTTGGTAGCTAATGAAGTAAATTAAAAGAAAACCTGATTTAAATTCAAAATGATTTCTATAATCACACGTCGCTCTTTCTATGAGTTTTATTTCTTTACCTAAATATGTTCTACATAATTGTATATTATTAACGTTTCGTTAAATTTAATCACGGCAAAAGTTAAACATAGAAAATTCTCGTGATTGAATAAAATTATACTAATAAATAAGTACAAAGAAAATTATTGCCATCACATTTTATGTCGTCCAAAAAAAGTTTTGATGGATCGAAAGATCTTGAAAAATATAACCTAGAAATGCCAACTTTGGTCTTTTATTACGAAATTTTAGATATTCTGTGTAATATGTATCGCAAGAGCAGTGGCCAAATCCAAGAAGACCGATCCATATTCACGACCACTCTGTCAAGAGTGAACGACTAAGAAGAAGATAAATATATCACTAGTATCACTATCATAATAAAGTGTTTTGTATTATTGTATCATCATAATCATGAGAGATCGTAGAAAAAGTGTACGTATCGAAATAAAAATGGAATTGACAAAGATAGGAACCAACGACCTTCTGGTCAAAAACATAACCTTACCCATTAGCCACGTAGAAAGTTAAACCAAGTTCAAATTAAGCCAGATAGGTACGTTTCAAGGTGAGGTTTCCTCAATTGTTTGCAACGTGTGGAAACAGGAAAATGTCTTAAGGAAAACAGAACTGTTAACATAATGACTACAATTGAAATGTTCGCGGAAAAGCGTTTTAGTTTTTATGAAGCGAAATCACCTGCGGCTTGGCTTCTGTTCCAGGTGTTTTGATCTTATTTTATGTTGTAAAAATATAAAGCTAAACAATTTAGTTATTTTACGTTCTCTGTAATTTTTTACAATCTAAATTACGAGTGAAGAATTTTAATGCTATCTACTAGTATTTCATGAAAATATTTGTCGCTTGGACACTCACTAAAAACAAGTTATACAGAATATGCAATAGAAAATCCGATACGATTTACATTACGTTAAATAGGTAGATATTAAGAGCACCCATAACAGTTAAGTAACACCCGTAGCAGATGGAAATCTCTGCCTACCCCCACAGGAAAAAGGCGTGATAATATGTATACGATTTAGTGCGTTTTAGATTTTAGTGAACAACAAAATTATGTGTATAAGTCATTTATATTTATTTTTCACACTGAAATATTAATTATATCGAAATAGGTTATTAAAAACTGCATGTGTATATTAGTAATAATATTAGTAATATATTAGTAATAATATTATAAATACGAAAATTTAGATGTGAGTTTGTGAATTTGTGAGTTTGTGAGGATGATTGTTACTCAATCACGCAAAATCTATTGGACGGATTTCGATGAAATTTTGGTATACGGGTAGACAAATACCGGGAATAGCACATAGGGTACTTTTTATCCCAAAATTGCCACGGGAGCGAAGCCCCGGGGAGCGGCTAGTAATTAATATAAGATGCTTCATTAGATTGAAAATGATTAGAACTGAAGTGTCATATTTCAACAGAATTACTATCGTGTGACCTAATCTAAGGTCGGCCTTTTAGGTGTTTCAACTAACTAGATTTTATGAACTTTATTAACTTCCAAGGAAACCTCGCTGGAGTATAACTAATAAAACTTTATGTTCCAGTTTTCTGATGAATAATATAGTCCAACTTACGGATAACACTTAAACATACAATATTCATTGTTACCTAGAAATATAAACTTGAGTATAAAGGTTGTTTGACATTAAAAGAATATTAGGTAGTAGAGGTATTCCTCGAAGTGCATTCATTTTTAAGTACACTATGAAGCGCACCAAAACTATTCCTCCAAGTGCATCAATCGCCAAAGTTTGATTAGAGATTAGTAATAAAGGAAAATCGATAACAAATAATGCACGTTTTTTTTAATTTGTTAAATTTACGATGAGTTTAGATCAATCGTCATGACATTTCTGATTCTTGATGTAGGCATTAGGGTATAATGAATAGTTTATTTTTTCTTTATGTTTGACCGCATGCCTCCTTTTCATTAATAGGTACTACTTTAATTTTGTCAATCAGTAGATCAGCGTCCTTATTTATTTAGATATAATATTATGTATAATAACGTGCAAAAACAAATTTCTGCAACATCCGACTTATTTCATTACGGAAAGTCAAACATGTTACAAACAATGAGTTGACTAAATGACTAAAAGTAATTAAAAGCTCACAAAAAACATGCCCACTATTATTAAATTTAATAAAGCTTAATATTACTGGCCTCGATCCGATCCTTAGTAAGCCGATTACCACGACTTAACCTCCTGTAACTAAGACAATCGATTGTTCAATAGCGTTCATCATAAAATATTGTTTTGATTATATTGTCTGACCCATTTCAGAACAGTTTATATAGAAGCTCCTCACAGCAATTACAAAATGTTATATTAACAGTTATATCAATATGATACAATATTTATTTTTGGATTTTTGAGCATCTCAGATGCAATTAGTACTAAAGTACTCTCATATAGAAATTAGGTTATGGTGAAAAAATTCCATGCGAGCAGGACTTGAACCCGCGACCAGGTCTTTAAACGACCTTGCTCTTCCAACTGAGCTATCGCATTTCAATCCTGCACATCGATCATCAAAATAATAAAATAAACTAATATAAAATTTATATTGAAACTCATTAGGCATGCGCCACCTAACACCTAAACCTATTGGATATGATGAAGATTTTCGATGTGCAGGATTGAAATGCGATAGCTCAGTTGGAAGAGCAAGGTCGTATACAGACATAGTCGCGGGTTCGAGTCGGGGGCTAAAAAGGCCACTGTGACAATTCAGAATATGATCCATTTTCCATTTCCTAAATATTTGAAAATGCACCTTATAGAATACTCATAATATTCATTTTCAAATATTTAGGAAATGGGAAATGGATCATATTCTGAATTGTCAAAGTGGCCTTTTTAGATCCCCTGCTCGCATGGAATTTTTTCACCATAATCTCTCCTAATTTTTATATGAGAGTACTTTATGATTCAATATTGTTAATGAATTGAAGCCAAAGTTATCATTTAACAAAATTTAGCAAAAAACTTGATAAAAAATTATATAATGTTGACTGTAGCGTCGCCTCCTTCGTGATTTTTTTCATAGCAATATTTTTTCATAGCAACTCTAACATAGGAAAATGTGCTCAGTTATGCCAGCTATATAACTTAGTTTAGCTCGCTTGCAGTACGTTCGACTTGAATTATGCGCAACATTGGCCCAAGGTGTAGATGCAGCAATATTAATATGTAATTACGCATGCAGTTAAGAGGACTACAAACTCAAGGGTCTAGCTAACAAGGGCTTAGTTTATAAGAGCCCTACGGGAGGGTAGACGTCATCTCTTTGGCTAGTACAGTCCGCGAGGCCTAAGCTGAGCTTTGCATTTGTGTGAGTACACACAGTTAGTGTAAAAAGACAGTGTTTGTACAACATTTTGACAACCAGCGTGATGTGTGAGATGTCACTTGTTATTCGGAATCACTTACAGAAATGCAAAGCTCAGCTTAGGCCTCGCGAACTGTATATGCTGAATCTCTCTAATATTAATAAATGCGAAAGCTTGCAAAGATGTGTGTGTGTAAGGAAGGAAGGGTTTATTACTCAATCCGGCAAAATTACTGCACAGATTCCGAAGAAATTTGGTACAAAGCTAGAAAAAAAAAACTAAAATAGCAATAGCTATTAAATTAGAAAAATATAGCAATAGCTCATTAACTTATGTAATCGTGATAAGTTACAAAAACTTTTTGTTGCGTATGAAATAAAAACTTTGAGGATATTTCCAATATTTATTTTTTGAATTTTTGGGCATCTCAGATGCAATTAGTACTAAAGTACTTTCATAATTAGAAATTTGATATGGTGAAAAAATTCCATGCCATTCTAAATTGATATCTATACATATAATAAAACAGTAAAAATATTTTGTTTGTACATTTAGTATTTTTGACTGAAATGGATAGAGGGACACTTAAAAAGAATAATAGAAAGCAAAAAAAAATTTTTGGAATTTCTTGTCTGTCTGTCTGTCTGTCTGTATGTATGTACGCGTTTCACGCAAAAACTACTGGACGGATTTGAATGAAACTTTTTTTGTTGTATAGCTATTAAGCCTGGGCAACATATAGGCTATAATTTATTTTGAAAACTGGAACACCTGATGAAGAACCTTAACAGAACAGCTAAACTATAAGAAATATGGAAATGGTGCCTTAACAAAAGTCGTTCAACCTGATGAGCATTTTCTGATGACGTATAAAAATTGAAGATCTGGAACATCTGATGAAGAACTGCAAGAGACCAGCTACACTATAACATGTATGGAAATGGCGCCTTATTAAAAGTCATTCAACCTGATGAGCATCTGATGAAAAGCTCCAAGAGAGATTTTTCATCTTAGCGAAACTCACGCGGGCGAAGCCGCGGGCGACAGCTAGTTTACAATAGTTGTGTTAGCATTCCAAAATGATATTTACAATAGTTGTGTTAGTTTACTGAAATAACAATATAAATAATAAAAATGTAAAATCTGAAACTATTTAAAAATGGGTAAACTTTTTTGAACGTACATTTTCCTGTGAATGTAATTGTATAAAATGTAAACTAAATCACGTTCATGACGGAATTACAATTATTAACCAAGCTTGACAATAGTAACATAAGCAGATAAATTTATTTATTTATTTATTTCATTTTATACAGCGTGTCATTACAGGCTTAACCTACTCCAACATCGCAACATCCAAATTATATTCTATGGTACAATATACATAGGGCATAAATTATCACACCTAATTAATTACACAAGCTCTGCGACTATATACTCGTAGGAAGTGGACTAGCTCTCGGGCTAAGCTGATGAGAGCCCTTAGAAAGGGCAGGCGTGTTGACAGCTGCCCTCGATACTACTTAGCTTAGCTGACATCACTGATCGAAGGAAAGGAATAAGGAATTACACAGCTAAGTGCATCCCTTAGCAATTTTTTTTCCTTCATTTTTTTAGCCTGTTGAGGGAAAATGTCTCCTTTTCTATTTCTCAAGTCTTTGTCTTAACAAAGTTACTACACTACTTACTACCAAATACTATACAAACTCTTTTGTTACTATCGCTTGATGGTGAACGTTAAATTATGTCAAATGCCTTTTGGTGACTTAAAAAAAAATAGGTAAAGAATAAATATAAGAATAAACCAGGGTTAGCTACAATACACTCGAAAGATGTAACTATAAGTGCTTTTGATCGTAAATATTGTTAAAAAAAAGCTTGAGTTAAATAAAAAAGCAGTAAAACTAGAATGTCCCCAAAATTACCATTGATTTGATTCCACCTGCGTAATATACCGCCAATAAATTATACGAAACGTCGTTCGGGGCATAAAAAGGCCAACTAAAGTGGCATAGATCCCGCCCGCCCACTAATACGTTTTTACAATCGACCAGCGGTAATAAAACAAGGATGGGGCTTGGATTAAGCTCGTTTATCATTCGTTTTGATGCCCCTTTTTGCTGTAATCATTCATTTTTCTTCCGTCGTCCTCTGCTTCCTTTACGTTTAAATGCCTTTTGTTGCCGATTCGGTAAACTCTTTTATCAAATTAACTCACCTAGAGTTTTTATACGCTGAGGCTTTTTTGTTGAGACGTTTGGGGAGAATTAGGGGAATTGAATATACTTCCTATACCATTTAAAGCTGAAGAGTTTGGTTGATTGTTTGAATGCGCTAATCTCTAGAAACTAGCCTAATTTGAAAATGTATTTATGTGTATGATAGCTATATTCTTGAGGAAGCCTATGAGTTATAATAAATTAAGAAACTCGCACAGTACCTAGCAAAGCCGCAAGGCATAACTAGTGAATGGATACAATTTAGATTATTTTATGGTCGGATTTGTTTAAAAGTATTTGGATGAAAATAAAAAAGGATATACATAAAAATGATAGAAAGCTTTTGATTCAAAAAACTTTGTTTCCGCTGCTAAAAACATACACGAGTGAGGCCGCGGAAAATCTTAAACCTTATTGTAATAATCTAAATCTAATCTAAACTAATATTTAAATGCGAAAGTGAGTTTGTATGTTTGTTTGTTTATTTATTAGTTTGTTTGTTTGTTACCTCTTCACGCTCTATCTACTGAAGCAATCTTCCTGAAATTTTACATGCACATAGTTAGAAGTACCAAGAAGGACATAAGGTACCTTTCATCCCGGGAAAAAGCACTGTTTCCGTGGGAAAAGAAATTAACGCGGGCGAAGCCGCGGGCAAAAGCTAGTAATCTATATTTGATAAAAAAAAGTTACTCTATATCAACATTTATCGCTTAGATTACACTGATTGAGTCACTAACAGACAACGCACAGCCAAATGGCATGTTAGTTCATCAGAGTGGGAGCACTAAAAGAGGATTTCCCAAAATTCCCTCGTGAACAAAATCCCTGACCCATGCTAGAATGATATAATTTATTATATTGTCAAATATTTAGGTTTCAAAATGGTTTCCAACAATGCAGGACTTAAGATAATAAATATTAAAACATTTCGAACATTAATAGAATTAAGCGTAGGCGGTTTATTCGTTGACGATTCTCTTACATTGTGGCTTATATTTCCTTCTATGAATTGTATTTTCAGTATCAAATATTCAAGTTACCATTATTCGTTATTTGCGTGTCCAAAAGACTTTAACTTGTCATGAAATCAATTAGTGGCTTGGCGACTAAAAGGTCTCTTTAGAGATCCGGTCTCTACTATATTTAAATATAAGTGCAGGTTAAAAAAAGTAATAAACATTTAATCATCTGTCTCATTTTTCAGGCATTGGTATATACGCAATCACGCGCGCCACAAAATTAAACTTAATTTGTATATAAATAGTGCAATAATATCTCGACTTATCTGGTTACATTTGATTGCATTTCCTGAAAGCAATGCAATTTTTTTTAAATATATACCAAAAGAATAAATCTGAATAGTCATTGGTTTATTTATTTGCACATATGCGCCATTTTTGGATCTATTTATTCGATAAAAAAAACTCAGCCGAAATGAAAAAATAACATTCTAATAGGGAAACTTCCGTTTCCCATAATAACGGAATCCCAGGGCTTTACTAGTAAAATATATAGAGCTAACATTACACCGTTTTCAAAACACAATTGGGTTAAGTATATTCAAGTAATCTGTAATTTTTGAAATTGCATGCTTTGAGCAGTGACTTTATTACAGGGCGAGGGAGTGTTTTCAAATTCTATGCCATTAGACACATGTAGAAGAATTACATTGAATTATACCTTTGTTCTGCAGTGTACTAACGTTTATTTTATGAGTTTTATTTTTAATTCAACCAGATTTTTACTGCGTCTTTTGCTGTTTAAATTATACACCACTAGCTTTTGCCCGCGGCTTCGCCCGCATGAATTTCTCACGGGAACAGTGCTTTTTCCCGGGATGAAAGTTAGCCTATGTCCTTCTCCGTACTTCTAACTATGTGTATACAAATTTCAGGAAGATTGGTTCAGTAAATGAAGCGTGATGAGGTTACAAACAAACAAACAAACTTTCGCATTTATAATATTAGTTAGGATAACCCCTTATCATATCCCACCCTGTCCGTCCATTGATAAAAACTGCGTGAAAATCCATTTATTAGTTTGTGTGTTGTATTTATTGTTTGAATTTATCGCAAACTGACAGACAGACGATGATATTCTGTAATACTATACTTTCTTTTTTTCGTAGTAGATAAAGCACACACACTTTCTACACTGGGTTACACCCTTATTCCACCTACCATCGGAGTCTATGATGTACCTAATGATGATTGCTTGCCCAGGTCATGATAAAAAAGTTTAGAGGGGATTTTAATGCTTCATCCTATGGATCGTGATAGTCTGGTGTTCATGACGATATCCAGTGATATAATAATTAGGCAATTTAAATATCATTCCATAACTCCAAATACGAAGCAATCAGGAACTATTTCTTTTTTAATGTAGATCTATAGGCGCGACTTAGCAGTAAAACTGACTCGAATGCCGTGACGGAAAATGGAATAATGCGTCGTGCCATGATACTCATTTGTTTTACATCTGCCAGGCGTGCCGTGACAGCCAACGTTTTTTATCGTCAATTGCCGAAGTAACTAACTATAAGCAAGCAATAGCAGAAGCAGAAGCAATAGCAAAAGCAATTGCAGAAGTAAATAACTATAATACAGGCAAGCATTGTAATTGTAATATGCGAAAACTGAATAACTGTGTTTTAAGATGTTTATATTTTTTAGTAATTAAGTTATATTGTACTGTAAGTTTTCCGATTAAAATAAAATAAATAAATAACGTACTAAGAAAGTTTGGTTAAAAAACGTCATGAATATTAACGAGCCGACCTAAAAACAGCAAGTAACAAACAGGCGTTCCAATTAAAGCAACTAGTTACGGACATTACCATTCGGCTCACAGACAAAACACGCCGTCAAAGGATCAAAGTTAAACTATTCAGTTAGGAGCCACTGTAAACAGCGGCTGACCAACTGTCACGGTCCTTAAATTAATTAAAATAAGACTTTTCGTACTATAGAGCAATAGAGACTTCCAGCACGCGGAAGTCCGTATTGCTGGAAGTTACGTAACTTTACGTAACCATCATCATCATATTTACCTTGTCTCTATCTCTGTTTTCTGGCACTCTAACATCCACTTCTACCACCTTCATTCGTCACTCACGCAATCCAACCATCTCTCTTCCACGTTAATATTCAACGTTCACCTTATGTTGAGTTGCAACCTAATATCCGATTGCTTAAAGTTGAGAACCTATCATAAGGACGATTAAAATAAAAATGTTATGATACTCAATTTTTTTTTAATTAATTTCTTCTTCTTATTTAAGAGCCGCGCTCTTGTAATCCTAACTAATATTATAAATGCGAAAGTAAGTGAGTTTGTTTGTTTGTTACCTCTTCACGCTTTATCTACTGAACCAATCTTCCTGAAATTTCGCATACACATAGCTGGAAGTATGGAGAAGGACAAAGGGTACCTTTCATCAAGGGAAAAGCACTGGTCGCGTAGGAAATTGACGCGGGCAAGGCCGCGGGCGGAAGCTAGTTAATTATAAATGTTTTAGTACCGTAAACTGCTGCAACTTTGCACGGAATTTGACGTTTTTTGCGATTTTCTCGAAACTTATTCATAATTTTGAATCTCAATTATTTTTAAATGGAAAACAAACATAATGGCTTGCTATTGAGACCCCAAATCTTATTAATTTCCACCAATTTTCTGAATTACAAGGGCTCAAATTCGTAGGCAAAGTTGTATGTAAAAGACACAAGTTTGCCTAGAAGGATAATTCGATACTTGAGGTACTTATCGTTTCCGTTAATTTTTTTTCATGTCCATGAGACAACCTACTTGTCTCTGCCAATTTAATTAGTGCAATATACTGTATCATTTTTTTATTACAGCTACTAGGCCAAGTTGTAGCAGGTTCTATAGACTTTCCATACAAAAATGTCGTTGACTATAGGGTTGTTCAAAAGAATACAGATTATTATTAATACTTTTTTATAAAAGAAAAAAAAACAGATGGCTACTTTCATTAAAAAATCACAATTTTAATGCTTCTTGGTAATAATGTCTCATCATTTTAATCAACAATTATTAATAATCTTATTTTCTGATTGTAGTATAAAAGAAAAGTATGTATACAAAGTGTTGAATCTCTTTTACAATTATTTCTACAAAAAATATTTGAATATTGTTTTACAAATTTGCAACGAGCATTTCTAATATAACTAGAGGAAACAAATTCTGATATAAATCTGTAAGCATAATGTAAGCGAGATTCACGCGAGTGAAGCTGCGAGTAAAAGCTAGTTAACAAAATTTGACAACCCTAGACCCAGGCATAGTTATGTCACTCAAGTTCCAAAACACTACACATGATTGCCTTCTAAGTTTTTTTTGATAAAAATCAATCTTTTGCGTAAAAAAACAAGTAATACTAGAAGAAGACAATATTATCCTACCTTAGGCAGTTAATCCTGTGCGAAAACACAGCTTTTAAATAGTTAAAATTCAAAAGTTTTAGAGCGCAAAAAAAATGCTGCCTCACCCACCGATCTTTGTCGCACAACTGACAGAGTATTAATGGAGTTACAATTATAAAAAATAAAAAATATGTTGCCCAAATAATGAATAGTTACTACAGAATGGTAGAAACCGAGAATAAAGCAAGCGAATGCGATATATCGTAATTCAAATGAAATAGGAAAATTTGTGTGTAGTTGGATAAGTTGCAGCAGTTTAGGTACTGATTTTTTTATTAATTTCTTCTTCTTCTTACTTTTAATTAATTTAATTAATTTTTATTTAAATTCTATCAAATAAAAATCGACCTCATGATAGGTAATCAGTTAATTGTTTTCAACTTTGAGCAGCCTAATCGACCTTGCATAGGATGGATTTTTCATGAGATTATAATCACATGAAAAATCCATCCTATGCAAGTTTTACATTTACTAGTTTACATTTTTTTAATTTTTTTTTTATACACTCAAAGCTCTAGGTTTTTTTGATATATATAGGTCTAATAATAAATTTCCGCCATCACGTAAGATTTAAGAAAAAAAAATGTGTTAAAAATTCAAAAATTCCTTTTTCGCTATTATTTTGAGACAGTATTAAAATATGTAGTTTTAAAATTTTTCTCATGTTTTATAGCTGTAAATATTATAACACTCTTCAATAATATAAAGCAATTCAATTTTAAATTTTACAATTTTTAATTCCCGCAAAAACATTTTTTGAAAGTTGTGTTATTTTCTCCATACATTTTATGGTCATTGTCCTTGTATGGAGAAATTAACACAAATTTAAAAAAATGTTATTGTGGGAAAGAAAAATTGTAAAATTTAAAATTGAATTGCTTTATATTATTGAAAAGTGTTATAATGTTTACAGCTATAAGACATATTAAAATTTTTAGAAATACTTATTTTAATACTGTCTCAAAATATTAGTGAAAAATATTTTTTTGACATTTTGACACATTTTTTTTCGCAAATCTTACGTGATGGGAGAAATTTATAATCAGACCTATATTTCACATATATAGATCTATCACTATCATAAAAACCTAGTAGCTTTGAATGTACACAAATTGTGTAAACTAGTGTTATTATTTATTTGGAATAACTTTTTCTTATGGTTGTGTCAAGCTTGCAATTAAATATAAACAAACATCCTTTAAATTTGAAAACCTACATGACCTTAGGTACCATACACTTTAACCACCAATACGAAAGCAGTATAAAGTTTAGGAACTCTTACCCACCATAAAATGTTAACAGACGGCCCTCAAAGTAGGAAATAGTCTGAAGGGCTTTCCTTTTTATTACAATGTATGTTCAGTTGAAGTTGCGATGAGGATTTGTGGTAATTTCCCCTGAAGGACGTTATCTAGATTCTGGGATAAGAGTGGCAGAAACATATGTTTAAATGTCTAGCTAAATTAGGTTTTCAAGCTCAAACCTCGGATTATTTTATTGAAAAATTTTTCATTCTCTTGCTGAGCACCTACTACATAAAGAAATCTTATACTATAAGCACTAATTTGTCAGATTTTAGTTAAAATTGACAAATTCAAAAGAGCGCATTTATATCCAAACAAATTTTAAATTCGTCAAATTAAAGAATAAAGAAAAATATTAGCTTAGTTATTTAATTGTCGTCATAATTCGCGTCATAAAACTTTGTAATAGGGTCGAGTTTTACAAAAACAAAATTTTATATTTCAAAGACGACGAACTAACACTATAGACGTTATTTCTAAATGTACTTAACGTGTTTGCCCTCTGGCGTTCGTTAGAGAACTTTACTTATCGAGTCTCTTAAATCTACTAACGGGGACTTTTTCCGAAGAATCTAGGGCAGTATTCAGGCAAGTTTTTTGCGTGAAACGAAATGTTGAACTGTTTGCGAACAAACTTCTATAGTAATGAAAAGTAAATTCCGTCGTCAATACCTATTTCTTGCAAGTTCACCACAAGACTTCTTTTCTCAGAGAAATATTTACTTATAGCATTGCCGATACGAACTTCATAGCTAACTAGCGGCATTTCAATATTTTTGCATCTTTTATCGAGTTCTTTTCAATTCCTATTGGCATCCAGTTTTATTTTTGATTTACAATATTATTGGTAAAAGTATTGTAGCGCAGCGATCCAAAGAGAATCTTGGCCTCATTACTTTAATACTGTTATTCGTACTGTGGAAGCTATTACCAAATTGGTTTTACAAATGTCACGTGCTATAATTAAAAACCTAAGATTAATGTACTAAATACGATCAGCTCGGCCTACCTATTTGTTTGGAAAAGTAATAAAACTTTTGTCATTTGTGCTATAGATTTTCGTAGATTATCTTTGGAAACCTACTCAGCTTCATTATCTATACCTGACGTAAATTTTTAATTTTCGCAAATCTTCCTATCGTACCCTCTACAGGTTATAAAGTAAACTAGTACCTACTTGTCAATTTTTTTTTAAAGTTTAACTTGTATACCTCTGACGTCAGAGTATAGGTACAATGTCTGTGTAATGGCTTAGCCTCTTTCGCCGAAGCCTCTCAAGTAACGTGCTAATACTGCGGCTGTCAAGATGCCTTATATTATAGTTTTAAAGCCCGTTATCGAGCTTAAACGGGACCAACTTCACTTTATCGTATTACTGGCTTTTGCCCGCGGCTTCGCCCGCGTGAATTTTCCACGGGAATCGTGTTTTTTGGGATGAAAGGTCCTTTTCAGTACTTTTAATTATTTGTATGCGAAATTTCAGGAAGATTGGTTACTAAACCAATTATCCAATTTGTCATGATTTTCTAGTTTTATTAAAAAATATATATTTATATGGCAGCACTGCCAGTGACATTTTAAGTTTTTATAAAATGGCAACACTGATAGTCGTTGTTTTTCTTAAGAATTATTAAGTGATGGGCATCGGTGGGGAGAAACAGGTGATGCCTGAACCGCAAAATTATTGTCATTCGCTTGCGAACTTTCGTGGAGGAAACTCTGGAATTGTAATCTAGCTTCTATATTGCTGCAATTAAGTACTTTTAATAAGATTAATAGTTAAATTAGAGTTTAGTTAATATAAGTGGATGTAATTATATATTATAACATTAAATATATAACAAGCAACAGTGATTTCATTACATCTCAGAAGAGGGAGAGAACAAATTAAAAGGTATGTGAAAATATTTTATCTCTTATTCCAAACGCCCACAATTCATTATTTTATTGCAGTTTTAATACTTTTAAATATTAAAGTAAAATATTTCAAAGTTGGTTCAGCTTAGTCGTTACTAAGCTATGTTTTTAGTGTATTTGGGGTACATTAATTTTGTGCTTGGTCGGGGCCACTCCCTGATAGTACGAATTGTGTTCACTTTATACACGCTTATCCTAGCCTACTAAGAGTTTGATCGGAGCTAACCTCCGATAGCACTTGGTATGAGTCTTTTTACTTATATGTTTTGTACCACCAGAACATAACGATATGTTGTATACGTGATCATAGACTACTTTGTTGGGGCCACTCCCCGACAAAGGGGATTGCGTTCATCCTATACGCAAATCAATAAACTTATAATCGGTGCGTTCTATGCATTGTTTTAAAATATTGACATATATTAAATTATTATCGATTTTCTTATTATGATAGATGGGCTATGAATGCTTACTTAAATTCGTTACATATTTTATGATCATATGATGTTTGGGTGAACTATTTCGCCGGATAATGATTGGGCGATGTATGTTTTGTTCACTGGTTAATTGAGTGGGTAGGTTTCCCACTGGATGTTGAGTGAACCGTGTACTTTCGTCGGATTTTAGAGCAAGCTATGTTTGTTTATTGGATATAGTTACGAGTGGGTAGGCTTCCCACTGGATTTTAGAACAAGCTAGTAAATAATGATTAGGGGGCAATGTATGTTTTGTTCACTGGTTAATTGAGTGGGTAGGTTTCCCACTGGATGTTGAGTGAACCGTGTACATTCGTCGGATTTTAGAGCAAGCTATTTTTATTTATTGGATATAGTTACGAGTGGGTAGGCTTCCCACTGGATTTTAGAACAAGCTAGTAAATAATGATTAGGGGGCGATGTATGTTTTGTTCACTGGTTAATTAAGTGGGTAGGTTTCCCACTGGATGTTGAGTGAACCGTGTACATTCGTCGGATTTTAGAGCAAGCTATTTTTATTTATTGGATATAGTTACGAGTGGGTAGGCTTCCCACTGGATTTTAGAACAAGCTAGTAAATAATGATTAGCGGGCGATGTATGTTTTGTTCACTGGTTAATTGAGTGGGTAGGTTTCCCACTGGATGTTGAGTGAACCGTGTACATTCGTCGGATTTTAGAGCAAGCTATGTTTGCTTGCTGGATACAGTTCGAATACGGGGCGATGTATGTTTTGTTTACTGGTTAATTGAGTGGGTATGTTTCCTACTGGATGTTGAGTGAACCGTATACGATTGTCGGATTTTTTATACAGTTAGGAATGGGCAGGTTTCCCACTGGTTTAACGAATGAACCACAATCATTAGTCTTAGAGCAAGCTATGTTTGCTTGCTGGATATTTTTTTATACTTTGTTTCAACATAATTTTCCTTATAATTATTTTGATCATTGGAAGAATTATTTTATTTTATCTTAACGGAAAACTTAGAGCTTACAATTTGAACAAAACATAAACGACGATTTTAAAAGGATCACATCATTGAGGTTTAAAGGGTCACTTGATAATTTGACACGTAGAGTTATTTTTATTTTATTTTTTTTACAATTTTTTATATTACCTAGAGGAAGAATAGGTTTGTTAAAACGGGTTATATCGGTAAATGTGTTCATTTCAGGAGGAATGACGTCCACCAATGAAGAACGCACGCCGCCTGGTACGCCACCAAAGCGACGTCGGCAGTCAAAGAAGGCTAGACGTAGAAGGAGTCCCTCTTCTTCGTCCTCTTCGAGCAGGGAGTCCATACCCAGGAAGGCGCATAAGGGTTCTTCAAAGGGATTTTCTTCTAAACAAGTGTTGGAACTGTTAGCAAATTTAAAGGAAGTCAGTAAAGTTTCATCGCCTATTTTTAACAACAACAATCTGAACAATGTTGTGCCAGAATTTGATCCTGCAAAAAGGACTCAAACCATTGAATGTTGGTTAAAGAAGGTTAACGAATGTTCTTTTATTTATGGGTGGGAAGAAAAGCAAACTATTCATTTTTCTTTACAAAAGTTAGTTGGTTTGGCTAAGAAATGGTTTGAGTCCTTGCCCACCGTTATTTACACCTGGGAAGAGTGGCAAGCAAAACTGCGAAAGGCATTCCCTAGTGAAGAAAACTATGGGCGTCTTTTAGAGGAAATGCTAAACCGCACTTCTAAACATGATGAAAGCTTGCGCGAATATTTTTTCGATAAACTATGTTTGTTAAATAGATGCGAGGTTAAGGGGAAAAAGGCTGTAGATTGTATTATTTATGGCATAATGGATAGTTCGATCCGTAGTGGAGCTCAGGCTTTAAATTGTTCTGAACCCGAAGATTTGCTTAATTTCCTTTGTTCTCAAAAGCCACAACCATCTATTAATAATAAGTCTAAGGATAGAACCGCTCAAAATAACGTTAATCCTAGTACGAGCTCGAATTCCGAGACTGTTCAGTATGTTCAGAATTCGAATTCAGACTCCATCAGATGCTACAATTGTCGTTCCCAGGGACATCCTTATTACAAGTGCACAATACCAATACTCAAGTGCAAGCGCTGTAAGAGAATTGGTCATGATATTGACGGTTGTAGATTAGAACCTCTTTCTGTCTCAACGGTTTCCAATTCTGCATCTTCTGATAATAATTTGGAAAAGAAAATTCTTTAAAAAAGACATTTGTGAAAAAGATAACCGTCATGCGTCATTGTTAATGGCTAATCTTTAAAAAAAAAAAAACTTATTTTGATATTGCACACCATATACACTTTAAAAAAAAAATACAAATGCCGAATGTCATGATTTTTAGTATAGTTGAGTTAGTACCTCCGGTATCCCTTAACTTATTTAGGGGCTAATAACTATGATTTTATCTTATTTAATTTTATTTTTCGTACTAAGTCTCATTGGAATTGTAGTTGTTGTGTGTGATTTGGTTGATTTAATTATTCTTTTATTTAATTAAAGCTTGTCATGATTTTTGTTAACATATTAAAAATTGGAATAGGTAATAATGTCAATTACTTTGTGAAATGTGATAATTAGAGTTTAATTACGAAGAAACAAAATCAGGATATAGATTATGATCTTTGTTAAAGTTTAAATACTACTTAATACTTAGTACTTTATCATAGAAATATATATTTTACATTCATAAAATCACCTCAAATTTAAAGAAAATTTTAACTTCCAAGTCATGAAACTTAAAATTTCTAGCGATAACATATATATTTCTCATATAATTAGTTAATAAATATATGCTATATTAAAGTTTTACCGAGCACTTTTGTTTATGGTCTAATATTTTAAAAAGATATTTTAGAAATAGTTGGCAAATGTGTACAAAATCTGTTCGATTCTGCCAACAAAAATGAACATTGTATTGTATGAACATTGTATTATTTTTTTTGTAACTCACATCAGTCCTCGTCTTAATCATAGCCTGCGAAATGTTAATTAGATATTTTTTTTAAAATTCAATTTTAATGTTAAGAGTAATTGCCTATATTCTTGTATTATAAGAATAAGTTAAATTTTATACTAATTAAGATTGTGCGTCAGGAGACAGCACACTATCAGATGGCCGAATGTCATGATTTTCTAGTTTTATTAAAAAATATATATTTATATGGCAGCACTGCCAGTGACATTTTAAGTTTTTATAAAATGGCAACACTGATAGTCGTTGTTTTTCTTAAGAATTATTAAGTGATGGGCATCGGTGGGGAGAAACAGGTGATGCCTGAACCGCAAAATTATTGTCATTCGCTTGCGAACTTTCGTGGAGGAAACTCTGGAATTGTAATCTAGCTTCTATATTGCTGCAATTAAGTACTTTTAATAAGATTAATAGTTAAATTAGAGTTTAGTTAATATAAGTGGATGTAATTATATATTATAACATTAAATATATAACAAGCAACAGTGATTTCATTACAAATTCAAATTCTTCAAATTCAAGATAAAGCGTGAAGAGGTAACAAAAAAACAAACTCATCTTCGCATTTATAATATTAGTGAGGATTAGGATAACTTGCTTTTGTCAGCGACTTCATCTGCGTGCATTGTAAACTTAACATTCTGCAATTCACTTCGTCAATTGGTGAAAACCGCGCTAAAATAGTCATGTACTTAGTTTTGATATGCTGAAAGATTTATTTTATGTACCTACTGATATTTTTTTAAACATATCTATCATCGTCATGTTATTAGATCCAAAAAGATATCTATAACATTTTTTTTGTCATTGTATCTCATTTTTTCCCTTCTAAAACTCTGTAACAAAGAGAAGTAAGCGTAGTTACTTTACTAATAAATAAATGAAGAGTTTTACGAGGTTTAGACCGTCATAAAAGTTGGGTTGGGCAATAAAGAACCTATGCAGCTATGTCAGGCTCTTTACGTTAAAATTTAACAAATAAATTTTCCGGGATCCTGTTTATTTCAACTTTAGCAGTTCTGCTAATAATGCCTAAATTAAAATTAAAACTGAGTCAAAATCTTGAAAAGTGGTTATTGTCTAAGATATTGTAACCAAATTTGGTCGTTCACTCTTGACAGAATGGTCGATTATGGGGAAGTAGTGATGTGCCTTGGAGTAATTTCTTCCTTTCAAAGGCAGAAAAAGAAGAAATTTTCGAGAACAGAAAATTTCCTCTCCTCTTCTCCATCCGAAAATTCTTGTTGTATTTTATGATGGCAATGTAATTTCTATTAGTCTTTGGAATATCTATGATTTGTCTGTGGTCACCGGATGTGGTTCCATATGTATGTTCTTATATACTTGCCTATGGAGTCTAGCGGAACGTGTAACATTTCGTGTGTTTAATTATTCTTTAAATAAAAAACATCTTGAGTTGAACTATTGATTTTTATTCAATTCCTTCAGGTTATGGGCCCAGGCACATATACCGCAGAGAATTGGATAGAAATAATAGTAAAAACACTGCACTTGAGACGAGCCGGGAGAGAGGTTAGGAATTTGCGACCTGTGCAGGAAGGCGATAGATCAAGATGGAAGGTTTACAATTGCAACAACATTTGAATACCATAAAACTGGAAGGTCCCAGGAACTGGAATGTATGGAAGTTTCAGATGACAGTACTGTTGCGTGGGCAAGGTTGGTTGGATATAGTGGAAGGCCGAAGTAAAAAACCAGAAGGGTCTGAGAAAACTGCATTGGCCGCATGGGAAAACAAGGATGCCAAGGCACAGTCATTAATAGTGACGAGAATTACTGAAGATGTGATGTTACACATAATCTCGTGTTCAACTGCAGCTGAAATGTGGAGGAAGCTCCAGAGTGTGTATGAACAAAAGACAGAGACGAGCATTCACATTGTTCAACAGAGATTTTTTCAATACAAATATGAAAAAGATACCGATATGTCTGTGTTTATGTCAAAAATTCAGGAAATGCAGAGCCAGCTGAAACAAATGGGAGAAGATATCTCAGAAAAATCAAACAACATCGACGCCAAACAAAGATTTGTCCCGAAGTGTGAGAGTTGTTTAGAAGGAAAAATTCATCGGTTACCTTTCACAAGAAGTGACTATGTTAGTACGAAAACATGCGAGTTGGTACACGCCGACTTGTGTGGCCCGATAGAGGAGACGTCGCTAGGCGGTTCGAGATATTATTTGTTGATCAAGGATGATTTTTCTAACTACAGATATACATATTTCATTAAAAATAAACACGAAACCAAGAGCTACATAGAAGAATTTTTGAACAAAGCTGAAAATATTACTGGAAATAAGGTTATGATTTTTAGAAGCGACAATGGCTTAGAATTTACAAACAAGGAGGTGAAAGAAATGTTCTCAAGGCGTGGGATTACTCATCAATTGTCTGTGCCATATACGCCTGAGCAAAATGGAAAAGCTGAAAGGGAGAACAGAACATTGGTTGAAGCAGCCAGGACGATGTTGCTTGCAAAGAATTTACCTAAAAAACTATGGGCAGAGGCTGTGAATACAGCAGTATTTGTCATAAATAGAACTGGAAAGAGTAAAACAGAAGGAAAATCACCATTTGAAGTTTGGACAAACAAGACATTTGATATTAGCACATTGATGGTGTTTGGCGCTCCAGTATATGCGCATATTCCTAAAGAAAGAAGAAGAAAATGGGATAAGAAAGGAGAGAAAGGATTAATGGTGGGATATAATGAAGAAGTAAAAGGTTACAGGATATACTTTCCCCAGAAGAATACAGTAGAAATGAAAAGAGATTTAGTTTTCCTAGAAAATGAAAGAAATATAGCTGAGGAAACAATAGAAACAGTGACATTAGATGATCAACAGCACCAGGAGACTGAGATTGTGGTGAATGAAGAGGAGAATAATAAATCTGAGGATGATAGTGACGAGTTAGTATATGAGACAGAATCTGGAAGTGATTATGAACCAAGTGGCAATTTAAGTTTCTCTGGCGATGAAAATGTACAGTCTTATAGTCGTGAGAGACCTGTAAGAAGAAGGAAAGAAACATCGTTTTATAAATGTAACAATGTGCATGTTAGTGACATTCCAGATCCAGTGTCATACAGGGAGGCCATGAGCAGGCCAGATGCTTCGAGCTGGAAAGAGGCGATCGACAGAGAGTTGCAAACTTTAAAAGAAAACCAAACTTGGGAAATATGTGATGTGCCAGTAAATAAAAAGGTAATTAGTAGTAAGTGGGTTTTAAGAATAAAACATTTTAATGATACTGTCAAGTACGAGGCCAGATTAGTGGCAAGGGGGTTTGAACAGGATGATATGATGGACATGTATGAAATCTATGCACCTGTGGCAAAATTATCAACTTTTAGGTTATTTGTGTCGGTGGCTACAAAGATGAAATTGCATATTTATCAGATGGATGTAACAGGGGCTTTTTTGTATGGGAATATTGATGAAACAGTGTATTTACAGTTACCAGAAGGTGCTTATACAGGGGATAAAAATATTGTTAAGTTAAATAAGTCTTTATATGGCTTAAAAAAGTCACCCAAATACTGGAATGATAAATTTAATTCTGTAATAATGAAAGTAGGCTTTGCCAGATCCCAGAGTGATTCCTGTTTGTATATTAAACGTAACTGTAATTCTAACACTTATGTTTTGTTATATGTTGACGATTTGTTAATTTTTGGTGACAGTGAAAAGGAAATAGGCGACCTTAAGTCCATGCTGAATAGTAGACATGAAGGATTTGGGATTTGTATCAAACTTTCTTGGGATTCATGTTAAACAAGATTTGGAAAAGGGAGTTACTGAATTAAATCAAAGGGAGTATCTTGAAAATGTTCTTAAAAAATTTAAAATGGAAAACTGTAAGTTTATGAGTACACCAATGGATTGTAATTTTAATTATAAAATTCTTGAAAGTCAACAAGTAGATGTAAACATTGAAAAATTGTGTAGACAAATAATAGGTAGTTTGATGTATGCTGTTCAAGGTACAAGACCCGATTTATGTTTTGCAGTTACAATGTTAAGTAGGTATCAAAAATGTGCCAATAATGTTTTACTAACTGCTTTGAAAAGAGTGTTACGTTATGTTAAATTTACATTACATTATAAACTAATTTATAAGTGTAGGGATGTAATTTTAGAAGGGTTTTGTGATGCTGACTGGGGTGGGGATTTAAGGGACAGAAAGTCCACCACTGGATACATGTTTTTATTTTCAAATTGTTTGATATTATGGAGCTCTAGAAAACAGGCATCAGTAAGCCTGTCATCAACTGAGTCCGAGTATGTTGCTTTGAGCATGGCTGCCAGCGAAGCATGCTGGATTATAAACATTTTAAGTGATTTTGGTTTCCAGAGTGTTTGCCCTGTAAATATTTCTTGCGATAATCAGTCAGCAATATTAACTGCAGCAACAGATTGCATTAAGCGTCTGAAACATGTAGACATCCGTTTCCACTTTATCAAAGATTTGATAAAAAATAAGAAAATTAATGTTAGTTATATAAGGACAGGTCAACAACCTGCTGATGTGTTCACAAAGCCATTGAACAAAGAGTTGTTTAATAGATGTATAGTTAAGTGTGGTCTAGAGTTTGAATAATTGTTTTTTGTAAGGTAATTACATTGAGGGAGGGTGTTGTATTTTATGATGGCAATGTAATTTCTATTAGTCTTTGGAATATCTATGATTTGTCTGTGGTCACCGGATGTGGTTCCATATGTATGTTCTTATATACTTGCCTATGGAGTCTAGCGGAACGTGTAACATTTCGTGTGTTTAATTATTCTTTAAATAAAAAACATCTTGAGTTGAACTATTGATTTTTATTCAATTCCTTCAATTCTCGCCATTTTACGCTCTCGAAACTATTTCCCAAAAATTCCCAAGACCCTTTCCGCTATTTCTAGAATGGCACAACACGAATTATGGGTCGGCCTTCCAGGACTAAGCTGCAGCTCTTGCGATGGCTCTCCATTTATCGATCTGTGGCTTTTCGGGAGCATTTAGTTTTTCATCATCATTCACCAAGCGCTTTTCATCATCATTCCTAATGCGCACAGCGAAGCATTGGAACTCCCTGCCTGCGTCTGTGTTCCCGAGCACGTACAACCTGACTCTCTTCAAAACCAGAGTGAATAGGCTGCTTCTGGGTAAGCTCGCTACACCGTAGACCTCGTCTCTGTCCTCGGGCAAGATTGTGGTCAAGAGCAAACCCATAGTTAATAAAAAAAAAGTTACTGGACCATCGTTATTGCACTGATGAGATCAAACCATCTAGTTAAGAACTCTCGGAACATCTCGGTCAAAACTTTAGTTACATGTGGTCAAAGGTTGCCTCAAAACATACCTCCTGTTACTCTGAATAGCACTCTTGCTAGAGTATATGAATGTACATACAGTCTAGCAATTTGAAATGTAATAGACATGTATATAGATAAGTATAATCAGTCTCATGCTGCATATGATCACCAGTGCAAAATTTAGATATGTATTTACTAAAAGTATGTTTAATTTACCTAGGTGAATTAGCTCAGGTGCATTAAGTTTACGGAGAGACATATGTCAGAAATAGACACCAATTTTAAGATTATGTAATATTAACACCATGTGTCCATTATAAATTATTACATAGCTTCCTCGAATACAAGGCATCAAGTAATTTCTATTTATGCCTATCAAATCTGACAACAATAAATGACATGTTATTAAATTATAGATAGACAGGTATACTTACTGCGTATGACATTATTCTACTTTTGTCAATTTCGACCTTCTAAATCTATGGCACAATTACAAAATCATGTAGAATAAATTATTATATATCCATTTGTAATTATGATTAATCATAGACACCATAGATTAGTCACATATCATAGCGCCCTGCCTCAGCTGTCCTCACGTTGATGATTTATCATCTAGTATGTGAAAAAGAGAAAACAATAGCAAAGGATGATGAAGAAGCAGGCAGTTGACAATCCCAGTATATATACTAGATGGGTATAATTGCTATGCCAAGGACGGTGTTGTTCATTCTCCGCTACTTTTCCCACAGACACAACAAACACCATTCTTCAATGGAAAGGTTAGGAAAGACCCTTATTGATACTAATTATATTTCACAAAAAATTAATCAGCAAGAACATACTTAAAACTCCAGTTATCTGCTACTCGTACATTACTAGAGAAATAACTCCAAGGGGTTGGTCATAAAGCGGACCTTCAAACATAAGTGGAGGAATAGCTCATTAAACGTCTAGGGTTCCTTGCGACCCTTATTAAACGAGGGTGCGTGGAGAGCAGACTCCTCGCGACATGGGGAGCCTTTGTCTGATATAAGTGGTAAGCACCAATCGACAGACGTGGTAATTTCGTAATTTTGAAGATGTTTTCTAACTTCTAGAAACTGGCTGTCTAGCTAAATTTAGGGAAAAAGGAGACGACATTTTTATACCATACATACATATATATTATCACGCCTTTTTCCCGTGGGGGTAGGCAGAGACTAGCTTTTTATACCAAGTTGCTTATAATGTTGAAATTTTGTACAACGACTATTTCAAAGTACGGAAGTGTTTTTTTATGAAAGAATAATCCAAATCTTTACTTGGCCACTTTAAGGAATTCTTCTCTCTCTCTCTCTCTCAGCCGAAAGACGTCCACTGCTGGACAAAGGCCTCCCCTAAGAATTTCCACAACGACCGGTCCTGCGCTGCCCGCATCCATATATGGAATTCCTATTGTGATGTATTTTTATGGAAAACGAATCATATTGTGATCAGTCAAATTGGCATTTTAAACCTCCTCTCTCCAGAACTCTGCTTTCACAACAGTTTTAACAAGGAATAAACCTAAGAATCAGGTTTATTCCTAGTTCGATGGTGGGTTGCTGAGTGCCGCCGAGCCAATGCATTGCTGATCTGGCTTCAATACAAAAATGTAATACTTAAAAAAACTTTGTTTTGAAACATGTCAATAATTTTTTTTTATTTTTTTTTAAGATGAGTGCACCTATTCTATTCTACTTACTTATACCTGTAACTACCTATAGGTATCTAAAACAAGAAAATATCTATATATGCATTTACTTGTTTTAGAATAATTAGGTGTAGCTTAAGTGGATACCTAAGCACTTAATTTAAAACATAACTAATTGCATAATAAACACAAATAACGAAACTTGAGACTTAAATCACCCAAACAATTTTGTTTAACCCTTATTTAATATTATCTCTTAATTTTAATACAGCAATAAGAATTATGTTAAGATTACCTCATAATATAACAGGTATTACAAAGAAGAGCCTTAATGAAATTCGGCTAAATGTAGGCGCTACGATAAAATAATCTGGGTTTAAATATATTACAGTCGGAAGTCATAAAGCAAATTTTATATAATGAAGATAACATTTTCGGTGTAATTCCAAGTTGTTCCAGCAAAATACAGTTGAAAACGAAAATACGGCAACCAAAACAGAATTATTAATCTCTGGAATAAACAAATATTATTAAAATTGATCGCACGAATTTGAATAATTTGACAGATAACATTTCAAACGTAAATTTGATAAATTGAATTTCGAATCTTAACAAAATAAATTAACATTCAATCAGAAAATATGATGACAATTTGACGGGATTTAAATATTTTGTTTAATTTTAGGTGAGTATAATTTTAGGTGGGTATTCACAGTGGGTATTGCTGTTTTATGCTGTAATATTCTCCGGTATTTTAGTTATTGTCGCATTTATTGTTTAAATCATAATTAGTTTCATGCTAAAACATAAGTTATAACATTTTTGTATTTACTTTTTGTAACTACTTTGTATGGTTTTCTGTAAGGTGCAATAAAGTGTTGATTCTATCTAGAGGTCGCATGAAAAATTAAGTAGATTTTTGATATAATAACCAAATTTAATTATACATTAGAATAAGTAGGTACCAACTTAATAATATAGAAATGACCAATACTCAAAGGCCCACACAAATTTTGTGTCAAATTTAAAGTCAAAATTTTTTATTGAAATTTGGCCTTCAAAGAAGGCTCTTTTTCACGTCGATAACTAATTAATTATGTGTCTTAGGTTCCTTGGATTTCAACACAGAAATTAGCATAACACACAAATCTTCTATTAGATACCCCATAAATTAATGATTATTCATTGATTGTTTTTGATTAATTTTTTTCAGGTACCTATTTAATTAGATTGAGGCATCCATAATTATCGATTATAATTAGATTGATGCATCAATATTACAGCTAATAACTTATTACCTTTAAGTGAATGATATATCGAATAATTATGACAAATTTAATATGAGGAATATAGAATCGCATTTAATATTTACCAACAATCATGTCACGGAGTTACGAACCAATTACAGTGGTATGGACACATTGGCCCCAAACATCACTAGGGTTGCCCCAAAATGTTTTACGATCCGCACATTTACGTGTCGCGTGTGGCATGTGGACAGAACTGCGTGGTATGATTTAAAGCCTTTCATTTCACTACAGTTTATTTTACAGCGCCCAGTTCGATGACCTGTTACATGACGAGTGTTAATAAATGTGGCTGTATTGAATTTGGCAGTGTTTACAATCATTTGGGTTGTATTTTAACCACCGAATATTACGATTTTATATTTAATTCATAAAATGATACACGGAAATATTAATATTTCTAATAACTTAGTAATAACTTACCTGAGTAGGCATTTATATATATGGTTAGTGGTTTCAATTCGATCGTAGACAACCCTAATTGGCACCGCAGCTGGGACCAGTAGAACGTGACTAAATAATTGACAGATTCTACCTTTTCACCCACATCAAAGATTTGACACATGGCTAAATGAAATGTAGAGCAAATCACTTAATAAGACGTTAAAGATTATTATAAATGCAAAAGTGTGTCTGTTTGTTTATTTGTCTTCACGCTTTATCCATTAAACTACTGGTCATAAAGTTTCGCATACACATAGTTAGGAGTACTAGGAAGGACATATGGTACTTTTTTCCCAAAATTCCCAGAGCGGAGCCCCAGGGCACAGCTAGTCAAAAAAATTAAATAATCCCTGTCAAAAATAATGCCAACAGATACATGAACTGTTAGATCACAATTTCTGAATTTAACAAAATCATCGATAAAAGAATTATAAAATCAAAAACAAAATTGTTTGTAATATATTGGGTAAAACTAAACGCAGGCGTTTCGCATTGCTGCCGCCAGAGGGCGTTCGGGGTTTTCACACTGCTAGCGTGGATGGCGTCGCGTGTAGTCCGCCATTGCATTGTCCAGGGCGATATCGGTTTGATTTTAATACGCAGAGCGGTCTCGCGTCTTTTGCTTGTTGTTTAGTTTGAATGATAATTGTGAATTTCCTGTTTGTTAAATAACTATTGAATTTGTGTTTGTGAAAAACTCTGTTATTGTGACTTTTTCTTGTGAGAGGTGAAACGTGGCTGGCTGTTCACATCTGACTGTTCCCGAGTGAAACTACGGGAAGAAATCTATTTAGTTGTCCTGGGGAATTGAGATCTCAAGGGTTAGGTAGGGTAATTAGGAATTCCCCCTTCCCGAAGACACTCAAGTTTGGATCCGAAGAGAAAGAAGATTTAGTTTGGTAAGTGTTCAATTCTAGTTAATTTATAGGTTAGGTTATCATATAGGGCCCTGTAGCTCCCTTCATAAGCTACGGTGGTAGCAGACTGCGTATAGCTTAAGTTAGATTCTAGTCGGACAAGCGTGGTGTCGCGTGGAGATTTTTTCCCGGTACTTAATTTTACTGGTAGATTTTTTCCCGGTAAAGTTCCGGTACAGAATTCTTCCCGCCGCTTCGTTTGTCCGGATTCTCTGCGCACATTTTCTGGCAGCAGAGCGTAGTTACTCTGCACATTTTCTGGTAGCAGAGCGTAGTTTATCTACCCTCTATTTGTTCGTTTGTAAAAAATAATTAATTGTTTGTAAAAATTATTAGATTTTTCTTAGTTTGTTTGTATAAGAATATTTGTAACCTTTTTTGTATTTGTTTGCGGTTTGTCCCGTGCGTTCCGGGTTTGTGCCATTCTCATACCTACCGCGGTTCTTCGTGTAGTTGCTTGATTTTGTTGTTTTTTATTTACCTTTTGTTATTTTTTGTTTGTGACTTGACGCGATGGCGAAGGCCTCCAATGCTAGGGCGACACTCGCCAACGAATTGAGATGGTTTGTGACGGCCGGAGGACTCCTGTCCCGGAAGGACAGGAGGGCGCCATACTGCTAAGAGCGGATCACCTCCACTCACGATTGATTAGCGCGGAAGCGGCCATGGTGGTGCTTACCGAAGCCGAACTTGCCCCGGAGGCCTACGCAGGTCACATGGCGGACATGGACCAGATCCTGAGTCTGCACGATGATATCGCGGAGGCGGTGACCGCAATAAGGGCGAGACAGGCTGGCGGACCAGCCCCTCGCACACCTGTTAGACAGGAAGGACCAGCGGTTACTGGTCGGCTCCCCACCCTTCAGCTGTCCCACTTTGGGGGTAGGATGGAGGAGTGGGTAGCATATAAAAATATGTTTGAGTCCCTGGTCGTAGCACGACAGGATTTGTCGAAGGCCCAGAAGATGGCCTACCTCCTCTCCACTCTTGAGGATGAAGCGCGGTCGCTCATCCAGCACCTCCGGGTGGAGGACGACCAGTACGATACGGCTTGGGAGTTATTGAACTCCCGCTACCAAAACTTACGTTTGTTAGCGGATGCGCACGCCGCACAGTTGATGGCCCTGCCCAAGGTGGCCAACAGGGCACAGTTGCGCCTGCAGTTGCTCACGCCCGTTACAGTGGCCTGTAACGCGCTCCGCACACTGGGGCTGCCGGTGGACCAATGGTCTTTTTTGTTGGTGCACATTGTATTGGGCAAATTGCCCAATGACATCCGCTCGCGGTTTGAGCGCGAAAATGCGGAGCGGGATAGCACCACCCTACCAACATTCACTGACTTGGTGAAGTTTTTGGAGTTTGAGGCACGGGCTGCTGAGAATACCATGACGGACTCAGCGCCATCCAGAGCGCCTGAACGTAGGCCCTTGGAACCCTCATGGCGAGGGAGGCCCCAACAGGGACGGCAACCGCCACCGCGTGGAGCTGGTGCGCGGGTTGCACACACGGCAGCAGTCGCGAGGGACGCGGACTGCCTGCAATGTGGTCGGATGGGCCACAGCCTGCTGCAATGCAGGGACTGGCAGGGACTGCCAGTACAAGATCGGCGCCGCATGGCAAAGCGGCATGAACTTTGCTTTTATTGTTTGGGCGGTCACTATGCACGTGACTGTCCCAGAGCCATACCATGCAGTGCATGCCGTGGGCTGCACCACGTGATGCTCTGCATGAACCGAAACGGGGATGGCCCCCGGTTGTTGAGGCAGGGGTCCCCTATGGGCGGGGGCGCTCCTGCGCGAAGCCCTCCACCATCGGAAGGAGGACGCGGCTTCGCTCGTCGCACCCCCCCTCGGGAGGGGTCGCGTACCGGCGCGGGTCTTGGCGGACCGGGACCACGCGCCCCAAGGTCGTGGCCAGTATGTGGCTGGCCAGGCCCCGGATAGGGCCCCCATGGGCGGGGCCCTAGATCGGACGTGAGAGTGGGGACACCCCCTCCACGCGGGTTACCAATGCCCAACACATGCAGCCGCAGCGGTTTTCTCCGCCGCTGCACGAGTACCCACGGCTGGAGTACCACCCGCCGTACCATATGTATGGCCGGGCCGCGGGTTATGCCCCCCTCAGATGGGGATGTGCACTCGCCCGCCATATTATCCGGGTCAGTGGCGCGCCCCTGGTTTGGAGAGAGTGGGGAGCCCGTAACTAGCTTGCTCCCTTGCTGGGACAGAGCCGCGGACGGTTCTGCTCCCTACCGCGGTGGTCCGCGTATGGGGTCGTGGGGGAAGCCATTAATTTGAGAGCTCTGTTGGACTCAGGGGCTCAAAGCAGTTTGGTTACCACTCGAGTGGCACGCCAGTTAGGTTTAGTCGTGGAAGACTCGCCTGTGCCACTTCTTGGAGTTGGTGGCATACAAGTGAAGTGTCTGACGGGCCAGACACTTGTCACCTTTTCTTCGCTGAAGTCCTCCACAATGAGGATCACGACTTCGGCTATGGTAATGGATACCATTGCGGGTTGGCACCCCTCGACAGACATACCGCCGGGTGTGTTGTCTTTGGTTTCGGGTCTGGATTTGGCCGACCCCTTTGTCTTTCATCCCGGCCCAGTGGACTTGCTCCTGGGCTCGGACGTATTGGGTTGGATTTTGTTGGGTACACAGAAGGCTCTGGGTTCGTCTTCACTGATGGCAGTGTCTACGATTTTTGGATTTGCCCTGATGGGCCCTGTGTTTGATAATAGCACCGTGGAGGAGCCACCGGTCGTCGCATCTGCGTCCTTGGCCAAGACCATGCAAAGGTTTTGGGAGGTGGAGGAGCCACCTATGAGTTCCAGGATGGATCCGGAACACGCTGAGTGCGAAGCCTTCTTTCGATCAACCACGGAGAGGTTGCCCTCCGGTCGGTTTGTAACTAGGTTACCTTTTGTTGCCTCTCGTCCTAGCCTAGGGCAAAGTAGGGCGCTTGCGGAGAAACGACTGCTGTCCATGGAGCGACGCATGCAGCGTGACCACGTACTTCGCGATAAATATATTGAATTTATGCGCGAGTACGAGGATTTGGGTCACATGTCTCCGGCTCGAGTTGATTGGAGCTCAACTGAGCATTATTTTTGGCCCCACCACGCGGTGGTGAAGGCCTCAACAGGCAAATTGAGGACCGTCTTCGATGGGTCCGCACCCACTTCGAACGGAGTTTCGTTGAATCTGTGTTTGCATTCGGGTCCCAAATTGCATAGGGACATAATTGACATCATCTTGAACTTTAGAAGACATCAAGTGGTTTTTGGTGCGGACATCCGGATGATGTTCCGCCGGACGGTCATACATCCTGAGGACAGGCGATTCCAGTTGATACTCTGGCGTGAGCGCCCTGAGGATCCTGTGACGGTGTATGAACTCAACACAAACACGTATGGTTTGAAATCTGGTCCCTATATCGCCATCAGATCATTGCTTGAATTGGCAGAGCGGGAACGGATCCGCTTTCCCCGTGGGGCTTCCGTGCTGTCACGTGACTTGTATGTAGATGACGTGTGCACCGGAGCCCAAAGTATTGAGGAGGCCCTCCTACTGCGGGATGAATTGATCGAAATATTGAAGACAGGTGGCTACGAGCTACGTAAGTGGTTGTCCAATGAGCCTAGAGTTCTAGAAGGGATCCCGGAGGATCACCAACAGAACCCTCACCTGTTTGAGGATGTGGATGATCCCAACAGGATAGCGGTGCTGGGCATGCAGTACCAGCCGCTAACCGATATTTTTACATTCCAAGTGGACTTGGAAATACCAAAGGTCTGGACTAAGAGAACGGTGTTGTCCGTAATAGCCCGTATGTTTGATCCAAGCGGTTGGATCAGTCCAGTGATATTCTCTGCAAAGTGTCTTCTTCAGAGACTTTGGACTTTGGGCGTCTCGTGGGACGAGCCGCTGTTTGGCTCTCCATTGGATGATTGGCTCGAGTTGTTTTCATCGATTAAGGAAGTCAATCGGATTGCCTTGCCTCGTCGAATATTGCCCCCCGGGAAATATCGAGCCAGCCTGCATGGCTTTTGTGACGCGTCGGAGCGAGGCTCCGCCGCGTCAGTCTATATGCGGACAGTTGACGCCGATGGCCGGGTCAATGTCTCGCTTTTGTTAGGGAAGAGCAAGGTCGCCCCCATCAGGACTAGGCTGACTATTCCCAAGCTTGAGTTGAGTGGAGCTCACCTTCTCTCTAAATTGTTGCATCACGTTGCCAGTGAACTGGCGGCCACGGTCGAGATACGAGACATCTTCGCCTGGTCGGATAGCCAGGTCGCGCTTGCATGGTTGCGCGCGGCCCCACATACCTTGGAGGTTTTTGTGGGAAATCGGGTTTCCCAAATCCAGAATATCGGAATTGATATAACATGGAGACATGTGCCGGGAGAGCTTGACCCAGCGGACTGTGCCTCCCGAGGTTGTACGGCACCAGAATTGGTGTCACACCCGCTCTGGTGGGGTCCAGAGTGGCTGATGGGATCAGAAACTTCTTGGCCTGTCTGTCAGACAGATGTTACTTCTTTGAGTTTGACTGGGCTCCGTGTACATGCTGTAGTCGCTGAGACGACGTCGGAGCCGGATTGGCTACTTGCTCGGTATAGCAGCTTGGATAAGCTTCTGGGTGTTACCAGTTGGATTAAGCGTTTCATACATAATTGTAGAAACCCACAGGCAAAGCGGTTGGAGCCGATTGCAGGTGCAGAAGAGCGCCGGAGCGCATTGTTGCATTGGGTCCGTGTCGTGCAGACCGGACGGTTTGAGTCAGAGCTTCGTATTTTGCGCGACGGACGCGCTAAGTTGAAGGGCGCGGTCGCTCGTTTGAACCCGTACATCGACTCGGATGGGCTTCTTCGGGTTGGAGCAGGCTCGGAGGGCGGATCTTCCATATGAGACTCGCCATCCTCTGTTGTTGCCCAAGGGCGGACCCTTGGTGCAGCTTTTGGGGTCTGATCGACACATTCGTAACGCCCATGCTGGGTGCAATGCTTTGTTGGCTATTTTGCAACGCGAGTTTTGGATTTTGTCTGCCCGAAGAGCGATCCGTGGTGTCCTGTTTCGATGTATTGCATGTTATAGGTTGAAGGCATCCACGATGCAACCACAGATGGGTGATTTGCCCGCTGATCGAATCCGACCTTCGAGGCCGTTTGACGGCGTTGGAACCGATTTTGCCGGCCCCTTTTCGATCAAGGCTTCTCCCTTTCGTAATGCCCGTATTGTGAAGGGCTATTTGTGTGTATTTGTTTGTTTGGCCACCAAGGCTGTCCATTTGGAGGTGGTATCGGCTCTGACTACGGAGGCCTTCGTCGCCGCGTTGGATCGCTTTGTTTCGCGTCGAGGTCTACCTTCCCTTATTAGGTCTGACAATGGCACAAACTATAAAGGAACTGTAAATTATCTTAAGGATGTTTCTGTGTTTATTGATAAAAATTGTACTAGTTTAAGTCAAATTGCTGCCCAAAGGGGAATAACCTGGAAGTTTAGTCCCCCAAGTTGCCCCCATTGGGGAGGGATTTTGAAGCGGCTGTGAAATCCGCAAAGACCCACCTCCGCCGCATTATCGGAGAAACGGCTCTAACTTTTGAAGAGCTGGCCACAGTGTTTTGTAAAGTTGAGGCGGTCCTCAACTCTCGTCCTCTCTGTCCGCTATCTCCAGATCCAAATGACTTGGAAGCTCTCACCCCTGGTCATTTTTTGGTGGGAGGGCCGTTGAATGCCCTGCCCGAATACCCGTGGAAGGATGAACGCGTATATCGGTTGTCGCGTTTTCAAATGTTGCAGCAAATGAGCCAGGACTTTTGGCGTCGCTGGTCGCTTGAATATTTGCATTTGCTGCAGCAAAGAGTGAAGTGGACAGACAGGACTGAGCCTCCCAGGGAGGGTGATTTAGTATTGTTAAAAGAGGCAAATTTGCCCTCATTGCTTTGGCGACGAGCTCGCATATTACGTGTGATTCTTGGCGGAGATGGCACTCCGCGTGTGGCTGAGGTGTTGGTCGACGGTTCGATTTTAAGGAGAGGTGTGACCTCTCTCGCCCGCCTTCCCGTAGAGTAAGCTAGCGGTCTGCTTCTCAGACCGGGACGGGGGGATGTTTGTAATATATTGGGTAAAACTAAACGCAGGCGTTTCGCATTGCTGCCGCCAGAGGGCGTTCGGGGTTTTCACACTGCTAGCGTGGATGGCGTCGCGTGTAGTCCGCCATTGCATTGTCCAGGGCGATATCGGTTTGATTTTAATACGCGGAGCGGTCTCGCGTCTTTTGCTTGTTGTTTAGTTTGAATGATAATTGTGAATTTCCTGTTTGTTAAATAACTATTGAATTTGTGTTTGTGAAAAACTCTGTTATTGTGACTTTTTCTTGTGAGAGGTGAAACGTGGCTGGCTGTTCACATCTGACTGTTCCCGAGTGAAACTACGGGAAGAAATCTATTTAGTTGTCCTGGGAATTGAGATCTCAAGGGTTAGGTAGGGTAATTAGGAATTCCCCCTTCCCGAAGACACTCAAGTTTGGATCCGAAGAGAAAGAAGATTTAGTTTGGTAAGTGTTCAATTCTAGTTAATTTATAGGTTAGGTTATCATATAGGGCCCTGTAGCTCCCTTCATAAGCTACGGTGGTAGCAGACTGCGTATAGCTTAAGTTAGATTCTAGTCGGACAAGCGTGGTGTCGCGTGGAGATTTTTTCCCGGTACTTAATTTTACTGGTAGATTTTTTCCCGGTAAAGTTCCGGTACAGAATTCTTCCCGCCGCTTCGTTTGTCCGGATTCGCTCTGCGCACATTTTCTGGCAGCAGAGCGTAGTTGCTCTGCACAAAAATATACACACTCACAGAAAATCTATTGTGTATTTTCACGTGACGTGATCATAATTTTTCTGGCAAAATTAAACAGTAGGGCGGCTCCCAGCTGCTGGGAGACAGGGACAAACATATCGTTGTCTCGTTTATCAAGCCCATACGCGGCCCGCTTTGTTTTATCCGTATTTTTCCACGTACTTCGTCGTTGAGCACGTAACGAGATAAATGTCAAGTTCAAGAAATAGGTTCGAGTGCTTGTTAAAATCTTTAAGACCGCTGAAATCCAGAATGATTTTATATTGTGATATTATGATGATTTTGGATTAATTGACTGTGGCAAACGGTGATAAACGCGCCGCGACAACACGCACTACACCTACAGTTCTCTTTCAGCGCGGAACGTGCAAAAAAAACCGGCCAAGTGCGAGTCAAGCTTCCGCACCGAGGGCTCCGTACACGCAAAGCATCTCACATTATAGCTCTAACTAAAAGACCAACTAGTTTCAAAAACAAACTTAACTTTGCAGTTCAATCCCTAGGATTCATACTGCAAGGAATATTTATAATAATTTCTCTCTTTAACTAGGTACAATCCATCCATCTTTTTGGGTCACTATTTATTTGTCCCCATACTTATATATTAAGGGGTCTTAAAGTGAGCTATGGTTTTAGTACCTGTTGTAGCGTTACACCGCTACGAAGTCTATTTTAGTTTGTGATTCTGTGTGATTTTATTTCTACGCAAACTTTTTTCTTTGTTCTTTCTTTATGAAAAAGTGTTTGAAATTGAAGGGTGGGTTTTTGAATTTTTTGAGCTGTCAAGGAGAAAAACGAGAAGAAAAAATTGAGAGCTGCTCGAGTACGAGCAAATAAATCGTTTATTGCAGAAATACATTGCAAATTATAGCAGGAAGTGTGTTAAATCTTTAAGTGCAACACAACACACACGTAGATTGAGCAGACGTGATATGTGTTTATTGGAAACTCTGCTCTCGTCCGTTGTTGCCTACAGATGTTGGGCTTGCGACCTCATGGAGATATGAGCTGTTGTTAATTGATTGGTTGCTGATCTGTTTTATCATTTTTCTCTTTATTATCGATAAAATCTTGGAGATGGTTGTATATCTGGTGAACACCGGAGGGAACTCCCACAGGACTGCAGCCATATAAGTCGTCGTCCGAACTCGTGGTGTGTCTTTGAAAACCGGAGGAGCACACATTCCCACACAGCAGCAGACAGATAAGTCGGCGTCGGGGAGAATTACCTATTTTTATTTTAAATCCTGTTTTCTTCAATTTAGTCGGCCTCGGGGAGAATTACCTTTTTTTATTTTAAATCCTGTTTTCTTTAACTTAGCCTGTGTTACTTTAGTCATTCCTCTAAATTCTAAAGGCCCCCCTTTTGTCGGGGTAATTTTTGTTTCGGTTTTGATTTGGAATTTTTATACATCATTTCATCCATTTCTTTCACTCATTTAATTTTCTTTTTTAAAATAACAAGCAAATTCAGGTATTTCTTATTTTACCTGTTAATATTCCTTTCCTGTTGTTAATTTTCCTTTCTTTAGTTTTTATTTCTTTGGTGTGTCCAAATAATTTTTGTCAAAGGACATTGGTCAATTTTTTTTTTACTTCAAAAAAATTATACTCGTGTTTTAAGCAGTGATTCTTTTATTTTAAAACCCAAGTTTCACTGCAAAAATGGCGCCCGAATTACGGTGAGAATCCTGGTTTCTTTCCTTTTCTTAATTTTCTTAATAATTTTTTTTTTTTTTTTGTTGTTTTTGTGGGACGGTGACCGTTTACCGGTCGCGGTTTTCCAACCTGTGATTTTCTGTTTTAGCCCGCCGACGCTGCCTATTTCTTATTTTCCGTGTATTTTTTTTTGTTGCATTTGATCGCACCATGTCACTAATTGAAGAATCAATTGATGAAACGCCTCGCGCCTCGCCGAGTATTCCAATGGCCGAAAACGAAGAACGGTTCTTCGATACCGAACCTCAATACCAGGCGTCTAGGTATGCCCCGCCATTCTCTTGTAAGGATAAGTCTCTTACAAAATGGAACCTAAACTTTTCGGGGGAGACTTGTGTCCGGGAATTTTTCTTCCGGATTGAGGAAGAAGGTGTTGCGCGGGACGTCAATCCTTCGTATGTGGTCAGGCGTTTCCACGAATTATTGTCGGGCAGTGCGTTGAAATATTTTAGGTCAATCAGGTGTCCGGGTCTTACTTATGCTGATTTAAAGTCCGCATTCTTTAAAACTTTCGACGTTGCTGATTATGATTTTAAGATTGAGAGCCAACTCCGTGCTTTGTCACAGAAGGCTAACCAGTCGGTGGTTGATTTTGTTATTCAGGCGCGCGATTTAAACGCGAAACTGCGTTCACCGGTTTCCGAAGATAGTTTCTTTAACATCGTTAAATATGGCATGAATCCTAGGTACCATCCTTGTCTTGCAACTAATGTGGTTAGAGATATCGATGGTTTATTAGAGGTCGCCAAAAATTTTGAAGCTTTTCAAGGTTTGCGTCCGGCTCGTCTAGCGATTGCTCCAATTAGTACTGATGTTGAAGTTCAACCTGGTACGGTAGTATGCTTGAAGTGTGATGCAACTGGTCACAGTTATCGTAACTGTCCAAACGTTTCCGGGGCGGTGTGCTTCAGGTGTAAGCGGGTCGGAGCAATAACTCGCGATTGTCCTGGGTGTAATCTTGGATCGTCAAAAAACGAGTAAGTGGCGCACTGAGAGGTCCATCAGTGTCGCCTGTTTATATTAATAAATCTCCGGATAATAGACTTTTTATTGATGTTACCCTCGCCGGTTCTTCGGTCAAAGCTCTTTTAGATTCTGGTGCTCAGACTTCTCTAATTGATGTTTCCCTTTTATCTAAACTCGGTGTAGCTTTTCGTGAAGATGTTCGGCCTTATGTTGTCTCTGCCGATAATTCTCCCATTGAGATCTTGGGCGGTTTGGATATTCCTATATTTTTTAGTGGTATTCGTGTTATGCATTCCTGTCTCGTGAGCTGTAATCTTCCAACTCCGTTTATTTTGGGAATTGAATTTTGGAATTCTTTTGGTCTTTCTGATATTTTAAAAAAAGCTTTTGCAGATGGTTTGTCTGGTAAACTTTATGTCCCGGCAAATAATTTGTTAGATTCGGTTCCTCCAGTGGTAGGCGAGGTTCGTTACGTCCACCCACGTACGGTTCTCACGCCCGATCAGGAAAATAAACTTCAATGCGTAATCAATGAATTCAAGGAGATTTCCTCTGATGATGCTGGGCTGGGTTGTACGTCGTGGCTTTCGCATAAAATTGAGACTGTTGGTTTTCCTATTCGTCAGCGCTACTATCCTTTGTCCCCAGTCAAACTGAAAGTACTAAATGAAGAGATTGACAAGATGTTGAAGTTAGGAGTTATTTGTCCGTCGCGGTCACCTTGGGCTTCCCCTGTGGTGATGGTTACCAAAAAGGATGGTAGCATTCGTTTTTGCGTCGACAGTAGGAAATTGAATAGCGTAACCGTCAGAGATTCGTATCCTCTTCCACGCGTTCAAGACATACTTGATAACCTACGTGGCGCCAGATATTTGACGTCACTTGATTTCAGAAGTGCTTTTTGGCAACTCGCAACTCTGTCTTCCTCAGTAGGGAAAACGGCTATCTATATGTACTTAACTGTTTAATTATATGTTAGTATATAAATATAATAAAAAAGTTTGATAATCGAAAAAACCAAAATACCCGGATATTCCGATTTCGATTTTAGTTAAAAACCGAAAAAACCGGGTTTCGAAATGATCTCAATTTTCGATGCCCTAATTACGTCTAAACTGGCCTTGACTGATCTGTTGTGATATAAGTATAAGAAAAGTATTACCTTACTTTAAATAAATACAACTTTTCATAACAATGCGTTTTTTAACAAACTTTTTTTTGTACACTTTTCAACACCCAATATTTGTGTCTGACCCAAATATATAAATTATATAATGATAACCAATTGGATTTCGATGTCGGTCTGTAAGGGATGGCAAGATACGACCAGACTAATCAGAAAGAAAGACGGGTCATCTACATAACTAAGTACCACGACGCACAACCAGCGGTTACTGGAACATTCACTGGTTTCACATCAATGTTACTAACGTCATCTAGATAACAAGATAAATATTACGTTTTCTACGGCTTGTCAGTTCTTAAACGGAATAAATTCTTATCAAGTCTCAGCTTTTCTTCCATGACCCCGTAATCCAAAGAAATTGGAGGCAATTAGAGATTACCCAACCCCTTCTTCCGCTAAATCTTTGAGAGCCTTTATAGGTATATGTTCTTATTATCGTCGGTTCGTAGATGGTTTTTCTACAATTATTGCTCCCCTTACGGCATTGATTGGTAAAAAGAAAGGGCGTGATCCCATTGATTGGAATGATAGTGCTGATGCGGCCTTTTCTAGATTGAAGGATGCTTTGATGAATTCTCCGGTGATGGCCTGTCCCGATTTTTCGAAGCCATTCATCCTACAGTGCGATGCTAGTCAGGTTGGTTTAGGGTCGGTCTTGGCACAAGAGTTTGATGGTGTTGAACATCCGATTGCCTATTATTCTCGTTTATTTTCTAAAGCCGAACGAGGATATGGGACGACTGAGCACGAGTTACTTGCTGTTATTGATTCTATCAAACATTTCCGCGGGTATCTCGATGGAATGAAGTTTAAGATCATTACTGATCATATTGCCCTTAAATGGTTGATCACTCTTGATAATCCTACTGGTCGTTTGGCACGTTGGGCGACCTTGATCTCCCAATATAATTTTGAAATTGAGCATAAGAAGGGCGTTCTTAATGTTGTTCCCGACGCCTTATCCCGTGCTCAGGTGGGGCTCGTTTCTTTCGCGCGTGGTGTGGATTCTTCTGGTGATCCTTGGTTTGAACGCATTTACCAAGGAGTTTTTGATAATCCTCAAATGTTTGCTGCATTTACTCTCCGTGATGGCGTCTTGATGCGCAGGGTTTCTGTTGAGAACCCTTTAGTTCCTAATCCTTGGCGTATTGTTCTACCTGCATCGAAGACTAGAGAGGCGATTGCTGAAATTCATAATGGATTTCCTAATGTTCATCCTGGGGTTATGAAAACGTATTTAAAAGCAAGGGACTTGTATTATTGGCCGAATATGTATCGGGACGTTACTACATTCCTAGCCGAATGTCAGGTTTGCAAATCTTATAAGATCGCAAACTCTCAGCCTCGTGGCCTTCGATTGTTCCCTCGACCTGTAGCTGCTCCAATGGATCTTCTTTCAATTGATTTAATTGGTCCATTACCTAGCAACCGTAATGGTTTCAGATATATTTTGACCATGGTTGATGTGTTTTCCAAGTTTGTGTGGTTAGTTCCGTTAAAAAAGGTGAATGCGAAATCTATATCAATGGCTTTAGAATCGGAGGTTATTTTGCGGTACGGTGTTCCATCAAACGTTCTGTGTGACAACGCTACTGTTTTTCATAGCCGACAATTTCGGGATTTCCTGTCGAGTTATGATATACCGGATCCGTGTTATACCCCTTATTATTCACCACAAGCGAACGTTGTGGCAAGATATAATCAGGTCGTGGTTACTACTTTGAGCATTTTAGTTGACAATGATCAGCGCAGTTGGGCTGATCATTTGCATCGGGTTGCTCTTTATTTAAATTCTTGCATTAATTTGGCTACTGCTTACACCCCGAATTTCTTAATGTACGGTCGCGAGTTGTCGATGATTCGGCAGCGTGTTGAGAATCAGGTTGTGGACCAAGATGTGGGACTCAGCCGGGTTCAACGCGCTTCGAATCTTCAGACGCTTCGTGAGGTGTATGACAAAGTCTCTGATTCGATGGCTTTGGCCTTTCAACGAAATGCAGTGAGGTTCAACGTTAATCGTTCTTCGCCCAGGATCGTTGTAGATCAGATCGTTTGGCGCAGGAATTTCCAGCGTGGAACCGCTGACTCTTTTCGGGGTGGAAAATTTGCTCCACGATTTGTTCAGTGCCGCGTGCTTAGACGGGTATCCCCGCAGGTTTTCGTGCTGGCGGATACGGATTCGGAGCACATCGGTACTTATCATATTAAGGATATTCTCAAATAATTTTTTATTATTAAGTTAATAATTTTTTTGTTGTTGTTCGGTTGTTATGGCATATTAGGTTGTTTGTTGTGGTTTGTTTGTTTGTTTTGTTTTGTTGTTTTTTTGTTTGGTAGGGAGATGCTGTAGCGTTACACCGCTACGAAGTCTATTTTAGTTTGTGATTCTGTGTGATTTTATTTCTACGCAAACTTTTTTCTTTGTTCTTTCTTTATGAAAAAGTGTTTGAAATTGAAGGGTGGGTTTTTGAATTTTTTGAGCTGTCAAGGAGAAAAACGAGAAGAAAAAATTGAGAGCTGCTCGAGTACGAGCAAATAAATCGTTTATTGCAGAAATACATTGCAAATTATAGCAGGAAGTGTGTTAAATCTTTAAGTGCAACACAACACACACGTAGATTGAGCAGACGTGATATGTGTTTATTGGAAACTCTGCTCTCGTCCGTTGTTGCCTACAGATGTTGGGCTTGCGACCTCATGGAGATATGAGCTGTTGTTAATTGATTGGTTGCTGATCTGTTTTATCATTTTTCTCTTTATTATCGATAAAATCTTGGAGATGGTTGTATATCTGGTGAACACCGGAGGGAACTCCCACAGGACTGCAGCCATATAAGTCGTCGTCCGAACTCGTGGTGTGTCTTTGAAAACCGGAGGAGCACACATTCCCACACAGCAGCAGACAGATAAGTCGGCGTCGGGGAGAATTACCTATTTTTATTTTAAATCCTGTTTTCTTCAATTTAGTCGGCCTCGGGGAGAATTACCTTTTTTTATTTTAAATCCTGTTTTCTTTAACTTAGCCTGTGTTACTTTAGTCATTCCTCTAAATTCTAAAGGCCCCCTTTTGTCGGGGTAATTTTTGTTTCGGTTTTGATTTGGAATTTTTATACATCATTTCATCCATTTCTTTCACTCATTTAATTTTCTTTTTAAAATAACAAGCAAATTCAGGTATTTCTTATTTTACCTGTTAATATTCCTTTCCTGTTGTTAATTTTCCTTTCTTTAGTTTTTATTTCTTTGGTGTGTCCAAATAATTTTTGTCAAAGGACATTGGTCAATTTTTTTTACTTCAAAAAAATTATACTCGTGTTTTAAGCAGTGATTCTTTTATTTTAAAACCCAAGTTTCACTGCACTGTATAATATGTACAGTAAAAATTATAAGTACAGCACAAGTTTACAAATAAAATTCTAAAACAACTACAATCTATAAGACGTTAAAAGTAAATATCGTAAACAGGTTATTTATGGTTGTAAACCGCGTACATTATCTGTGCTCCTTAAATCATCGCCTTCGTTATCTGTGCCATAAATAAGCGCGGTTGGTATTATCTGCAAACATAATCGGTGATGTTCCGCCGTTATTTCCTTACGTTGTTATACACTTGCCTAAAAAAATGTTATCTATGGTTGTATATAACGTTGAAAATCTACATTGTGAAAACTAATTGTTACTTTGTTTTGTTACTAAAATCGTTTTGGAATTTTATTTATATTAACTATTTTTTTTGTAATATAAAGCGGCAAACGAGCAATCACCTGATAGTAAGCGATCACCGCTGCTCATGGACAACTGCAACACCAGGGGTATCACAAGAATGTTGCCGGCCTTTCAAGAAGATGTAGACTCGTTTTTTTGAAGAGTCCAATGTCGTGAATTTTTTATTTTATCCATACTTTAAGCAAAAGTTGTACGCTACGTATCGAAACGTGACGTTAAAGGTCATTGACACGCGCCAATAAGTCGGAAGGGCAAGAGCACCCTATTCATGAAAAAATAGGTATGTATATAACGTATGAGACGTTACGAGATTTTTCGTGAACTTTTAACCAAGTTTTTCTCAGTTATGTATTTACAAGTTCATTAAATAATGTTTTTTTAGTTATATGCAAGCATGAACTACCGTATAATTAAAATATATATCTCTCTCTCTTTAATCGTATTTCCTCATGACTGAGGGTGGTGGTTACTTTAGTTCTCCTACGGATCTCCTCATTTCTGATTCGATCACGCAGGGAAACTCCGACATAGCCCGCAGAATCGCGAAACTTAAGTGGCAGTGGGCGGGGCACATAGCTCGTAGAACAGGGGCCCTATTTTTGAAAGTGTGACATACCGCCGAAAACGAATAGACTATTATGTCGCACTCGTCCTATTAAGTCACTAAAAACATAAAAGCCGTATTTTTGAAATCACTCGTCTAGCAATGTTGCCAGTGATATGAAAATAATGCGAGAAATAATTTCTGCCACATTTTACGCAACGAAAACTGAATCGGTAACGAATCGTAAAAAAAATGTTCGTAAATTTTCAATCAAAGAGAACGTAAGGGTTAAATGGAACGCAAAAATGAACATCCTAATAGACTCCATCTATATCCGTATCCGGTTGTCTATGTCATTCAAGATTTTGACGTAAAAAAACGTTCGGCTACCAAATAATACGAATTATTCGACATAGACAATTCAAAAATACGGTATAATGGATAACGAATGAAAAATCATTCGGCTCACGCTTTTTTGGTGAGTCACACTTTCAAAAATAGGGCCCCAGATAGCTGTTGAGGCAGAAAAGTTCTCGAGTGGCGACCACGAACTGGAAAACGTAGTGTTGGCAGTCTTCCCACCCGGTGGACCGACGACCTGGTGAAGGTCGCGGGATGCGCATGGATGGGGGAGGCCTTTGTCCAGCAGTGGACGTCTTTCGGCTGAGAGTAAGGGTGGTGGTAATTATATAGAATGAAACACACACAACGACTCTCTTGGCAATTTTAATCTAGTGGTTTTGTCATTGCCTTCTCCATTTCACACACTAGTTGATAATAGTGCAGGTTTCCTCACGATGTTTTGCTTCACCGGAATCATATGGTGGTCGATGAAAACTAAGGTAGGTACACGAGTCAGATTGGTATACAAACTCATGCAGCCCGGTCAGGATTCGAACCTGGGACCTTTGCAGCCACAGGCGGGCGCCCTACAACTCGGCCTCCACGGCTTCATTATTTATATTATCATTAAAATATATATCGAATAAAAAAAACACTCTGTATACAAGTGTCGACATTGTGGCCAATCCTGAGGGTCTATTTATATTCATCGGCCCAACTACCGCTCGCCCGCACCAATCTAACGTCGGACGGAGAACCCTGATATTATTTATTAATGGAAAACATTCACATGAATGGATATCGAAATATCCATACGAAAATAAACATTTTGATACGAAATAAAATGGATTTTAATGTTTTGTCCGACACGGGTTCAAGCAGATTGAGTTTATTTTTATGAGACGAGAAATATAATTGCCGTCTTTTATTTTTTTCAATACATAGTGAAAAAAAAATACCGACAAAACTACTCGTAGAATCTTTCGAATAAAATTATATTTTATGGCAGTTGTGATGTTTATATTACATATATACATAGACATAGGTAAAAAACAAGTGTTTTATTTAAAGTGTGTCATATGACACACTAAAATAAAAAAAAAAAAAAAATGAAAAAGTGACGTCGGGCAATAAATTGTAGTAACAATATTTCATTAAGTATACTAGATTATGAAAAATAATTAAATTTCGTTTACATTTTTATTAAAAATATATATAGCAACTCAGGATTATTACCGCAGTCATTTAACATTACTGACAAAATCATTAAACCGTGCCCACTAAAATTAACTCGTAACTGGTCGGCCACATATGGCGAATAACCAGAGAATTTGATACAATTCAGTTGTGGATTCAGCCAAATATATTTTTGTATTTATGATACAATATAGAAGATATTATCAGATAGATTACAAACAAATAAAATAGGTAAGAATCCGGACGCATTCCCAATATAAGGTCATCTACTATGTACCTTTTAAATAATACGCGATGCGAATAAAAAAAAATGTTTTTGAAATATGCTGATAGAACTACTTAACATATTGAAAATATCCCAATTTTTTTTAATAAAAAAATCGTTATTTCGTCATCTAACTTTATCGCAGAATAAATTTAGTGTTACTTCTGCCATATTTTGTCATTATTACCCACTTTAATTTTGAATCTGGATTAAAAATCAAAAGTCACAGATTTAGCGGCTTATTCTATAAAATCTGTCTAAATCCCGATTGGTCGTCGGCGATCAATCACTTTCCACGGATTAACTCGAATTATCGTCATACTGCGTTGATGAATCGATGTTCGTGTCGAGACCAACTTAAACGTTGAAATTAAATTATAAAGGCTAGAATTATGGCGGGTCGTCACGGTATTTTTGTGCGACACTTTGCTATTATGATGTTTTACACGATTAGGTACCCAAAAAAGAGAGTTTCAAAGTTCATTTATGTTGGTATCCATCCAGAAATTCTCACTGGAGCAAAACCAAGGGGCACAATAGTACATTGTGATATAAGTTCGGTAAGTTGAAAATTACAGCCGAGGCGATATTGCTAGCCCGAGCCGTAGGCGAGGGCTACAAGAAAGGCAGAGGCTGTAATTTTCAAAGCGCACGTATGTCATACGACCAATACGACGTTTTATAACATATTTGCGAGGAAATATTTAAATAAAACTCGGAAAACGACAATACCAAAGAAAAAGCGCGCGGTATAATTTAATTTTACTTGTTCACAAATTAGTGATGCCCGCGCATCAGCGCTTTTTTTAAGGCAAATGCACAAAAAATAGCCAGTATTACTAGTAAAGTAAATTAATATTTTTGTGTTTTGTTACAAATAAATGGTTGTAATTTATTGTCAAAATTAATTTAGAGAATTAAATTTTTATTTATTTTATCTCCTAAAGTTAATTCTATTCATAAAATATTGACCACTTTTCTGACATAAAAACTCTTTGCTAAGATTTAAAAAAGTATCGTTCGTTTTTAGACGGAGCGTGCGTTTTACTTTACAATAACGCACAAGTGCGTAATGAGATACAATACAATATTGAAATTGGTGAAATAAGTGACACTTTACGAGTCAGTCGCGTCAGTCAGTTACACAAACTGACTAAAATTGACTCTCATTGTAATCACTGCTTTAGGGCCTTTTCTTAACCAATCATGGTTAAGAACCTGTGTGACAGAGATGGCGCGCTATTTACTCTTACCGGCGAATACAGTATAGCTTCTTTTCTTCAATTAGATGATTATTACCATGATGATAAATTGTACGTTATTATTCCTTTAATCACGGCGTTTTAGATAACAATTGTTTAACAATAGACGCAATGGCGCATGCGACCTCTTTGTTGTTAAAGAATTAAGTTAAGTATATTATAATTAAGTATTTTTTTTAGTATTTTTTTTTTTTGATCGGGTGTGATCGTCGTGCCGTTTCATATTTTTTTAATTAGGGTATGCCTATTGTAAAATTTTAATTCTTTTTCATTACACAATTAATTTAATTACATAATTATTTTCATTTAGTACGAAACGTTGAATGAAACGAAATAATTATCACAATGACTTTAAGATGACGGAAATAGGGACGCTCTTCCCCATTCAGCTTCTTAACTTTTTGAAACCTTATTAAGTACTCTGAAGTATTCAGTAGCGATTTCGTCGCCTGCCGTCTCTGCACCTCAATTATGCAACATCATTTAAATTCGATATCAAACTCAAGATTTAATTAAAACAACTTACTCGAGTGTATTCGCTTTGAAAAAATAATTTCATTTTGGTTGAAAAAAATTCTGATGAAAGTAAGTCCAAATCTGATCGAATGCAATCTGTATCCTTTACTTTTAATTAAATCTAGACGTAAAAACTTGTAGTCGTAACATTATCAGATATTTTTTGTTTTTTTTTTTCCTTAATTTACGCCTTTTATATCAATCCATAAACAATATTAACTTAATATGAACTAACTACTTTACCTTTTTTTTTTTTACTTTTTAACTTTTTTTTTACTCAGATAGTATTAAAGCTTCCATAAAGACTTGCGATTATTTAAAATGCAAGTTTCAAACACGAAACGTAACTAATCAAGTTTGGAACCAGGTAATGAGTTTATCGTATCTTCGCTTACTACTTGGCGCTATTGGCAAGTGAGGACTGTCAGATGGTACGTATACTGTGTACGTTAGTACAGTCAGTATCCTATCTCAGGGTCAGGTCAGGTTTATCTGTAGCTGACTGTACTTTTACTTATTTTGTGACTGTGATTTTAATTTGACACTGATGATATTCTTTGATGTAGTGTATGATAGGAATTAATTTAAAAAAAAGTCAATGTAAACGTCAAATAGACAGAATTTTGACAGAGAGGATAGTGGATGGAGGTCTGATTGAGTGCGTCTTGAGATTTTATCTAGTTTTAAATAGCTTGTATTGGCGATTTTGAAAAAGAGATGTGATGGAGGGGTGTATACTATGTAATAAAACTATAGTGATATAAATAATAGCAGTATTATTGAAACACAAGCATAAGACGATCGGCCTGTAGGAATATTATGGAGACGAAACAAACAACTCTAAAATTTTCTGCATGACCCAAAGGTTGGCTAGTAGATAATGCTTTAGCATTAAGCCCTCCTATTGTAAGTACAATTAAGGTAAAATAAATAAATTAAACTTTAAAATATTCCAGTAATTTATTTAAGTAATATTAATACGAAATTGGAAACAGGGTTTTTAATTATAAATTAAAATGTAATCGGGCAGTAAATGCCAAAAATGAGTTACTAGAAAACCATAGGCTTTTGTACGAGTATAAGAACCATCTACCTTTCCACCAAAAGATAATAATACCTTGCGTCTATCTATTGTTACTTGAGAATAGACCCAAAAGTTTGATCGCTGTCTTACTTGTACGCGCGATAGGGCCGAACGGGCAGGCAAGTTGCGAACCGAGCTGCGAGTCAACTTGAAAAGCAAGTCTAAAACAGTCACATTGATCAATCGCAATAAAGATCTATTTCTCATTTCTAAATATCTAAAAATGCACCTTACTATACCATTATAAGGTTCATTTTTAAATATTTCAGAAATGAGAAATGGATCATATTGCAATTCATCTATGTGGCTGTTTTAGACCCCCAGATATCCAGTGAAACGTGCTTGATAAACTGCCTTTTGTGTCCCTTTGTGACTTCACCGATAATCCACAATGGCGCCACCGGCGTGGGAAATACTTCTTTCTAAATAGTTTATGGCGCTTAGGAAATATCAAGAAAACTGTGTGAAAATGATGGGTTTATTCCTTAAAAAAGTGTTTTTTAAATATATAAAAAATATAAAAAAAAATGGATCAAATATATAAAAAAACAGTACCTATTATTTTACTGAACAGATTTGTATAACTCATTTTATACAGTGTTCGGTTTTTTAATTGCATCCCCAAACATAGCGTTAAAAAAAGTATTAATTTAGCTTACATATTTATATATTTTATTTTATTTTATTTTATAAATATTTATGTTAACTATAAGTTAACATTTAGGTAGGTAACCGACTTGACTATTTATTTTTAAGTTTGCGTAGCATATCTACTACCTGTAATATTCCTATAACATTATAACCTGTTTAATCTATACATATAATCTATACAAATAATAAAACAGTAAAAATATTTTGTCTGTACATTTAGTATTTTTGACTAAAATGGATAGAGGGACACTCAAAAAGAACAATAGAAAGCAAAAAAAATTTTTTGTCTGTCTGTATGTATGTACGCGTTTCACGCAAAAACTACTGGACGGATTTGAATGAAACTTTTTTTGTTGTATGGCTATTAAACCTGGGCAACATATAGGCTATAATTGATTTTGAAAACTGGAATACCTTATGAAGAACCATAGCAGAACAGCTAAACTATAAGAAATATGGAAATGGTGCCTTAACAAAAGTCGTTCAACCTGATGAGCATTTTCTGCTGACGTATAAAAATTGAAGATCTGGAACATCTGATGAAGAACTGCAAGAAACCAGCTACACTATAACATATATGTAAATGGCGCCTTAGCAAAACTTGATTAATATGATGTGCATTTTCTGTAGACGTATAAAAATTGCAGATCCGAAACATCTGAAACAGTTTGGAACACAAAAAGACTTTTCGTCTAAGCGAAACACACGCGGGCGAAGCCGCGGGCAATAGCTAGTACATTAATAAAACAAGGATCCATATGTCAAAAATTACGCGCTAGTAAAAGCGACTATTGTTTAAATAGATCACAAAAACCTTTCAAACAACTACCGCAGAAGTTCCACTTCAAAAAGAAGTCATTAGGGAAGTTACCGCGAGTTTCTGCCCGGGGGAAAATAAATATTTTCCAAAGTCAGATAACAATTGCTCTTTTGTTTAGTCTTTGACAATTTAAGCTGTAGCAGTGAGCTTGGACATATGGATGTGTATTCTGTCTTTTTCTCTATTTTCTGCTATCTGTGGGAGTGATTTCATGAAAAGAAGATGGAAAGAAGAAAGGGAAGGGGGTTGACAAATGTTATTACAATATAAATGACTTCCTATCTGACAACAATATTGAATATAATGAACTTGAAGACTTTTAATCTAGATTTTTAATTAGATTTTTAATCATGACATGTATATTAATTGTAATTTTATTTTATATAATGTTAACTTTTGCATGCTTTTAAAGTAAAATGTAATTGGTACTGATAACATCTAATGATAACAACTTATGTCAACTACATTTAAGCAAATTAAATAGTTTGAGTTTGAAATAATTTGTTATATCTGTCCTAGAACCAAAAATACTATTTATCAGTTTCTATAGAAAATGAATTCAATACAGTAAATAAATTTAGAATTCGGAATAATAATACAAATTTGATTTTAGGAAAACCACTAGTCACAAATATAAAATAATGTGAATGTCGTGTACAAAGATTGTAAATAATTTAAAAACAAAAAACGTGTACCTAACTGGCCTATTATTACGATAATGTTGGTAGTATTTTAACGCATGCGTGCTTTATTAACATTCAAGTTAATCTTTGAATGATTTTAGTTTAGGTCTAGTTTGACCTTGGCCTTCTAATAGGTCTTTACCTACCTCGATTTCTAAATTAACTCGTTGGCTTGGCAACTTTTGGACTAAAAGATGTAAAATGTAGATTTTTCTTTGCTTTTACATCAGTAAATGTAGGTTCTATAGTTGCTATCGACGAAAAGCAATCTTGTCCATATCGATCTAAGAAGCAAGAATGCAGAAGAAGTATCTTATACAGTACATATTATACGTATGCAAATAGGTAGTACGAAATAAACCAATTAAAAAAGTAATTACAAAAAACACAACTCACAACTCTTGGCTATGTCTACCCCGTAAGGGATAAAGATGTGATTCTATGTATGTACAGTGGGCCACATAGAAAAGTATACCACTTTTTATAGTGGATCTTATTTCAGGTGGTATACTTTTCTATGTGGCCCACTGTACGTATTACAAAAAAAAATAATTTTAAAGCTAGGCACTTGCCTAAAAAAATTGAAACAATTTTGTCAAATATTTTTAGAATTTTTACCCGCCATAATTCAGTGGAGTAAATGCTCAATAAAAGCCGGGTCTTCGGGCACTGTAGCCGCGAGGAGTGAGGAAGGAAGACATCGGAGTGACGTTAGTTTGATATACGAGTCGCCTTTGTGCGTCGGGCGTTAATACGCCACGCCACGCCACACAATGCCCGCCCGACGCGGTAGAAGTTGCGCACCGGTGTTCTCATTGTACCCCAGTCTTTATACCCTACGGAATATTATTTTCAATGTTAGTGAGAGCCAGCGCCTTTAAAATTTTCGATTTGTCCACCGGTGAAAGCCGAAACAAGAAGCGGTGGTGGCCGAGTGGTAGGGCGCCCACCTGATGCAAAAGTCCCAGGTTCGAATCCTGCCCGTGCTACATGAGTTTGTATACCAATCTGACTCATGTACCTATGTTATATGTCATCGATCACCACTTGCATCGTGAGGAAACCTGCACCTTGGTTGATGATAATCAGCTAGTTATTGAAGTAGAGAAGGCAATGGCAAACCACTCCACTAAAAATTTCCAATAGAGACGTTGTGTGTGTTTCATTTCATAAAATGACCACGACCCTCAGTCATGAGGAAATGATTAAGAAACATTGTGCTTAATCAGTCATGCTGTGGATATCAGCGAGATTTACTTTAATTAAGGTATCAAAATAGTGTCGACAGTTCTATAATTCTATTAGCCCTACCCTGCACAAAATGGTGAACAGAGAAAATTCTAGTAGTGTAAACATTGTTTATTCTTTTCGGTGTCACTGTTAGGGGACAAAGCCAAGGTGACATCGGGAATAGACGGTTGCGCTCGACTTAAGGAACTGCCAGTGACTGCCACTCACACCGTGCTGTAATTCACCTAATTTGAATAATGATATGTATAAGATTACAATAGATTTAATGTTGGTAAAAAAAATATGAATCGTATTTAGACTCATTTTTTATAGGAGGAAAGATCTTTGTAATCATTGTAATCTTTATAGAAAAAAAACTAGCTTTCGCTCGTGGCTTAACCCGCGTGAATTTCCCACAGGGAACAGTGCTTTTTCCCCGGATGAAAGGTACCCTATGTCCTTCTCCGTACTTCCAGCTATGTATAAGCAAAATTTCAGGAAGATTGGTTCAGTAAATAAAGCGTGAAGAAGTAGCAAACAAACAACAAACAAACTCACTTTCGCATTTATAATGTAAGTTAGGATAAAAAAATAAAACAAAAAATAAATAAATATTTGAACTTAAACTTGAAAAAGAATTTCACTTCTCTAATTTTGCAATTACACTTTTAAATATTGAGAACAAATAATGTGAGGTTCAATCAATCAAAAAAAGAAAATAAATATTATTCAAGTTTTTAAATTAAATTGAGACAATGTTATTTTCACAACACCAAGCAAAATTGACTTGCGGCATCTTAACTTAAACTTGTCAAATATTTAGATGCTAATAGCATCTCGATATTATTCAAAAGTTTACTCAGAATAGCAAATTTAGTGTGAACTGTATTCCAGTTCAGCGAATTCGAAGTTTAAAATGAAACTCCGATATGAATGACATTACTTGGAAAATCTTCTGTGGTGTTGTGGTGCTCATGAATAATACAACCACTCAACAATTTCGAAAGATTAATCAATGTTTACAATATTATATCATCCATTACTGAATAAAATACTGTAAATTATTTATTTACTTACAATAATTATTACTGTTCATTAATTTAGTCTATTAAATGCTACAGAATTATCATTTATTATGCCTTATGTCATTTATACCTAACTAAAATAATGTAAAATATATACATATTGACAAAATAATGAAGAATGTTTTTGTCCTCAAGATGCTTTGTCATAAAGCCATAGAGATTCACCAGCAAACGCGGCAAAAATTTAATAGAAAAATATCTACATCATGTTTCGACGTAAGTCGTAAACGACGAAATTAGTAAAGAAGATAATGCTCATCTGTAAGTTCGTTTTGATAATTGTACCTATACGAAATCATAGAATTTCGACATTATATAACCGTATATTATTATTTTGAACTTGTTCTTAAATCACATATTTTAATGTCCTAAGATTTCTCCGTGCTGAACTAATAATTATAAAGACGCTGTAAAAATTAAATTTCATTTTAGGCTTTCCATGAATTAAATATGAGAGGGGTAAAAGCTCCATGTATAATAAAATAAGTAACGTCAGCCTCATCGCCATCATACTTTTTTCTATAATTTCTATAATAGTTATCAAGATATGGATAATAAACTTACTCGTAATATGTATATTTTTTTTACAATTTAGTAAGTACTAGAATCATATGCCCGATGGTAATGGTAATCGACCTTATGACGATGAACAAAAAAACTGAAAGGAGGCTTTATTTTCATAGGTACATCAATTACCAATTAAAAACTAAATCAAAAGTACTTAAAAACGTACGAAAGTAATTTAGTACTGATTGCATCTAAGATGCTCAAAAATCCAAAAATAAATAAAATCTAAATCCTTGTATGGATAAGATAAGTAAGATTGGGTTTCACCGTATTACTTTGACAGTAATAGTAACGTTAACCGTCGCGTCGGTTAGGCAAAATATGACTTGCACCAGTTGTCAAACAGTATGACAAAGGTAAACGTAACTATTAATTTTGACACTAACCTTAACAATATCTTCATTTTCGGTGAAACCTAAGTAACTTAAACAACAGAATTAATATAAGTACTACGTACAGAAAGGAAGCTCCCTGTCCCTCCCGCAATATGGCGTACCCCTGCGTACCCCGCACTTCTCCCCCGTTGGTTTGCGTATTGGGACTCTATGATATGATTATGAAAACGCACACATTGACGTGTTCATGGATATATAGTTTCATTTGTAGTAGTGCCCTCCCTGTGCTGAGATTTTAGGCGACCAAATAACTGTAAATAATTTATGACAATGTTTCATTACTATCAAGAAAATGTAACCTTAATATCCCGCTAAGTATACAACGCGGAGGGAAGGGTGGGTGTTTATGTATAGCTGGGAACAAACGCTTAGAAATAATTGTATGCACATAATTATTTGTGCAACTTGCTTTGTCCGACAGAGGAGAAAAGCGGAGGTGAGACGCGCTTGCGGCGGGGAAGGCATGGAGATACTAAAAGGTAGAAGTGACTATTTTGTATATCTTTTCTATTTTAAAGTACTATTAGCCACCTTGATGGTTGGAGAACCACTGTTCGTTTTTGCGCACTTTTTACTGCGCTACAGTAAACTGGGGCATAAATTTCCCTCAGCGGTGTTCCTGAATAGGCTCGACATTGGGGCATATCAAGGAGCCTATCACTTTCACAAAAAGTCTGCCCCGCATCAGTGAAAATATATTTTTTATTTTTTTAATTATTAGGAAAACTAGGACATTTCAAACAAAAACAAAGTAACAACAATATTAGCAACAGTAAGCCACTTAAAAGTTTTCACAGATAGAACCATATTGGTTATCTATAGTCGAAGAACTAAATTAATTACGGAGGCAAAACAAAGTAATTTCCTAAAGAAAAAAAAATACAGACGTTCTCAAAAAAAAAAAAAAAAGAATGGTATGAATCCGAAAACAGTGATTAAAGTCGAAGATGCATATAATATGATGATGATGGAGATGATATTGAGTTTTTAGAGACCTTTTAAGGGTTGCTTGTATCCATGGACTGCGGTGATTGCTTACCATCAGGCAACCCGCATGCTCGTCTGCGACAGTCTCTGTTACAATATTGTAGCTTGCACCTTATATAAACCTAGCGAGTACACTAATTCAAAATAAGTCTTTGAAAAGATAAAATAAAAAAGAAATTATGATAAAATGTCTAGCGTTCCGAGATGAATCAATATTTTCGATAAACGAACGAAAAGTTTGTTGTTTGTTTGTTCGGCTGGTTTTCTTTATCTTAAATTTTCCGCTAACATACTTTTTTAATATATTTAATAGCAGGGATGATTTTATATACTTACATGATATAAGAGGTAACATTTCAATCTTTTCATCCATATTACAAGTTATGGTCTTGTGAGCAGGACCTTCTTGGGCATAATATTTGACATACAAAGGGAATGAATATTTAATTTCACAAGACTAAATAATAAACTACCAATAGTACTTCTTTCAGACTCAGATCAGACTTTATTATCGCATATTTTTCATATGATGTCAATTTCTCACGCATTTCTTCCATCAAAATATCTTCAAGATATATTCGGGCGGTTGTCACATCCAGACAGACAGACGGCGGGGGTTCGCGAAACCGCAGGTGTTTCATTATTCCGTTTTAATGGCGTCAAAGCCATCGGGTCGCGTCACACCAGACAAATACCGTCTGAATGGAATGGAATAGAATTTGTACATATCACGTGTGGAAATGTGGATGTACTGTACATAGTTCCATTCAAAAATACTTTTAAGTGATATTTTGTGTTTATTTTTTGTTTGCTTGTAAGGAGAATCTTTGAAATCATAAAAGTAAGAAATGTTTTATTAGGCATTTATTTTGTTCTTACAAGAATGAAACCTCAAAGGGTAGCCAAGCTTACAAATACATATTAAAATGCTGCTTGAGACTTGGTTCTACTGTTATATAGACGTACAATGAATATACAACATATATAAAGCACTGAAAATGATATATAGGTTTATTTAAATTTTTCTGCAAAACGAAAATTCAATTACCATTTTTTCATCGGTTAAATACCTATATCAAATTAAGGCACCATTTGAGTTCAATGCGCCTTTAGTAAAAAATAAAAGCACATATTTTCATAAATAACGTAACAAATATTTATTGATGTTACCTACAGCTTTTTGCTATTCTCCGTTCCAAGAATTCGATTCCACTATTCCAAGAATATTATATTGCTACATTTCTTCACAAATAGTAATATCAAGTACAGCACTCCATCATACAAAATACACGAAATTACCGTCTCCGCTGGAATCGATACGAGAAATTGCCGGCACTTCCCTTGACGCCAATAAATTTCCTCAATACATACTCATAGTGACAGCAAAATAGCACACCGAATATCCTGACATCCGATGATAATATGGTATTATGTAAATTGTCTGTACGAGGGTTAGAAAATAGCTAACTCCAAAGGGGGTTCAATATATTGAAACGATTATGGCAGAAATATCCGGTTTTAAAGTAGATATTCCATTTCTGACGAGTCAAACTTAATAGACAGTAATCCAATATTAAAAGAAATAAATATTCAATAGGTAATTGAATATTTATTTCTTTTTACAATACTTGACGCCATTTAGTTTAACCGACAATGTTAAAGCGCCTATTTTGTCTTGATGTCAATTTTGCTTCCAGAAAGTGATATTCGACATATTTTTTCCAGGTTGCCGCATAGGTACTTTAAAATTGCAATAACGCGCCGCTTTAAAATTTGCTATATTTGACACTAGCCTAGAATGCATATATTAACAACAACAATAACATAATTAACATTAACAGCGTTATTAGATATTTCTATCCAGAATGACGCAGCAGCACCATTTCCATTCGCATTCCGAGATTCTGCAGCATGAAATACCGCTTCCAACGAATATAGAGTTTAACATTTTGTTTTGTCAATGAGGAATTTTCCGAGACCCAAATTTAAAAAAAAAATAGTTCCAGATGACTTCATAGATGGCGCTTAAGAAAAGGCGAGATATAAAGTTCCATACAAAAAGAAAAAAATCACGGGATTGGCATTTAAAAAAAATAAAACTTAGTAAAAAAAACATCTAAAAAGTATCAATATTGTGATTTGTGCAACTGTCAAACTGTTAGGTGATTTTTTTTCTACCTCTGGTTGACAAGAAAAAGCGCACCATAAAGGTTTAGCCATTATTACGACTCGGCTTTCATAAAACGCTATCTGTTGAGACTTTTTTGTACTGTTTTTTTTTTCTTAATTTAGCTGTCAGAAAATCGCTCATTAGAACAGCTCTAGATCCTATATGATAATGAAATTTTACCTGGCTCTCCATATGGTCGATGAGAATTCAGATTACTTTCTGTTCAGAATTTACTTTACTTACTTTGTAGCCTGTAAAATTTCTTCACGATATTCTTCCTGTATGATCAATTCAAATCATTACGAATGGATCATTTTTTTCTGCATTTCAGGCACGAATAGGATTTGACCCAATGCTTTTTCGACCACAGACGTATTTAACTACACCTACGCAAGTTGTAGTCAACAAGGGCGAATCAATAAATACACCCTTTTTTATAATTCAGTCATTTGCTTTTATTTGTGGCGTACGACTATGAACATGTATTATTTCCTGGTGATAAAAAATTCCGAACGGGCCTTATATCGCGGAGGAGAAATATAAAATGGTGACGTTATTTTTTACCGTTTTTGTTACGTATTCAAAGCTGTTAGTTGCACAAATAACTTGCAGGATATGTTTTTTATTCTTTCTTCCCCTGATTTTGGGAGGAAGCGCTCCGGATAAGGGTTTATTGTGTTCAGAGTGATTTTTTATTCGATTTTTGTTAGGGACAAATAGGTCTTGATGTAAGAAAAATATTTTATGTCGTTTCATGTTTTATATTGAAAATTTTACTATAGTTTTAACCAATATTAAATTAGCTTTTTTATAATAAAAAAACAAAAAAATCACTAGAACATGTTAAAAGTATGTATACAGAGGTTTTATCGTACAAGTAGATAATATCGATGTCTAAAGATGTAATATGGAATGGGAAAATACCCAACATAAACGTTTCCTAAAATAATATCTTCTCGATGGAAGAAGGAATTAAAAAGGTAAGAATCGTGAAACATATCCAAATAATATCACGAATATTTTACCTAGTTTCACAATAACATACAATATTTTGATATAGAAACCAAATTCCAAATATAGTAGGTAACTGTCGTTCCATAAATAAAGAAAAATCATCAATCGTTAATAAACAGTCTTACTTCTTGAATTATACAGTTTCCCTTTCAGCGGTTCGAATCTTCAAAAAAAAGCTTATGTCTGTTACCCGAGTAATATATTTGGAGCTATTATTAGGTATTATTATCTATCATTTAGTATTCTATTCTATTACCAAACAACGTTAAGTACGATTCTGAGAAAATGTTATAGGGAATTATTGAGCATTCATATATCTGATAAATGTGGCTGAAATTGCCAAAGTACTTCGCCATATAAAATAATTCTTGGAAAAGAAAATACTTACTTCGGCAGTTTGTCCCCAATAGGTAGAACCAAGTGGCAAAATGTATCAAATATAACATTATATTGTTAGATTGAGGTTTATGTGCTAATGATTGTAAGTATTACCATTGAAAAAAGATTTTGTATGATGGCCATATTGAAAATTCTCACGGAAGCAAAGCCTCGGTGCACGCCTAAAGTGGCCGAAAAGATACACACATAAAATATGCGTGGAAATATAGAAAATATACTTTCCATTTCCATTTTGATAGAAACCAATGACCTAACAAGGTCCGTTTCACATGGCAACTATAAAATAAAGAATGTTCAGAAAAAACCTATGCTCCTATATACTTTTGTATTTTGCACAATAGAGGTTATATGATTTATTTCTATGGGTTAAATATAAAAATTAATAAATAATATAATCATTTAACATAACACCCTCGCATACTTTGGAACATTGAAATTGTATACTTCTAACTTCAGTAGCGAAGTCGACTTTTTCAATTTTTTTTTGACGAGAACAGAATTTAAAAACTGCTTTAGCTTGCCGCTATTTAGCTTTTTGTTTAGCTTGTCATAAAAGTTTGAAAATAGGACTATGTTTACGGTTGCATAGCATCATCGCTTTTTATTTTATATGAACATTTACAGATAATAGTCAAAGTCAAAAGCCCAATCTTGACAAATAAACTTACAGCCGCATAATAGGCCTGCCTAGCTTTTAGGCTCTTTAAAATGACCAGTCTTTTTAGCCCTGCATTATTTACATAACCTTAAAAAAGAACAGACAGGCCTAAATTAAGAGCTAAACACCTGTCTTACTACAAAACGATGTCTAAAGTTAAATACTTGCTAAACACACTACCCGCTCATAAGAAAAAGATACTGACAACTAGAAAATGTCATTAAAACACGTGTATTTTAATTGTAAGGGTAATGTGTTTAACAAGTATTTAACTTTAGACATCGTTTTGTAGTAAGACAACTATTACTTTACAACTAACTTTACTATACTAACTTGTTTGTACTCTACTGTACCTACACTATATGCCTTGAACGGCCATCGTTATTTTGTGCTGCAAATGCCTGACGCCTCCAGAACGGTTCACCGATCAAACAAACCACATTTGACGTTTTCACTTTGACCTGATATGTATATTTATATTGGCATTAATTTTGTATAAGCGTACATAAAAAAACGGAAAGGTATCCAAAATGATATTATAGAAGAATGGGCTCAGATAAAATTGGTCTAAATCATCGTCAATCTAAGTCATCTTAAATCTTTTTTCCATAAAATCAACCACGGGTCCATGGAGACCTGGTCTTTTGGCCTGCGTTTACGGGGACAAAATCAAAATCAAAAATTCTTTATTGAAGCAAAGCGAACGTGAAAAAAGAGGCCTATTTGTAAGTATCTTTATTTTCTAAAAGTGACATAGTTGCTTCTGCTTATATTTACTGGATACATAAACGGACATACCTCAGCAGCTGCCAAATAAATTGAAAATGGCGTGCATTGAATTATGCTCATCACTAGAACTCCGATAGTATACTTAATTGGGCAGCTGGCAGTGGAATCAATACTGATACTCATTGTATCCGGCTGCAATCAAACAGGGTATTAATACCCAATATACTGGGTCAATGGACCGACCACATAATTACAGGAGGGTTATATTATTTTAGCCTTAAATTATTTTATATAAACAACAGAAAAGGTACAAAAAGTGGCATATTTTATTGTAAAGTCAAAGTCATTTTTTTTTATTGAAACTTTTCACGTTGTAAACTAATTATTTAATCATAATATATTATGTCTCAAAGCTACAAACTACTAGCATTTCGGAACGACCACTGCTGAGAAGAAATGCCGAAAGAAACTCATGAAATAGTCTTGGTCGCCTAGCATGCCAGAAGGGCTATTCATTAACTCTATACATACACTAGATTGTGTACAGTAAAAAATAAAATTAAATAAAATATAAGAAAAAACATAATAATATAATAAAAACCAACCACAAACAAACAATAAATAAAAATAAAATTCGAATCAGATATTCCTACATCGATATTCTTACAACAATGGAGCTACGGGACACAACTAGTATGTAATTAATTAAAAACTACTTGCGACGAACAATTTAACTTTTCACAAAATAGTATGGAAAATGAAACTTATGAGTTTACATACATAGAATCACGCCTTTATCCCTTACGGGGTAGACAGAGCCAAGAGTCGTGAGACTCCAAGGCCACGCTTAGCTGAATAGTGAGCTCCCTGATGGAATGGAGATTCAAGTATAGTGACAGGTTGCTAGCCCCTCGAGTTACATTTTATGATTTACATTTCTATAATCGCGTTTTGTATTATGTACAGTCACATGCAGAGAAACCTATCCCTCCTATCTCACAGAATCCTATCTGAGGTCAGGTTACTCTGTATCTGACCGTACTTACGTTTCGCCTTTCGTACTCATTTGAAATGAAAATCTAGTGGATTAAATTTCCGCAATCCTGCTAAATAAAATATGCTGCCGGCCAATCCAGTATTCGGAAAGTTCAACCAGCGAAAATTGAGGGTACTGACCTATGCTCCATAAAGTTAATAATTGAGGCCTGTTATAAATGTTTGCCGATTATTTCTAAGCCTCCACGAGAATTTCTTTAATCTAATTAGCGATTGAGGTGAAGCCAAAGAAAACTTGTTTTGTATAAGTATAAATAGGTCATACTTATAAAGATTAAAGAAAAAAACACACCGATGGATTCATTATAAACTTTGTGCTAGTGCTTTTCTGACCACTCTCCAAAGATAAGTGCTATTTTAATGACTTATTTTTATTCTACAGACTGCTTCAATTCAACTTGGAAAATCTGTTTTTAGCAAAATTCGTTTTCTAGCAAAATTCTAGATTCAAGAGACGGCTTTTGGACGGTTTGTAATGTTGTTAAAAGTTAACACCTAATTATCGTCATATTAGTAACATTAAATTTAATTCTTGTTAAAAATTATTTCACTCTCTCATTAGGATATATAAATTAAACAAACAGTTGTTCATGTAATGCAATGATTTTTTTTTTTTTTAAAGATTTTAGTCCTTTGTCGCGGGATGCGCATGGATGCGGGCAGCGCAGGACCGGTCGTTATGGAACATACTTTGGGGAGGCCTTTGTCCAGCAGTGTGACGTCTTTCGGCTGAAAAGAGAGAGAGAGAGAAGATTTTTGTCCTTTGATACAAAATGAAGGGAATACAAAAAGATTTTAAACTATTACGCGTTAACTTCGTATGTAATAGTTTAAAATCACTGACCAGTATTTAGTGTAAAATATCTACAGTACGAAGATACAAATCTACAACAAGCTAATTATTCCAAAATAAAAAACACGACTGACAACTCACATAGCCTATGTCACTCCGAGGAATGCAAGGAATCTAAAAATACCTCTCACATCAAAATCTGTTCAGCCGTTCAAGACTTATGGCGGAATAAAAAAACTTACGTACATACTTACATACATGAACCCTGAAAACATAACACTCCTTTTTTGGTCAGTCGTGTAAAAACACAAGTCACTCAAAATACATTTAGAGTAAATAATCAAAGTGGTCAGCTTTCAATACTTTACTGGACAGTAAACTAATATAACAGTTACAACAATTAAACTAAAGGTAAAGTGTTAACATGTTGAACTATCTGTTCTGAGCTCATCATATTTTCCATCATGGACACTCGTGTTAAGTGTACCTATTATAGTTCGACCTCGTCCATTCTACATGACTTCTGTCCGGAGAATACGGCTTTCCGTTCGATTAACTCCACAGCTTCATACAATAAAACCAATTTCTTCCTCCATTACGCCGGCTCTTGTATGATTGTTGATGTCTATGTACAAGTAGTTTCTCGCCTATATCTGCGAGTAATCTATTAGAAAAACTGGTATATGGATGTCTAAAAACTCGTGCTGTGCATCAAAAACAATATTGATGGTGATTTTTTTTTTCTAATTATTTATGTCCCACTGCTGAGCAAAAGCCTCCCTAATTCTCTCCACTCATCTCTGTCCTTTCAGACCATCTAGTTCGTGGTCTCCCTCTCTTCCTATACACATCGGTATTGTGATTGCGAAATGGAAATGCAAAAATGTCACTTTTATTTGTTTTCCTGATTTCATTCTTTATACTAGATGTCTAACACATTATGTGTTACTAGCCACGCACCGGGCCTCGCTTTTGTGGGAGTTTTGGGATTAAAAGTACCCCATGTGCTATTCCCGATATTTTTCTACCCATGTACCAAGTTTTATCGAAATCCGTCCAGTAGATTTTGCGTGGATTCAGTTATAACAAACATCCAAACATGCTCGCTCACCCCCTGCCCCGCGTGAGCAGCAAATGCGACAAAGTCAATGTCAAATGTACCTATTCACGTATACTTGTGGCCTATATTGGCGGCGTATTCTTTTATACCAATTGCTGTCCATAGCATAGCAACGCGCCGCGTGGAGTTCGGTCGCCAACTCAGAACAGGAGTAACACACATCCTCGCTACAATATTAGTGATATTCTCATCCCCATTTGTAGTACATAAGCAGGCAAAAGAGCCGAAGTGTTCAAAGCTGCGCCGCTTGCCAGTACGTCAGTGTTGGCGGCGCTCCAACAATTACTTTGCCTCGTCAAGACGTTTAGACTGATAGCTCTGGAACGTCTAAGTGACACGCCGTTTCATATTTAGGTCTAGGTTTACCTTAAGTGCTCAACTTGATAGTATATTTTTATGTAGAAGTATAGAAAATGTGGCCGTGGTTCACCCAGGTGAACAAAGCAGGTGGACCATGACCGACACGGGGTTCCGTGGTTGAAAATTCAACCACGGAATTTCCGCTATCAAAATAGTGAGTTTTCCTAACTTTTTAACTAGATAAGGAGTGGTCCTTTGTATAGGACACTGAAGGACACTACCAAAGATTGGCTTATTACCATTCCATACTTGAACTTTCGCGTACTACCTGATGAACCCACGTAATTGTAATTCTTCCAAATGTTAAAGGGTACCTTTCAGCAGCGTCCTCGCTAAAATATTGCACTACAATAGCGATTCTTAAAAAAAAAAAAACTTATTCTGCATGATTTTTATCCCAAGGGTGTAATCGCAGACCTTTCACTGAATTATCTGTAGGCGTGTCCTAGTCACTAATCAAACAATCCTGGACGAGGGAGCCATTTGTGACCACTCAGTGTCCGAAAATTATTTGGGGGCCCATCCATATGGAGAAGAATAATGTGATTACGCAAAATTGTTTGGTTGATAAATCACGGACAGCGCGTGCGATGCGCCATTTTATTCAAATGATGCGTAATAAATTGGGGTTTTCTGATGTTGTGTCGGTAATTACTTTCGTTCCTGTTACGTCATAAAATACAATAACAACATAATACACATGACAGACAGTTTATAACTACTCCATAAGGAGAGGCCTATGTATGTTCACCATATTTAATTGAAATATGGTGTACGGATGAGGCATGAAACTTCTAGTAGTTCAAATGATGATAATTTCATTCAATGGCTCAGTGGTTTAAGTTTGAAAGGGAAGTAAATGGTCAGACAAAGTTGACTTTTTAAAAAGCATTTATATGGATAATTATAAGTAACAATCATAAGAACCTTTTTGCAAATTCAGTTCTTCTTCAGTTCACTTCTAAAAACCATCTAGTCAGCGCAATTGGACATAGAAAATCCAGGAATTTCGATAAATACTCTTGGAAATGTACAATGATACTTGAAGATTCCTTGACGAAGACAAAAGAAATAGTCTGGCGACACGCCAAGCGGTTCGAAACATCAGGTATATGGAAATAGGAAATGGAACGATCAAAGACGGTTGTTTTAAAACAAGGTATAGAAGTTTGTATTGATACCAAATAGAAATGTGAATCGTTTAGCTTGTCGAATAAGCATTTCGGATTCAAGCCAGGTATCGGACAATCAGATTGGTATTCTGCAAGTTGCAAGTTGCGATACTATGTGAATAGCTTGTTACCGTATGGAATAAGTATGATTTTTATAAATAAACTTACTAAGACGAAGCATGTTGCGGATCGTAAGATGTAAAATTACTATTTTGAGAATACAAACTTTTTATATAAAACGAATACAATCTAATATGACTAAATAAGCAGAATTAATTAACTAGATATTTCTTATACAAATTCAAATAATAATATATAAATTTAATTGTAATTATAATATTGTAATCCTAACATTCCTATGCCTAATAGGCAGAGTATGTCGCACCTATATGAAAATAACACCACTGTATTACCATATTCTAAGGAATAAATGACTATCTATCTATCTTTGTCTGACGATTTTCTTATACTTTTGTGTGACGAATTTCTTATTTGGGCACTAGTTTTACATGAATGGAATCTTCAGGAGTTAATTAAGTCATAAAAAAAATAACCTTAAATATTTTCAATTTCTTTAGCCACTTTTGAGTACTCAAGAACATACTTAATATCCCTTCCTTAATTTTCTATTAGAATTATACTAATCACAGATCCATAAAAGGCTATTACTTAGGAATGTTAATAACAATTTGACAAAATTAATTTAAATCAAAATACAAAAAATTGTGCATGACAGGTTTACATTGTCAAAATTCTCGTTTCAATACCTACTGAAGATATTGAATAAGATCTTTGAAATATCAATATGTATTTCATTTCTGTAAGAAAAGGTTTATTGAAATCTTAAGGAGAATCTTCTTTTCAACCCGACGATATTTATATTTTTCTAAGACTCATACCTGCCTTTCTAGATAACATTCGACCCTTGAATTATTAATATTTAACTAAAGGAGTCGGTCGATTTAAGTCATATTCAAATATTTTATCGTAAAACACGAGTAATATCATTTTATAACATCACCCTCTTCTTCTGTTTGTACGTACTTACTTCAACCTTTCAGAGTAAATACTCAATCTATCGCTGGTTGATTTGAAGAGATCTTTTCATAGGATAAGTCCGCCATTGTATATTTACCTTTTTATTTATGTTATGTTCACTATGTATCCTTAGTACAATAAAGATACTACAATCAAACAACATCACTGCGCCACCACCGTTCTGACCAAGGCAAAACCATCAGTTGTTACACATTGTATACGCCTGCTCACTCGTTTTATTCGAGCCACATTTAACCCCCGCAAAGAGTAATCTTAACAATAAGCTTATTTAAGGCCTGTTACAAGATCGCTAAGTAGGCCAGCATGTAAACGAAATCACTCCCAAAGAAAATATTTTCATTTTGCCGCCCAAAGCCTGAATCGGCTTTATAAATCCGCTCCCATTTATCACGTTTTCGGGTAAATTACTAAGTAAATAAATTATTCTGTTACATTGCACTGACCGTACCATTGTAGAGGGTGTTATTAATGTGACATACTCGTTAACCACTTCACAATTATCATATTATTTGTAATAGCGAAGAGTGAGTATTTTTGATAATTTAAAAACTAATTAAATGCCACATAATTAATATCTGAAATTCTCTGTTCAAAAAAATTATAATTATAATTATAGTCGAGGATCATTCGCTCTTGCTTTCAGGTAATAACGCAGTCGTCAACTAGCAGCGGTGGGCGTCTAAATTAATTGGATGTGACTTACAGTTTTTTGTAGGGTGAAGTAAAGGTACAAAGTAATGTATTTAATTTTAAATCAATTTCTTTTCAGGAGTTGAATTGGAAGCCCAGAATTATCCATGATATTTTATATTATTTTAACAAAACCATTACAAATTTTTGATTATAAAATATTTGTAGATTAATAATAGTTATAATTATTTTACGTGCATTGCACGAAAATTGTGGTAAGTAATTTAATATTTTCAAACAATTAAAGCCACATTATTCAATACACGATAAAATACACGAGCGTGGTCAAGAGCAAACCCATCTTTAATAAAAAAAAATACACAACTAAAAAAAATGTGTGTGTCGCCTGAAACATTTGCATTTTCTATTTTTTCCTCCCTTTTTATACACGAAATAGAACTTACCTAAATCTTCGGCGTCCTCGCTCCACTCCCCCGTGCCGGTCACCAGCGCCGCAAACGTCACCGTCAACAGGAACCTCAGCAATGACGTCATCATCATCACTAACACTTCTATACTTATTATCTATTTTGGCAACATTTCATTAATCAATTAGTTCAAAGTCACGGAAGATCTCACGAACATTTCCATTTCAATTAATATAACGATACACGGGTTTCAGCAATTTCACCTTGCGACCTTCGGATTCTATTGTCGTCAAGCTTCGATTAAATTTATATGCTTTGCGTCACTCTTTCTTTAAGCTAAATGTTCCGGTTCGATTTTGAATCCATTAGACTAGTTGGAAGTAGGTCGACTGGCATTTTTGTTAATCGAATCCATTCTACAAGGTCTTTGTAATGTTTCTTGCATTATATCTGGGATCGTACGTGGTGCAGTCGGCTTTTTGGACGTAGAATATTCCGTTGAATTATTCAGGACTCTTTTAGCGCTGCCCGTGTGCGCTTGAGGACGGAACCACCTGAAACAAAGTACATAGTCCCTCATTTATGTCCAAACACAAGTGCCTATATTTAGACTAGTCGTTGAGCAAATTGGTTGGGAATTTATAATTCATTCGCATAAATTACGGTATAGTCCCGAGTGTTGTGGGATTAAGTCTGATGTTATCATACAGTCCTCTATACCTCAAAGTACGCTGTTACATTTACTTCCGCCGTTTTGCATATAGTGGTTTAATTTAGTTAGTGTTGAGTGTTTGTTTTGATACGTGACTTGAGTGCCTCTAACTAATTATCTCCAACTTGTTTAATTAAATGTGTCCTGTTTTACTTATTTTCTCAAATCAGTTTCGTGTGTTATAAAACAAATCTATTCACATATTACTTATTTGTACTCTATTGCACAAATAATGTATGGTACAATAGGTGGACTTTATGCAAAGCATTATCTAACAGCAGACCTTTGAGATTATTATATCGAAAGAATATAAAATCGGATATCTGTTTATTTTCCCAAGTCGATCTTAATTAATTCTTTTGATAATGAACATGTTATTTTTCATAGTAAAGATGTAAGTAGAAAAAACCATAGATTAAAGGCCATAATACGTAAGGAGCTTGCACTAAAAGCTTGTGCTAAACTGACCCAATAAGAGAATGTGTTCCACTGAATACCACAATCCATTTTAAATCAGCAATAAAACCGACGGCTGCATACCAGACTTGCAATTTTACAACCATAAAATAGCATTTACCTTGCTGTGGCAATTCTTTGCTGCGATTCACAAATAAGGTGTGGTTCACACACAATCAACTCAATTGGCTTGTGCGCAGACTTGTACATACTCGTAACCCATCTACACTTATCGTAGCGCACCATCACTTATTGTAGCGCATAATGCTATGCTCAGATGGGTTTACGCCGCTCCGAGATGAATCGGTTTCTGTCCGTTTATACCCGGGCGTAAAAGCCCATCTTATGATGTATTTACGCCGGGCAAAAACGTTTTATTCCCGTTTATTTCCGGGCGCAAAATGCCTGCCGTAGCGACAATATAAACGTTTCTCTTCCCGTAACACATCAACACATTGAGTGATCACGTGCCCTATTTGACCTTTTACTCTGAGTATTTGATGCATGATGAGCTACAGTTTCTCTTAGTATTAGACCCATAAGCTACAGACAAGTCTCGTAGAAAGAAATCGTTGGACTATAGAGACCTAGTCAAAAGACGAATTTCCGAAGCCTTTATTAGAACTCCATTTCATAAGAACATCATATATATTTTTTTGGTTTGTTCTCAGAATAATTCTCAACAGCTTTTATTACTCGTGCATTTTTCTAACAGTTAAGTGTAATACTTTTGTTTATTTAAATAGTACTAACGTTATTAGTAAGCAAGTTTCGATATCTATATAATGTGTTTTATATTTATGTGTACACCTGTATACCTATTAAATGTGTTTGTAGTTACTTAAGTTATTTTGTAATTTAATTATGAAACTATATGGTTTTCCAAAAAAAAACAAAATAAAATATTTTAAAAGTTTTAAGTTCAATCGGAAGCAGAAAAGTTAGTCAAAAATTTCTAACAATTACCAAAATACGTGACAAACAACAATATAAAATAGTATCTCTCTGGTTATCTCTAAAAACGAACTCTATGTTATAAGGTTTATGCTCCAAAGAAACTAAAAACTTATGTTTATATGATGATTTTCTTTGTCCTGAAACGTACTTAATACGCCACGCATCGTTTATTGTGCAATTTTTCTTTACGCAGAAGGCACTTTTCTGTCTATTTTAAAATGGAACTCTTTAAGAAAATATAAGAAAAGCTTTCAAGAAGCAAATCCTTCATCAAAGGCAACTCAACGACCCGTAGAGAGTGCTGAAGCGCTAATGTAGTTTAGGAGACAGGGTGCTATTTCCCGCTTTTAGAACACTGCCTCTAGGATGTTTAAAGGTATTCACTTTGTAAGTTATGGCTGGTAGTTGAGAATATATATTTCATAGGCTGTTTGTGATAGAGATAAAGGAATATTGATAACTTCTACTATTACTTCTAAATACTATTCCATCACTGCGCACTGTATTGGCAAAAATGCGTTAAAATTTATGCATGTTAGTTACCGTATGTAGGTTCTCTTTTTGATTTGTAACAAAGAAAAAATACACTATGTCTGTACTGTATTCGATAAACTACAAAAAAAAATTCAATAGGTTCATTAAGTACGGTCAATAGCATATCAGCTTTTATTACCACCACATAGAGATCCAGGTAATTTGACATGTTGGGATTTTTCTGGTCTGAAATTCAAGTCGTTTGAAAAGATAGACTATTTTTATGTTATTCCAATATCTTAATTTAGCTTCAAATCTTTACGTTGGAAACTCTTTGATCTCTAGGAAATTACCTGACTTTTTGTATTATTTTTGACTACATAAACATTCTTTATAATCCAAACATATGTTATGGAATACATTGTAAGTAAAAAGTTACTAATAAAGCCGAACAAAATGTTTATTTTTCTGTACAAAGACGAAATTGTTTTTCTTCTCTGACAAAGAAGCCAGATTTTTTAAAAATAAGGGTAAAAGTATATAAAAATGTTGACAGAGAGATCCATACGAATATTATTTTGTATCCTTCATACACTCTACTTCTATGGAAATAAAAAATAGGATATCAAACAAATATTTGTTTGCGAGTTATTCCGACTTTATGGTCTACAATTAGTACACGGAATAAATTAGCAATATAATATTAATGCAATTTCCTTTCAAACATAAAAAGCGTTTAGAATGTTTTCTATGAAAGATTTACTACATGCCCGCCTACCATAATTATTTTATCCACGTAATTATACGTAATAAGTCAAGCCTGTGGACTTAACTTCTGGATAAAAAGAAAATTATGAAATAAAAATTCTGACAAAATAGTTATTAAGTTATTATAAATATGAGAATAAAGATTTCTTTAACCCGAAATTGTTATATTATTAGTTTTAAGTTATTTTGAGTGGCTTTTTCAATTTTACTAGCTTTTGCCCGAGGCTTCGCTCGCGAGATTTTCCCACGAAACAGTGCTTTTTCCCGGGATGAAACGTACCCTACCTCCTCCGTACTTCTTACTATGTGTATGCGAAATTTCAGGAAGATTGGTTCAGTAGATAAGACGTGAAGAGGTAACAAACAAATAAATAAACAAAACAAACAAACTGACTTTTGCATTTATTATATTAGTAAGAATTAGGATTAGCCGATCAAAAGTAATAAATAGTTTATCACTTTATGGGCTGATTTAACTTTATGATTGATGATGAACGTAGTAAAATATTGTCTTAGAGAACAACTTTTTAAATTTATACTTTGTTATTTTGTGCCTCACTCTCCCATGAGAGTGAGGCACAAAATAACAAAGAAATTAAAAATTATTAAATTCGCAAGAGAAAAAAGTTACTATTCCCATGAATAGTAACTTTTGTTCTCTTGCGAATTTAAAATTCTTCCAATTTCTAAATATTGGTTTAGCCACTTAGGATTAACGATTTAAAATTACCTACTAACAAAAAGAATTACGAATTTGAAATATAAATGGTAAGTCTATATTGTACCTAAATTAAAACATTGTAAGCGTAATAGAATTAATTAAAAAGTTAGTGCGTCCTCATCGTAAGTTAAAAGTACAATCAACCATAAAATTTTTGCGTAATAAATTCTTATAATTTACAAAATATTTTTCCCGACAATATAAAGGCTATGCAGACTTTTTCTTTACAAAGTTGCGCTCAATTCTTTAACGACTTCCAAGTAGGATTAAAGAATAATTGCAGAAAAGAAAGTGCAACTAATAAACTAACTAGTAACTAGTGATCACTAACTCAAAGCGTAGAACACTCGAGAACAGAGAACAATTTTTATTTTGTTCAGAGTTACAAGACGTAAAACGATCGCGGTTTATTGTGTTTCAAGTGTATTTATTTACTCGTAACTCCGCCAATAGGAATTTTGACGATACGCGTACCTTTAGACGCAGTCAGATTTTAATATCGAAATCTAAGTTCGCAAACGCTAAAATGTATGGGATGACATAAGGTAACGCTAAATTACGTGGTCGATCGCCATCGTCATCGCAAGTTCATAGAGTAAACGATTCAAAACCATAGAGTAACGAACTGTTTTATCGTTTAATTCCATACATTTGACGTTCGCTTTCGCTTTGATGACGGAAGAAAATTGTTTTTGTCATCTGTCGAAACGATTACCAACTTAGATAACGTATCGCTACGAATCAAATGAAACTTCAAACCTGCTATAAAATATACCGCTGGCAAATTTCAATTTACCGAGATATGGCGAATTTCTTTTTTAGTCTAAGTGCTTTCATGCAAAGTAAGAAAAGCAAATCGATTTATAAATAAACAAGAAGTGAAAAACATATATTATATACTAGCTGGCGCCCCACAGCTTCGCTCGCATTAATCCTTTCTTAGCGGATGCCTACGTCATAACATCTACCTGCATGCCAAATTTCAGCCCGATCCGTCCAGTGGTTTGGGCTGTGCGTTGATAGATCACAATATCAGTCAGTCAGTCAAGTCACCTTTGAGTTATATGTATAGATAGATAGATATGTCATATTATACACGTAAAAGAATGGTATGTGTATATTCTGAACTGGAATTTATAGCTTGCAGCTTCGTCCACGCGACTTTTCTGACAAAGGAATTTATCGCAGGTTTCACAGAATCCGACGATAAAAGTATCTATAACAATGTAGTTTTCTTTATCATTTGTATCATTTGACTGTACGAGACGATAATTCGAGAAAGCAAATAATAAGATCTTTTTGAGCTTACCACACAAACCAATAACTGAATTGTTTATGTCCTAATTGAATCAAAATAAATTAAATTTAAATTGATTCATGGAATTCAAATCCAGTTCTCAATTAAATTAAGTAAATATTAAAACATGTCTCGTTTATAGTGGAATAATAAATCTTATTAAAGCAATCATAACTTTCAAAACGAACACGTATGGACTGTGCGACCACAGAAGGTGTGTTTGCAACATTTCATTACTCGCGTTATAAAGTTCGGCCGCAAAATAAACAGCTGTGTTCGCAGCCACTGAATCATAATTAAGTTTGCGCGTTCATTTGTTTTATCCCTATGTGATTTCATGAAGAACATACTTGAACTGCCCGTAACTCACTGAAACCTTTTTTGATTAATTTTCCGGATGCATTCTCAGTTATTGAAACTGCACCCAAATGTTTCTCTCTTTAGTCGTCTTCCTCATGACTGAGGGTCGTAGTCATTATATGGAACTAGCTTTTGCCCGCGGCTTCGCCCGCGTGAAATTTCCACGGGAATAATTCTTTTTCCCGGGATGAAAGGCTATGTCCTTTTCCGTACTTCTAACTATGTGTACGCGAAATTTCAAGGAGATTGGTTCAGGAGATAAAGCGTAAAGAGGTAACAAACAAACTCACTTTCGCATTTATAATATCAGTTAGGATTAGAATGAAACACACACAACGACTTGGCAATTTATTATTATCATCAACCAGAATGCAGATTTCGGAGAGTTTAGTATAACGCTATCATTTAAAGAAACTGATTGAAAATGGCAGCTCTTCTATTGTCTCTTCTTACTCAGTATATGACGACCTCCGTGGCCTAACGGTCATCACGCCGGACTGCCACATCAGAGGTCCCGGGTTCGATTCCCGGTCGGGTCAAGATGGAAAATGATCTTTTTCAGATTGACCCGGGTCTTGGATGTTTATCTATATATGTACTTGTTATAAAATATAGTATCGTTGAGTTAGTATCCCATAACACAAGTCTCGAACTTACTTTGGGGCTAACTCAATCTGTGTGATTTGTCCGTATATATTTATTTATATATTTATATTATATATCTATATATGTTTTCCCAGAGATACCAAAAAATCTATTTTTCATATAAACATATACTATTCTTATCTGGGGGCACAGTAGTGACCCCGCCAAGAGGAGCCAAGTACTTAGCTGTTTGGACATTCTTTACTACACTAATGTATAACAGAAAAGTAATGAAATGTAAATTTATTTTTCACCTTACGCCCATGTGACGGTAACGAAACGGCCACGCCACATATTTTGACTAAGGTGTAGAGTTTGTAGAGTTAGGGTGGTAGAGTAAGAAGCTTGGCTCTACATGAGATCTGATAATATTTTTGATAGAACGTGTCATTTGGTCTCCACTTGGCAACACTTTACATGAATATGTTTTTGGTGGGATATAGAGTTAGCAAATTTCAGCAAAATCCTTAGAGCTATTTTCAAAATAAACATATATAGAACTTGTATAAACATCTATTATATTACTTGGTATACTTGGCTGAATGTTAAATGAAAACAAAATTATTGAAGACAAACAATTTACAGGGAAAGAAATAAGTTCCAAATAAATATAATCATGTTATTTGCTATTAATAAATTACGAATGAAATAATGTATAGTTGTTTTACTTATTTACATTCAATGTTATTAAATAATGGTAATTCTAAATGCTCTTTGCTTATGTTAAAAATATAACTATGTAAATGATAGTTAAGTATAAAAATAATTGGAGTACCATAAAAAAAAACTATACTTATCTAAAATAATTGATAAAATGATTTAGTATTTTTTTCTTAATTAGCTATTAAACTAGGGTAAGCCTAATAAAATAAAGGTATAAAATAATAAAGGTACAAAAAAGCTAGAAACAATAAAAATTACTAAAACAGAAACACGCCAATTACATAAATTCTTACACAAAATCGTACATTGTCATCCGGGAGACGTCATCAGCCACAATTCACATGCACAAACTCGACAAAAACAGTTTAAAGTTTGACATTTACGCTAAACATGTGTCTTCGGAGCGAGATCGCAGCGATATCGTCACTCCGTGCGGACGAGCGCGCGTCGCGCGATAGACTGCCGTTTCTACCTTATAGCTGGCTGAGGTGCCACCTCGAACCTCGGTCCTCTTCGGCCGCCCTCGGCAGGTGAGGGCCTGGCGTGAAACTAGAAAAATCCGGATAAGACCGAGTTTCCACTTTCAGGTCTCCAAAGGAAATGATAAAGCTTTTCGCGTCCACCTATCCGTGAAATCAACTTTTTCGCTGACGGCCTGTCCTCGCGTTTTTTTAATAGGCTCTGAAATTTAATTTTGTGAATTTAGAAATTGGTTTTAATATTGGATGGTGACGCAAAACATTACATTTACATAGGTACTTTACAAGATTTGAAAATAAAAGTACCTATGTGTTTATATTATTAAGCCCAGTTAGTAGCACATAAAACATGATTAAATATCCTAAAACTGTAATAAAACTGATAAATTTTTTATCCAAAATTATCTTGAAGTTAAATTTAGTGACAATGTAATAACTAAGTCAATTAAAACAAATGTAATAAAAATATAGTAACGAAAGCTCTTCGATATTTGTTCGTAGCCTTTAACGTAGCACACACACTAGCGTAGCAAACGTATCGCACATCTACAGCACAGTGCTATGAAACACAATCTACGAATCGAGCCGACCAATATGATGCGATATTTCATATACATACAATACAAATGTAAAGTTCAAATTATCCTTCACTTTTTCTGAATAAATTTTAATTAAATTCCTTCGTATTTGTAAATGTTATTTTCTATTCCTTCTAACTTCTATTTTTGTTCTCTAAATATAAATTTTATTTGAACGTACATAATAATAAGTCATTAGAGCTAGTCTGTCTGTGAAAACAGATAAATACTTAATTTTTTTCAGAACCTTATTTTTAAAACTACAGATAAAAACAAATTAAGTATGTTTTCGAGTCAAATCTTGCAAAGTATGTTTAAAACTTTTGCGACCAGCAGACAAAGCACCTACCCGCTGGTCAGATGACATTGTTTGGATAGCGGGAAAGCGATGGATGAGACTGGCACAGGACTGTAAGAAGTGGCGGGAAAAAGGGAGGCTTATACCCAGCAGTGGGCTGAATATGATGATGATGATCCCACGAAATTTGACAAACTACTTTAACGTACATAGAGATCACTTAGGATCAGTTGCAATGGAGTTAATTCCTCAACGATTAAGCACATAAAATCTTCATAGAGTAGAAAACCGCACCTTACGATGTACCCGTACCTATTAGCCATTATGTATGCAATAAAAAAAAGAAAAGGAATTTCCATTCACATGTCAAACGCCTCCCATAATTGTACGCGTTGCGTAGATTTACACGCAAGTAGGGTGACCATATACACAGAGGTACGCGTTAAAGGCAACTTCCTTAAATTTGATAGGTACTGTACAACATCTTATGATAACATCTTATGTCACCTACATTAAGGGAAATAAAGTATTTTGAGTTTGAGTTCTGAAAGGACTATGATTAAAGGCCCATTTAGACAGACCAAGTTTCTTGCCTGTTGCAAACAATAGGGTAGATGACAACAAGTCAAATTAGATACTTTTTTCTAAATGTCAAAATCAATAATTTATATGGGATTTGTATGACAGTACTCAACAGTGACATCACTTTTAATGGAGTCAATAAGCATTCCCATTTTACTTTAATTAGAACTAAAAAATAGTAAACCATGTTATAAACAAAATTGATCAATTAAAGTGACCTTCAATTATATGTTTCATTATTTAAATAGTATTATTTAGAATCAAACGAACTTACCTTGTGAAGTTTGATATCTAATTATACGAGTGTCTTGACCGAAGATGATTACATTTACATGCAGCAGTATGCGAGATGATACCGTCCTCACCACACTTATAAAGCTATATATTTCAAAAAATAAAATAAATAAGGTGTATTGACTCATTTCCGGCGTCTATGCACGCCGCCACTTCATACGCCCGTTACTTTCATTATTTTAGAGCAAAAAATTTTTTCGATCTTCCTGGGTGATAATAGGGCGGGGTGGGATCGTAATCATCTTCGGTCAAGACACTCGTATAATTAGATATCAAACTTCACAAGGTAAGTTCGTTTGATTCTAAATTATACTTCATGTCTCTCCCGAAGATGATTACATTTACATGCAGATGTTTAGAGTATCGAAAAAATTAAAACAAGAAATATATGAAGATATTCATATATTATGTTAACAAAAAAATATACCCTTTATATTTTTACAGTTAGGTACATACAAATTATAAGGAAAAAATAATCACGTACATATGTTTGTTCAACGAACAGATAATAACAATCACTTATCAAGGTTATGGAACAAAGAATCAGCGAAAACACTATCTGTGGTAGTGCAGGTTTCTCTATTATAATATTTTAAAAATACCCGAGAGGATTCAGTCCACCCTGCGGCTTTACGAATAGCTTCTAAGTTAACACCTAACCTGTGAGCGGCAGAGGTTGAAGCGTGGCGTGTGCTATGCGCACTGTATATATTGATGTCTATGCCACTCTTCTCTAATACATATTTAACCCAGTGAGATAATGTTTGGCTAGTTACCTTTTTGTGCGGTTTTTGATAGCTTATAAATAAGTATTCTTCTTTGCGCAATTCACTAGTTCTATTGATATAAGATTTTAAAGTTAATGCTGGGCATATTTCAGGTTTTTCACTGATATACGGTAAGGTGATAAAAGGTTGGTAAGAACCAGGCCTGGATGTTTTGATTAAATCTTCGATTCTAATTTGTATCTTATCAGGACAATATGAAATGTTTTTAATTCGAATCAGGCTAAGTGTTTGCATTCGCTGTGCAGATGCAAGGGCAAGAAGACTAATGCATTTTACAGAAAGCTCTTTTAATGTAATGGACTCATTTGGGAAATAATTTGAAACATAATTTAATACTATATTTGGGTCCCAAGTATTGTCGTATTTGGGAGCCGGTGGCTTAAGGCGATATATGCCCTTAAAAAAACGTTTTATGACATCATTAGCAGTAATATCCTGACCTAATAGTATAGATAATGCTGAACGATGGCTATTAAGCGTGCTGTAGCTAGCGCCAGCGTTAAATTTTTCTGTCAAATAAACCATTAATTGTGTTATATTTGCATCGATCGAAAAATCAATATTTCTGTCATTACAGTACAGCCACCAAGATTTTATATAAGAGTTATATTGATTAAGTGTATTAGCTGCAAACGAGGACATTACGATTTCGAGTGAAGCGGCGGGGACTCCCCGCTTCAACAGCGACTGCCTGATAATTTCCCTGCCATCAGGGTGAGGTCCCCGTGGAGCGGGTGTTCGACTCTGAAAGGCGAAATTAAAAGGTCACTGTTGGGTTCAAAATAAATCACTTCAGAAACAAGTAATTTCGACCATAGCGGGTACCATGGCTGCGTGGGCCAGCATGGTACTACAACAACGCCCTCAGCCTGATCATTTCTTATTTTATTCAAAACCTTAGAAATTAAGCTAAACGGCGGGAAAACATAAAATTTAAGATTTTTCCAGTTAAATGTAAAGGCATCAATAATTTCGGAATTTGGGTCTAGTTTCCAAGATGCATATCTTGCACATTTATGATTTTGGATGCTAGCAAATAAATCAAACTCTGGGAAACCAAATAAGGCTGTAATTTGTTCGAAAGCGTAATCTGCTAACTCCCATTCAGTGTCGATGTTTGTTTGACGAGACTCGTAATCGGCAACAACATTTTCCTTAGATTGAATATATGAAGCAAAAACGTAAATATTGCGCTTTTCGCACCAATTCCAAAGTTCACGTGCAATATTATTTAAATGGCAATGTTGTATGCCGCCCATTTTATTAATATATGCAATAGCCGTGGTATTATCCACCCTAAGTAAAATGTTGCAATTCTGGAGTTGCGAGGCAAATATCTTGAGCCCATAAAAAGCGGCTAACAACTCCAAGGTATTTATATGGCACGAAAGTTGTGAATGATTCCAATTCCCGTTAGCAGTCTCGTTATTGCAAACCGCACCCCAACCAGTGGTTGACGAGTCGGTAAATATAACAAGAGAGTAATCGTTTTGTTGGAAGGGACAAGATGCAGATTCAATATTATCCCTCCACCATAGTAAATCTTCTTTTTAAAAAATCTTTCAAGAGCATATGTTTATTATAATTAATCGAATAATTAAGAGCTAAGAATTTCTCCCTCTCTAGTAATTTAGTATAAACCCATCCGTATTTCACGGCTGGGCACGCTGAGGTCAACAAACCTAAGAATCTAGCAAGCTCACGAATAGTGATACGATTATTTTTTGTTTTTAAAAGTCTACTAGCATACGATTTTATCCGAGTTTTCTTTTCGGAAGGTAATGACAATTGCATATTTCTTGTATCAAAAGTGAATCCTAAAAATGTACACTTTTGTGTAGGTCGAAGTCGGCTTTTCTTTTCATTAATAATAAAACCTAGCTTGACTAAAATGTCTTTAGTAACATCAATGTTATTTAAACACTCGTTAAATGAGCTACCTATACATAGAAAATCGTCTAAATATATGACAGATAAATGGCCTAATGAACGTAAATAATGTGATACAGGCTTTAATAATTTAGTGTATACATAAGGGGCAGTACATAGACCGAAAGGCAAAACATTAAATTCAAACAGCTGATTTTTATAATAAGGCGAATTCCAATAAAATCGAAGCCAAACCCTATCATTTTCGTCGATTGGTAGCAAAAAATAGGCATCTTTCAAGTCCAAGGTTGCCATATAATCGTTATAATGTAATAATTTTATTGCTGTGCGGTAGTCTTCCATTTTAAAATGGTGGACATGAATAAACTTATTTAATTCCTTTAAATTCAGAATGAAACGATGACTACCGTCAGCTTTCGGCACCGTGAAAATAGGCGAAATGAATTGTTGTTCACTTGGTGAACAGGGTGATATATACCCCGACTTTAATAGATCAAAAATACAATTGTCAATAATATTAATTTCATCAGATGTGTATGACCTATTTTTAGGTAAGGAATTTTGACTTGGTTCAGAACAAAATGGAATTTTATAGCCTGAAACCCATGACAAAATTGTCTCATCGTTAGTTATACGACGCCATTCATGAGTGTAGTTTTTAAGTCGACCAGCAATATTGCCTACCTCCTCTGCGTCAGCTATCGTCTCCGATGCTGTTGGCGGTTGTTGGTGGAGCGCGCTGTGGTCGGCTCGCGACGCCGGTCCCGCGTCGTGGCGGCCGGCGGCGGCTGGCGCCGAGCTGCAGGCCCGGGGTTCACTCGCTGCTCGGCGGCTGGTGCTCGCGGTGCCCCCCTCGCGTTTAAAGCATCCGGGCGACGATACCCTGACGTGCTTGCCTGCGCCGGAGCAGGCGGCGGTGAACTTCAGCTCTGAAGCGGATTTTGCTATAGCCTTAGATGTTTTAAGGTGCTCAGACAGATCGGAGCCAAATAACAATTCATCCATTTTAGTATTTTTTATGATATCCCGCTTCTGCTTACTAATAGAATTAATTATTATAAATCTTCTTGACAGAGATTCTCTGTAGTGGGTATCGCATAACAATCTCCCAGCGTCGCTCAAAGTTTTTACTATATCTTGGGAGATATTCCCAGGTTGGGACAAGGCCAAATTAAGTGCCTTACCAATAGCAGAGATACAGCTTGCCATTTGGTTTTGTTTTTGTTCGCTGTATGAATCTCTCTTGCAACTTGATTCGCCAAGGGCTGATTTTAATTCAGGATTGAGTTTGGGTGGTTTCATAAAACTACAATTCTCCGCGGGTAGATATCGTTTCATTATCTCAACCTTATCTTCCTTGGCTAAGCCATTTATTAAGATGTGCTTCCACCTCACGGCTAGATCTTTATGGAGGTTATCTCCATAGGTTTTATCTAAAGTAGGGTCAGCGCCTAGTAATTCTAAAATATCTGGGTCCAAGCCCTGATTGTCTTCCAGCGTATCCTCCAGAGGTACTTCCACATCGACCGTTGGGATCTCGTCTGTAAGGACGAAAACAAAACTATAGTAAAACCCCTTGTCTGTCCACAGGCATTTGCCGGGACGGTAACTATCCACACACGATATACGTCGGGATATTATAGGCACGATTTTTCGTGCAAGGTAAGCGGGTATCCACACACGATATACGTCGGGATACATAATTTGTCAAGAATATGACCTCTTTTGAGTAAACATCTATGGTAGGTAACATAGGATTACATACCTGATTGTTCTAGATCACTCGCTAGGTCGAGTTCCAACGGCGAATGTACCGGGGTACCATTTCACTTTCACCTTCGGATGATGACGACGAAATCTTCCTTCGCTTACGAACGAGTTTTTTAACCTTTTTCAACAACGATCCGATAATCTCACTATCATCTTTATCGGATCTCTTCCTTTTCCCCATTTTACCGTAAAAAAATATTACTGAGGGTACCGGAGTGAAACACGTGACTCGGACGACACCAAAACGTATAATGAAAGTAACGGGCGTATGAAGTGGCGGCGTGCATAGACCGGAAATGAGTCAATACACCTTATTTATTTTATTTTTTAAAATATATAGCTTTATAAGTGTGGTGAGGACGGTATCATCTCGCATACTGCTGCATGTAAATATAATCATCTTCGGGAGAGACATGAAGTATAATGTATTTTATTTTTACCCAATCATCATCCCTATTAAATTGAAGCAGCAATTTACAGAAATTTACCCCCCCTGGCGAGATGGCGAGATGACCTGCGCAAGATTGCATGGAATAACTGGATGCGTAAAACGCAAAACCGGCGGCAATGGCGCACTTTGGGAGAGGCCTATGTCCAGCAGTGGACTGCTACAGGCTGATGATGAGTAATTTACTCGCATGGTCTAAACAAGAGTTGCTTGCAATTATTGAAAGTCAATTGTTGCACAGGGGATTGCATGCAATTATTGCTCTTGTATGTACAAGAAACTTGCGCTGTCTAAATGGGCCTTAATTTACAGTTATTTCTACTCCCGTTATTTATTTGATAACTAAGTATAGTTTCATAGACCTCGGGAACGTTGTTGTTTCGTATATTATCAAGTTTATTGTAAATCCATAGACAAGAGCCAATAAATCACAATAACAAATCGATTGGAGTTCTGTCCAAACTTCATAATTTTTCCCTACAGATAGTTGGTCACCCTACACGGAGAGTATGATATAGTTCCGGCTTGCGTGTGCCCGTGTTATATGTATTTTATGTTAATCAATATAAAACAAATTTGGTTGTTATTGCACTAGCAAAAGTTAGAACTGGGCGTTAGCCCAAAAAATCAATATTTCATTCACAACATTAGTAGGTTACTACTAATGTTGTGAATGAAATATTGATTTTTATTTAATCACGTAATAAGACTGTTATTTACATTTTTTAGGCATACAGAGAAAAAATACGTTGTATGTCGATTTTTTTACATGTGCGGAATGAGATGAAGGAGGTTATGAATCCAATCATTCTAGAATAAAAATATAAAGTCATCATCGAATCTTTCTGCGAAAGCTGATTGGTTGAAAGTCACCATGTAATTTAAGAATTTAAATATTATTTCTTAAGTAACCAATTTAACATTGTACCTTAATCATGTCTAGCCATCTAGAATTGCTATAAAATTTAAATTTATTTTACTTAATGATTCATGTTTGTTTAAATTACAAACTTATCAATTATTTTATTCATTTATGGTTAACTAAAAGATACGTATCAAACATTTCTTTGATTCGTGGCATTTCATTTTAGTCGCTCTCCGAAGTAGGTAGGTACATATTAATTACTGGGAACCAAATTAGCGCATTGACCGAAAGAAACTTCTCGTTAAACATTGTGAAGACGTTTTGTAAAATAAATCGTAATTTCTCTCTGTTATAATTTTCATTTCTAGACTTCCAATATGTAAACGTGCTGGATTGAATAACATGCCAAGTGCAGATTAGAAAAACAACAGCACCTATTTTTACACGACTGCTCAAAAATGGAGTGTCTTGTTTTCAGGGTTCATGTATGTAGTATGTAATTTTATTTATTCCACTATAAGTCCTAAACGGCCGAACAGATTTTGATGTGTGATTCCTTGCATTCTTCCGAGTGACATAGGCTACGTGAGTTGTCAGTCGTGTTTTTTTATTTTTGAATAATTAGCTTGTTTATTTCATTCACAATTATATGAAATAATTCCATGTTTGATATATTTTATAAGGCAGGCTAACAATTTGTCACTGACATATTATTTAATCGGTTTCAAATCGAAATTGCGCAGAATTTTATATTTTTAGATTTCTTACCATTGGGTTAGACATAAAGATAAAATAAAGTCTTCAAACCTGGTTAATTAGTTCTATAATAGTTTTCTTTCAAATACCACAAATAATTACAACCGATGTTTTTGCAAACAAATTTACCTTCATATCTAACACAAACCTAAAATAACCTGTCTAGTCAAAAGAGAGGTCGTTGTTTTGTTTTTGATCTGTATCCGGGCAACCTTAATTAATATTTATCATTATAACGGTTGGCATCTATTTTGAATTTCTTTATCCAATTACGCTTGATTTTTGAATTATTGCACGGTAATCTGTTTAAATTTACTAAATGTTTTCCCAACACACTCTGATACTATGCTATTTTATTTCACACAATATATTTTAAAATTGTGTGTGTTGAATGAGTTTAGGCAAACTTATAAATTTATTTATTTAAAAAATACACATGTTTGTATGCTGAAAATAGTTGGTTTAGTGGCAGATACAAAAAGTCATAAAAATATGTTTAGATATATATTCTTCGTCTTTTTTAAATTAAAAAATTTGAGGCTGTCTATACTGTCAGCAATGAAGAAATAATTATGATTCAAAATTTTTAATTTATGTCCTGTAATATGTCAAAGACGAGTAATTTATCGCAACCCATAACTCTTAAGTCCTAACTCACTCACATACACTCAATCGAATCGATTTTCTAATCAAATTTGAATTATGTATTTAATTACATGTACGTTTTTTTTAATAAGCATGAGACCGACAGACATTGTCGTGAGCTTATTTGAGTCTTCACTATTGGATAAAGAAACCTATATAAATAAAAATATTGAGTAAATTTACAGCGATTCTGAATGGCCTACTCACAACTAAACTCAATAACTGATAAATTCAACTTTGATAAATAACTCTAAACTAATGCCCGCATTTCCACCCGTATTATAACTTCTCATCCCCGATTCGCTTTTCAGCGGGAATTCCAGTCTTTCCTTATCATCTGGAAGCCAAGAATACGTGCCAAGTTTCTAGTTTGCAGTTTCAATACTTGTGGAAATTTATTTCAAAGAACGATATCATTATAGTAGTGTGACTTGTCTTTTTGTAGACTTTTCTTTTTTTTATTAAATAATTACAGTAATTTTTTTATGTTCAAAAATTGAACTACTGCAAAACGAATTAATAGATTAAAAATTAAATAATTTAAAGTCATAAAATACTTACGTATAAAAAATTCTTCATACTTATTCCTTACTTAATCTAACTAATAATATAAATTGGACAATTTGAATGTGAATTTGGATGTCTGTTAATCAATGACGCAAAATTTGCTGGACATTTCGATGAAATTTAGTATACGGGTAGAAAAATACCGGGAATAGCAAATAGTATACTTTTTATTCTAAAATGCCTATGAGAGAGAAGCCCCTTCGGCGCAGCTAATTGTACAATAAATAAAGCGTATGGTACTTAAAAAATCACCTGTACCTGAAGAGCGTTACGTCGCAAAATGTGACCCTTTCGCTAAATAGCTCTTACGCAAAAATGTCCCCTGATCGCAAAATGTCCCTTTCAAACGCTGAAAACAAGTGCAGTTGTACGGGTTTGAAGAAAGCGATAAAAATTTAATATCTATAAAATTTGTACATCTCATGTACATTTTATTTCGTGGAGTATTCAAAGCGTTCAATAAGAAGGAAAGATCGGGCCCTTGTCACTGGCCCGTCAATAAGCTTTTATTTGGAGCTTTTACTTTGCAAGTTATTGACGAAACACGGATGGTGAACGAAATATAATATAATTTTGTGAAATATGAGAATGAGGTTGTTTTAGAATAAAATACACAAATGTTTATTTTTTGACATCTGTTTCTCACGTTTGTAATTAAATTACTGATACCGGATCAAAATGTAAAATTCTTCCGTGACTGACAGACAACGCACAGCCAAAATTACTTAGCGAAGGTAGCTGAAATTTGGCGTATAGGTTCCTTAGGGAATGTTGCACGAGCACTATGAGACGATTTCCCAAAATTCCCATGGAAACAAAGTCCCGGGATCATGTCAGTATTATTTAAATGGGTATCTTCTGTCGTAAATATATCGGATCACAGTTTGGGTAACATTAAAGTTGTTTAGCGTAAATATAAGGAATTCGGGCGATAATGAACAAAGTTCCAGCTTCTACATGGAAATTGTGACAATAGATTCACAAGTTTTTGTTTGATGTTCTTGACAGGTTTGTCTCGAACACGGACATAATGAGAAACAGAGACGGAATAGCTTTTACATATTGGTTTTTTAATATCTTTTCTAAATAAAAATACCTACACACAATGCGGAAGAGTTTGTGGTGTAAATTTTGACCATTTGCGACTTGCACCTATAAACGTATCTAATAAATAATATGCAAAATATCATACAGGTTCGTTCACCGTTTTGACATGATTAAGTAACAAATCCAAATATTTAGGTTTACTAGCGCATAAACATAGGCTTTAAAGCATTCAGAGCTGACCTACTTTTTTCATGTTAACATAAATTGGAACAAAAAATTTCGACCCCCGGCCGAGTTGGCAGTGAAGATTAAGTACGAAGCATAATGTCTAGAATGTGAAGTACAGTCAACAGCGCATCGACGTACTCAAACTTATTGAAAACTAGCTTTTGCCTGCGGGGCATCGCCCGCGTGAATTTCCCATGGGAACAGTGCTTTTTCCCGAGATGAAAGGTACCCTATATCCTTGTCAGTACTTCTAACTATGTGTATAAATAATCTAACGAAATTTCAGGAAGATTGGTTCAGTAGATAAAGTGTGTAGAGGTACAAACAAACTCACTTTCACATTTTTTTATATTAGTTAGGATTATGATAGGATTAGCCCCTATACGAATTTAGCGCATATTATTTTAGAAAGTAACTTGACGTGCAGTTTACATGGGTTACAGACACTATTTTTACAACACGCAAGCTATATCACAACAAAAATATATATGTACTTATTTCACTAAAAAAATTTGGCATTTTTGCTATTAATCTCAATTAATATATATACGTCCCATGCTTTGATTTATGAGAAAAATTACCAAACGAGAGCATGAGATAAAAACAAAAGTGATATCAAAATGCGTGTGATACTTGTAACCACTTGTAATCAGTCAAATTATACGGCGATAATTTTCACCACATGATTCTAGGTCAACATAAAGTAGTTTGAAGATTTTCATTTTCGTGATGAGCTTTTTTCAATAGTAGCGAGCAGTGTTGTGCATCGATACGTGTACTATCGATAGTTTGACACTTTCAATAGTATCGATACGCTATACTATCGATACGATCCGAATTGCGATTCGGATCGCATACTCTTGATAGTATTGCGGTTTGATACTATCGATAGTGTCAAACTATTGGTACTATCGATAGTATCGATGCAACAACACCGCACAGACAGTCAACCTAGTGATCCCATAAGAATTGCTTCACAAGTCAGAGTCCTAAAAAGCCAATTCCGTCAGAAATCAGTTTATATAAACACACCCTATTCCGACCCAAAACGTTTATGAGGAATTCGTGCCAAAGCTAATCTTCCCGTTTCCGTTATCGATAAACTAAATTCGATGCGGGCAGGGATTGTAGGGAAATAGGGAAATGTTGCTAGAACGTTGAGGCAACCGTAATTGACTCGGCTAATACCCGTTCGAATGGCGAGGGATCAACTTGTTACTGGCCGGTATTATGTAATTACTTATTAGAAGGTTATTTCAAATTTGAAAATGGGTTTGCATTCTTTTTTAAACGAATTAAGTTTTTTTAGCAAATAAATTGTGTCATTTACATTTTATTTATTTAAATCTTTGGACCATTTTGTAAGTGGAATTGTCATTTACAAAACGCATAACACACAGATAATTGGTATAAATAATATTTAAGTACCTAATAGAAAAAGCCAATTTTCCAATCCACTTTGATATAAAGTACCCTGATATAGAAATTAGATTGGTGAAAAAAAAATCCATGCGAGAATTCTATTTTTCACTTTGATATAAAGAAATTCGAGAAATATAAAATTTCAAGAGAAATGTATAAAGCATTATATAAAGTCACTATTTTGCAAGTACACGACATGTCCCATACGCTGAATAAGGTAGGATTTATTAATATCAGTACCTATTATCCCATAAAGGAACAATCTCCTCTACGTTTGTATGTTATCGTATACTTACATATTTATTACGGGATGTAGGACGTAAATAAATACGATACAACATAATGCGGCAAAATGAGACTTTCGCCAGCATTTATGCGGAAAAATGCTCATTTGGCTTACTTATATTACATCCCAGCTCAGCAAATATAGTAAAGACAGAATTAATACTGCGGAACACATCAGACTAAACGCGGACAAGTAAAAAATATAACTTACTAACTTTCGCCCGCGGCTTCGCCCGCGGAAATTTCCCACAGGAAGTGCTTTTTCCCAAGATTAAAGGTAGGTACCCTATGTTCTTCTCCGTACTTCTAACTATGTGTATACAAAATTTCAGGAAGATTTGTGCAGAAGATAAAGCATAAAGAGGTAACAAACAAACAAACAAATAATCAAATAAACAAACTCACTTTCGCATTTATAATCGACCGAGCGAGCGCAGCGAGCGAAGCGTCTCAGTTTCCACTAGCCGAAAATTCTTTTGTCTGTCCGGATGTTATCGCATACAGGTCGCATTTCTGAACCGATTCTCATGAAATTTTGTAAGCAGGTTCGGTAATTTTATAGAATTTTTTAGTCGAGCCAGTTTTTCGAAATTTAAAAAAATGGCCGAAATATATAAAAAAAAACCTCATATCTCAGCTATTTAAAAAATAATTCAAAAATGTCATTAGACATTTTTGTTATTCTTATTAAGACGCATTTTTTTTGTTTGAACAACATAGTAAAATTCAATAAAACCGCTATAAATCCATATGTTATAGATTCTCATACGATAGTTCACAAAAAAATCAATAGATGGCGCACCAAAGCTTTTAATACTCGCAAAATCGCTAATACGTTTACAAGAGTGACTTGATATTTGGTTAATGGTATTGTATTGTGGATTGCTTTGCATGGTAGAATTATCTTGAACACTTGAAACAATTCTGATATCAAAAAACTTCATTGTATGATTAGAATCCTATTATAAAAAGTAATATATATAATACCTACATACTTACTAATCAGAGAGATTCGATTTCAAATTGAACTTTCTTTTTTGAACTTTAATTTTGTTGCACAAATAACATATACATACATAGTCGGGTCAAGATGGAAAATAATCTTTTTCAGATTGACGTGGGTTTTGGATATTTATCTATATGTATTTGTTATAAAATATAGTATTGTTAAATTAGCATCCTGTAAAGTCTTGAACTTACGTTGGGGCTAACTCAATCTGTGTGATTTGTCCGTCTATATTTATTTTTATATTATTTTTTATATTATTTGAGGCAAAAAAGGCAGGTTTCAGTAATTTTTTTAGTGGTATTGACCAACCACAAGAACATGTTTCGGCTTATGGGTAAAATATGAGAACTTTTTACTTTCTTTTTAGCCAGAGACACGGTAAAATATCGGTTATTTCGTGGAAGGGCTCGCGAGGTCTACTGTTCTGACAGAACCACTAGTATTAATTAGGATTAGGATTTTTGTCACTTATTTTCTTTATCAGTACCTATTTTAAAATTCAAAATACCAGATTTAATTCAATAGTAGGAGAGTTTTGCTTTCAAACTTCCAGCCTCGCTTTTCAGTCAGGTAAACTCTTTCTCAAATCATGTCAGGTTAGCTTGGTAATTAGTCATTTATTCAGTGAATTAAATAAAAAATAAACCGATTCGCTTTCTTTTTTGTTCTTTTAAAGTGATTATAGCTGTGTATACAGCATTATTAAAGGCTATTATTTCACTGTTTTTACGTTCTGACCTTCTGTTTACTTTTTATTTTACTACTAACAACGCTCGGACGGTTATCATTAAAGAGGCTACATTCCCACATAAGCTCCGAGATGTAGAGACAATACTTCCCATAAAAGATGTCTTCTTATTGCAACAGATAAATACATAGCGCCTATTATATTATATTAATTATTAAAGGTATATATATTTAGTTTAGCACGCGCTTTAATACTATGAACTTCTTCTTCTTCTTAGCGTGTCGACTATGAACTGATACTTCACCAGGATTTATTTTAATAATATTCTGGCTACTTTTAGGATTACGAAAATCATCCAACAATCAATCATTTATACCCTCTTTTTTACACGACTGACCAAAAAAGGAGTGTTATGTTTTCAGGGTTCATGTATGTAAGTTTCTTTATTCCACCATAAGTCCTGAACGGCAGAACAGATTTTAATGTGAGAGATATTTTTAAATTCCTTGCATTCCACCATAGGTGTGGTATGTGAGTTGTCAGTCGTGTTTTTATTTTTAATAATTAACTTGTTTTCTAATTTAATTCAAAAGAATCATATTGCATCGTCAGGTTTCATAGATTTAGAATTAAATGGTTGAATTGAGTCATATTAATAAATCACTGCATTTATTTTAATTTGAACGCCAGATCAGAAACCTTGGCATTCCTATCTAAAAGAACTACATGCGATATACAAAGCCATTCGGACAGGCAGATATATGCTTCGAAATGGACTAGACCAATCAAATGATGATCAAATGCTGATCTGTCGGGCATTAATTAAAAAAAATACAGACTGGTAAACAAAATAATAAAAAAAAATACAAAGTTTTCTTTCTGTAGACTTACTTGGAAACAGGAGCTGCGACATCGAATTTAGTACAAATGCTGTTTGATTTTATAGTCAATCACTGGATTTGTCTCGTACATTTTCAATGGAAAGCAATCTCTCTGATTGGCCTGTGACGTGATCTACGTAGATCCTAACTCCATGATTGATTAATTATAATAATGAAATCTGATTAATCTCTTTGGAAAATTGGTAGCGATGTAATGGCTGATTATTATCACAAAGCATTAGTTTGTTTGATTGTATCTATTAATAGATTGAATAATCTTTATAAAATGGACTTCATATAATAGCAAGCATCGTGAAGGGTCCAATACTACTCGGCGGGAATCGACACACACGAGTCCCTACTCTATTTGTTTATGGTTTGGCAGTCTGTCTGGAGTTCCCGTGAACTACATACGCTTATAAGATCATTAATATAGTCTTCTCATCTCTAAGGACTTTCTATCTAACAATTTAGTCCGAAACTATAGACGGAATCCCCCGACCTACAGCACGTGAGTGACCCGTTTATTTTAACTACAATAAATAATCGTCATTCATCAAAGTGTAGTCAGAATCCCTTCAGGTAGATGAGGTTTTTTGGTAATAATAACAACAAACAATAATTGTGATTTTTTGCAGTTTCTTTTTCGGCCAGTTGTCGTTACAAAAATAATGGTAACTTAAAAGTGCCATATCTTATACATATAATAAAACAGTAAAAATATTCTGTCTGTACATTTCGTATTTTTAGACTGAAATGAATATCATCATTTTCGGCCCTTATTTATATCCAATTATGGATATAGGCCTCCTTCATTCGACTCCAAATGTTGGCGGTCTCGTGCCTTAGCCATCCAGCGTCTGGGGCTCGGCGTGTCGCCGGATATCATCGACCCATCTTGTCGGTGGCTTTCCTGGTAGCTCAGGTGTGGGCTCATGGTTCCCATTCTAGAAGCCGTCGCGTCCATCGCTGAGGTTTCATTCTGTTGATATGGCTCCGCCCATCTCCACTTACGTTCCGCAATTAAGGCCACCACATCTCTGACTTTTGTTTTAGAGCGAATCCACAGGTTTCTCTTCCGGTCAAGCAGAGTTATACGGAGCATGGATCTCTCTCCATGGCTCTCTGCGCTACCCGGATCTTCTCTGCCGATGCTTTAGATGAAATGAATATATTTAAAAATAATAAAAGAAAGCAAAAAAAAAATTTTGAATTTCTTTTATCTCTATCTGTCGTATAAAATAAACGCGTTTCATTGCAAACCAACAACTGGACGGATTTGAGTGAAACTTTTTTTGTTATATGGCTGTTAAGTCTGGAATATGATGTGATGCGGTATGAACACATAGGCTTGGTCCTTGGGATATTTCATCCAGCAGTGGACGTCTTTAGGCTGAGAGAGAGAGAGAGAGGTTATAATTGATTTTGAAAACTGGAACACCTGATGAAGAACCTTAACAGAACAGCTAAACTATAAGAAATATGGAAATGGTACCTTTGCAAAAATTTATCAATCTGACGAGCATTTTCTGTTGACGTATAAAAATTGAAGATCAGGATCATCTGATGAAGAACTCTAAGAGACCAGCTACACTATTACATATATGGAAATGGCGCCTTAGCAAAAGTCGTTCAACCTGATGAGCATTATCTACTGATATATAAAAATTGAAGATTATGGAACATCTGATGAAGAACTTCAAGAGACCAGCTACTCTATAAAATAAATGGAAATAAGGCCTTAGCAAAAGTCGTTCAACCTGATGAGCATTTCCTACTGACGTATAAATAGACAGGACACGGGATAGGACAAAGAGGGACTCGGGTTGGGAGTGGTGGTACACGGGAAATTGTAGATAACGAGCAGACGAAGATCGTTTATTGAATGAAATATCACTTTTGATTCATTATAACACCGCGACTGTACTACGAGTCGGAGTACCTAATATATTGCCGCGGGACACGGGATAACCAAATGGCTGAAATTTTGAGTACTGGAGTTTAGGTTACATACAGTTTGGAACACAAAAAGATTTTTTATCTAAGCGAAACTCACGCGGGCGAAGCCGCGGGCGACAGCTAATACCTAACTATTTCTAGAATGTTACCTACTTTTTATCTCAAATTTTCTACTGTGCGCAGAGAATCCGGGACAAACGAAGTGGCGGGAAGATTCTGTACCGGAAAAGACCGGGTCTTAAAAACAGACCGGATCTTAAAATGGCGGTAAATCGAAATAACGGTAAGAACTTGACACGGCACTACGTCTGTCCGGCTAGAACCTAACTTAAACTATACGCAGACTGCTACCACCGTAACTTATGTAGGGAGCTACGGGGCCCTATATACTAACCTAACTTAATAACTACAATTACAAACCACTTACCAAACTGAATCTTCTTAATCTTCGGATCCAACTTCGAGTGTCTTCGGAAGGGGGGGGGTTGGTCCCTAATCACCCAAACTACCCCCTTGAGATCTCAGTCCCCAGAAAAAATACCTGTCTTTCTTCTAGAAGGTCCACTCGACGACGGCTGGATGTGAGCAGGTAGCCACAATTCCCGTCTCACAGCAAACAGTCTAACTACATTTCTTTCGCACAACACAAATTATCGCGAGCTTATTAGTTATTTAACAACGATGAAATACACAAACGATGATTACAATTAAATAAAATTAACACGCCACGCCACGCGGCCACAAACGAACCATGCAAGATGGTGGCCGAGCACCTGGCCGTTACTTCACGCGACACGGCCTCGCGCGCGCAGTCCAAAACCAATACTAATTCAAAATGGTCGCTCGCGACTAGCCGTCGCCGTCGCGTCGGCGCGATGCTACTAATATGAAACTACCGCACGCGCTAGAATATTACGGCGGCGAACGGACAAAACAACATAGATTTTATTACAAACATCTACAATATTTTTTGGGCTTTGATATTTTTGATACATGTCAGCCCCGCAACTGCAAATTACTTTTAAATAATATTTCTCTGACTATGCAACAAGCTAAGTCCATTTCAATGTTTCCATTCATCAAGCCGCTTTAGTGACGACAGTGCTATCAATGAAAAAAGGACGAAAATGAACCAGTGAACTTTTTTTCATAAATTAAATAGAATTTTAATTTTATCCACGCCTTATTTTTATCAAATAAAGGAAAAAAACTTATTGATTTCCATTTTTTAAATAAAGCTGTGAACCTAAAGCACAGGGCGGGCGCTTCATAGAAACGGCGCGTTAAATATACCTACTACTACTACAGATGAAAGTGTATATCCGTAGACACGTCAGTAACACGTCAATGTGTGCGTTTTCATAACGCAACGTCCCACAACCACACAAGAACGGGGGAGAAGTGCAGGAGGTCCGGGGGGTGCCATACGCGGGAGGGGCAGGGAGTTTCCTTCCTGTACATGGACCATATGTTAATTCTGTGCCTAAATGACTTTTTTAATGATTTCTTATTTTGTCCACATATTTGTTCATGTTTGGTCCACATTCTGATTGGTAATCGATTATGTGGTTAGGTCAATATTTAATATCCCTCTCTTAAAAATGAACTCTGTATGTAATGACAAAACCTTTGGGTTACTTAATTCGTCTTGACAAGCTAATCTACTAAATTCCTTCTTAAAGTTAGACATTGTCGTACCTATATAACCTATCATAACTAATATTATAAATGCGAAAGTGAGTTCGATTGCTTCGTTTGTCGTTTGTTTGTTTGTTTGCTTCTTACCTCTTCACACTTTATCGACTAAACCATTCATCCTGAGTACATACACATAGTAAAAAGTAACGAGAAGGACATAGGGTTACTTTTCATCCCGGAAAGACGCACTGTTCCCGTGGGGCCTGCGCGGGTGAAGCCATGAGCAAAAGCTTATGTTCTATATCCACTACACATTATTTATTAATTCATTTATTAGAAACAGGTAAACAATCTCTATTAACTACATACATAAAGTATATTGCTGCTCCATTTACGATAGCTTTTTGTAGCTTAATGGACTTTTAATGTCGATAAGTAGGTGATGCCTCGACTATTTTTAGATCCCACTACTTCCCCGAGTTCATAAGTTCAATACACCTAGCAATAGGATATCTGGATGATTACTCGACTACCAGATAGTACAAATGTTATTTTTTTATTGATGATTAGTTGTTTTTTATAGAATAGTAGGCAAACTAGCAAGTGGGCTGCCTGATGGTAAGCAATCACCGCAGTCCATGGACACCGACCGGCGACCCTAAAGTCACTGATGCGTTGCCGACTTTGAGAGAAAGCGATAATATGTTGTTATAATACATACTCGTACTCGTACTCGTAGCGTTACTACACCTACAAGTCCATAGGTCAAAAATTCTCGGAATTCTTAAATAGAGTGTTGAGAGACAATTCTTAGTATTCCACTCAAAAAAATAGAGTGCCGTTTCCGTGTTATGTCTCGGTAATCTATTGGTTAAATTCTTAGGAAACCTCTCCGCAGTTTCCAACCACAGCAAAACACCATTCCAACAGGTAAAAATCACACTATCAGAAAGCCCACTATTTAGCTAAACGTGGCCTTCGAGTCTCACGACTCTTGGCTCTGTCTACCGTAAAGACGAGGCATGGATTCTTAACGCTGTATGTACAAAAATCACACACAAGTTTAATAAAAATGAATCCTCCCGGTCCACCCCTGAGTTAAAATTCTCCAGGTAAAACCTGTCAAATTCAGGATTTAGTTCTTCTGCAATCCACAGTACTAAGGTTAATCAGCACATAGACTAGTCAAAAAAATAAATAAATGGGATTTCTGCACCAAAAATCAAGTCTGTGTTCAATGAGCGATTTTTCGACTAGCTGTCAGAAATTAAGAAAAAAAAATCAGTATAAAAAAATCTCAACAGATGGAGTTTTATTCAAAGCCGAGTTGTAATAATGGCTAAAATTTTATATTTGCGCTTTTTTATTGTCCGCCAGAGACAGAAAAAATCACATAACAGTTTGACAGTTGCACAAATCACAATATGTATTGATACTTTTTAGATGTTTTTTATTAGGTTTTTTTTTAATGCCAACTCGTGCATTTTTGCTTTTTAGATGGTTTCGCCTTTTACTAGCGCCACCTATGAATTCATCTGGAATTTTTTTTATTTATTAGCTATCCAAATTAAGAAAAAATCAGTATAAAAAATCTCAACAGATGAAGTTTATTAAAACCAGGTGTAATAATGGCTGCCTATATTTTGCGCTTTTTATTGTCCATGAAGACAGAAAAAATCATAACAGTTTGACAGTTGCACAAATCACAATATGTATTGATACTTTTTAGATGTTTTTATTAGGTTTTTTTAATACCAATCGTGCATTTTTGCTTTTTAGATGGTTTCGCCTTTTACTAAGGCATACCCTGAATTCATCTGGAATTTTTTTTATTTGTTTTCTCAGAAAATCTTCATTGACAGCTCAAAAAATTCGAACCACCAAAATTTAAATTTCAAACACTTTTTTCATAAAGATAACAATCTAAAGAGTTCACGTAGAAATAGGATCACAAACTAAAATAGACTCGACTTGCAATATTAACCGACTGGACTTGTAGCGGTGTAACGCTACAAAACATACATAGAATCACGTCTTTATCCCTTGTGGGGTAAACAGAGCCAAAAGGGTCGTAAGACTCGAAGGCCACGCTTAGCTGAATAGTGGGAATGGGCTAGCAACCTGTCACTATATCCACAGAATACATAATAGTACAAGTACAGAAGGAACACTCCAAAAAATCAATTAAAGGAATAGCGACTCTCGCTACAATACAATTAAGTGCAATTCAGATCGCTAATAACCTACAGTTCTCTCTCTCTCTCTCTCTCTCAGCCTAAAGACGTCCACTGCTGGACAAAGGCCTGCCGTACATAATTGCGTACAATTTAAATACCGTGGAGTGTGACAAGCCTGCTATATCTGAATCGCCATTCCATAAGAAAGCCCATGTATGTTAGTTCACTACAGATTTTGTTGTGAATATTATTGTTTTTTTTTCGAACACAGGACAATTTAATCTAACCGTAAAAAGTCGAGAACAGTTATACCGACTCTACATGTAGTTAAGGTGGATGATGATGATTCTTTTCTTCTTCGTACCTTGATCTAAATCGATTTAGCTGTTACTTAATCTCGCAAAAACGAATAACGCTACAATACGGTTAGTTACACTATGTCATCCAAAAACAGAGGACATAACTACATAGTTATGTCCGCGGCCACCTGGGCCACATGGAAAAGTATGCACCACTTTTTATAGTGGATCATATTTCAGGTAAAAAAATTATTTTTCATTTCTCATACTCGGAAAGAAGCGTAGGTATATTTGATCCTAGTATCGGGATGAAAATACTTCTTGCTTGCGGGAGAGAATGATTCATACAAATTAATTCGTACCCTAGGGAGGGAATGAATTTTAAAAACAGAACATAATAAATTATGTCATAAATGTCATAAATTTAGAAAAAGTAAATCTATAGAATTATTTTTTTTTCTATGTCTATGGCTAAGTTCTAGGTTCTACACAGAAAAAAAATACCGAGTTTGAAAAAAAATCAAAAGTACCTACTTCGATGAATATCATTTATTTTTTATCTATGTCTTTGAATACTATCTACACTACATGTACAGCCAAAGTACCATTGAAAAAAAACATTCTTTAAAAAAGAAAAATTCTGCTGTATGCTGTATTTACCTACTGTTAAATTTTCTTCGTTTAATACACATTTTTTTAATTATGTAAATTAAAAATATTAATTATAAATATTAATATATATTATATATTATATACTAAATAATAATACTTAATTGCAATAAATGAATTAGGTGTATTTTCAACTAAGATCAAAAAGTAAAAAAAAAATCCTAGAACGTAGAAGCGGCGGCGATGACTCGCTCCAGGCCGCCTGATGATTCTATAGTTCAATAGGTATAGATAACTAACATTAACTAGGGATATTTATTTCATAAGCTGTATCGAAATCCAAAATCTTGGTTCCTATTTTATAGTGTTCTTTTGTTTACTTTCCTTATATTCAAAATAAAAAGTAGAGTGCTTACTACGGGTGAATGACATCAATGCATACTCGGACTATAGTCTAAACACCTCGTATGCTATTGCTGTCATCCAACCCTAGTAAAGCAATCTACTATTCTTAGAAAACCATATGTCTTATTTATAAAATACAATCTTGTTATTCGCAAACTGGTATACTGCTAACCAATATTAATATGAGCAGATTCATTTTTACATCAAATCCCAAAAATATCATTGATAGGGTTAAAATTAGAATGTCCAAAAATATGTTATTACTCTGTTTTATCATAAAAACCTCGTAGGGACTGTCTCGTCATCTAAATATAGCCTATGGCTATAAAAAAATATATTGTATTTTTGTCACAACATTTATCAATGTCAACATAAAATAATATGAACAATTGTCACTTTTGGAAGAGAAAATTGATGGAATACGATGTTGTTAACCGTTACGTCATACCTATGCCATCCAATGACAGAAAAGCCTAATAGAGATTAAAGAGATTAATCTAATAAATACATTTGTACAACGACACTAATAATTGTACGTACATTATTATTACATTACGATGGGGGGAGCAAATTTTGATAATTTTCCTTAAAAATAAGAATATTTTACTTTGATGCCATTAGCAAACACGTCCATAAATTAGATGAAAAAATGAAAATTAAAAATTAACAAGAAAGTCTTTTACTACAAAGTATTCAAAGACACATTGTTAGGACATTTCTAGTAAGCAAAGTGCCAATGCCTGTATCAGAAAATCCTACACTTAAAAAAGCACTTTAATAAAAAAAATTACTACAAAAAAAAAACATTTTTTCATTTTAGTTTTTTAATTTTCATAAATTAGTTAACTAGAATACTAATGATTATGAACATGTCAGATGGACGATAGAGGGTTTTGGTAACACATTGAAGAGAGACCAATGGAAAATTATACCTTTTCTCTCTGCATCACCTCTTGGTTGACTGAAAATAGAAAAAGCCTCCGGCTTTAAATCCGCCAATTACATGTTTTTTGTAAAGAGAGTTAAATAAATCAATAAATAAATAGAAGAAAAAAGGCGGGCCTTATTGGAAATATGCTCTACATTTATCAATAAGCCAGACTGGAGTATTCCTATGCCGCCATAAATAATTATAAGGTTCGTGATAAGTCACGTTAAATTTTAAGAAAGACTAATGAACGATTCAATGTGTAATCATTAGAAATTGCAGAACTGAACTCGGTATGTAATTTATTTTATTTTCAGTTCAAGAGCTGGAAATAACAGTTTATAAGCAGAAGAGTGGTTGCTTACAACTAGCTAATCTATGTAACAGGGTTAGAGAGGCGTTCGTTTAGAAATGAGATAAAGTTGCTAAGTTAAGGAGTTGTTAATTTACAGCCGCAGCGAACGCCACTTCGATGAATTTGAACGCATCGTTTGCATTTCGAAAAGTAGGTAATCTCTACACTTCTTCGGCTAGGGATGTGGTTAGTGGTTATATCGACAATTAATACTGTTATAATTATTCACATTAATATTATGAAAGTATTTATGTAGACATCGATACCGATGAAAATGGTAATATATGCTATTATGTAAACTGACCGTATTTATATCCAGGAAATGGTTTTTTTGTTATTTGTACAGTTGAATGTAATACAATAACCCTTAAACACAATACCTAACAATAATAACACTTTATACAGTATAATGTAGTACAATTACACTTTATTGCACAAAATATTTTGCTGTCATGGGACGCCCGGCAGATGTAAAACAAATGAGCACATGGCACGACGCATCATGCCATTTTCCGTCACGGGTTTCCACTTAATTTTATTGCCAAGCCGCGCCAATAGATGTTTTTAAAATTAAAATTACTAAGACAAAAATCATTAATACATACATAGAATCACGCCTTTATCCCTTACGGAGGTAGACAGAGCCAAAGGGTCGTGGGGAGACTCGAAGCGCCACGCTTAGCTGAATAGTGGAGCTTTCTGATGGAATCATTGAATTATAAATAAATATGGAAGTGTAATTCTACATACAACGAACGCTCTAATCTTGGTTCCATTGCACGCAAACAAATATACTTAAATGTAACAAGACACTCCACATTCTCACATAGAAAAAGCTAGTGCGATTGGGCGCGTCAAGGTCACGGGGGCAGGATCATCACACCACTGGCAGCCAGCTACCGCTCAAACAAACGGCTCAGCCGCTTCGCGTTTGAAGTCTCGGCTTTGAAATTAATATAAAGTACCATCAGTGTCAGCAAAGGAAAGAAAGGTAATTCCGCTGTTCTTCATATCTGTGTGATTTCTACACCGCTTTACGACACACGATGGCGCTATTTTTTCTAATTAAACACGCCGAGAGTTACTCGATGATACGTACAATTGACACTTATATGTTGAAATTACAAGTACAACCGTTGAACTCGCAGCGCCACGACGATTTGGAGCGAAGTGAAGGTGTGTATTTTACGCCCCACTTACAGATTGCATATTTCGTGGAACTTATTTTTTTGGCGTTGTTAGAGTTCTATGTGGTATATTAGTTCGTTGGATGGAATGAAGATATAGTGATCGGTTGTTAGCCCATCGCCCAGGAGTGGAGGAATCCCCAGTTTAAAGCCGCTTTCCCTCGATTGACTTTGAATCTGCGCGGGGAAGAAGAAGCAGCTGGCACATTCTGTATGTTTTTTTCTTCGCTCCCAGACCAGTATGGAAGTGAAATGGAACAAGAATCATGTTCATGAATTTTCTCAAAAATTATCAGGAGAGATCAACATACAGTAAAAAACATCGATATCGATGTCCGCAATAGCGCGTCCCTAGCAACCTTGATGGTAAGTTCCGACGCGGAGGATTACAGTGATTGACTATTTGTTGAACGGAAAATTAATCACCTCAGTCCCGAACGCCACAGAGTAAAAACCAGCGCAGTTCAGCGGTTTTAGATTCGATCTAGAGGTTTTGCAACGAGCAAATCTATCGATGGGCAGCTTTTCATGCTGCTTCAATTTTTTAAGCAGCGATTAAATAATCTGATCTTGAAAGACCTGGAGTCGATTAATTATACTCAAACATAGAAATTTCTTTATGATCTCTATACGTCAGTGCAATCTCTTTGGCTTTTGAGAAGGTCACAATTAAAACACAATATCTTCAAGTTATTAATCGAGTGGAAAGAATACCCTTTTGGAAATATCACGCCAAGTGTAGGTTTTTTTTTTCAATCTTCCAATTGCTGATCCAATGAGAATATTATTTAGGACATGTATAGTACAATTATTTAGATTTATATGAAAACTACTCCTATTTTCCATTCCCACCACGTCACAAACAGTCCGCCAAATAGCGGTGATTTCTATGACGCAATTGGCGGATGCAGGATGGGGACAGACAAAGTGGGAATCTAAGTTTTGGGATAAGCCTGTGTCAATTACGAGGTGAGTAGGGTCTCCTGGCGCACAATGAAAGAATACGGAGCTCACACTTGACATAATGTGCGGAGAAGGCAACGTATAGCAAATGTAAAAATATTTTTATGAATATTTTTAACTCTCCTGCTCACAATTATAAATAAGAAAGTTTGCTATTTTTGAATAAATTTCTTTACTATTACAGAGTGGATTTTAATAAAATTTTGTGTTTGGGTAGGAGTAAGACCTGTATTAAAATATTAGGTGCCCTTTATCACGCTAATAAAGAGGAAGTCTTTGTGAGTTTGTTTGCTTAGGGGGGTAATTTTTCGGAACTACTGAACCTAACTTTCCAAAAATTCTTTTACCAATAGAAAGCTACATTATACCTATGGGTGACATAGGCTACAATTTATGTTTATACCTCCCGAACGAAGCCAAGGGGCGGGGCGCTAGTATCTAATAATTTTTAAGGGAAAGGAGCGCCGAAACGATCTTGAAAAAGTACATATTGAAATATAAACTCTATAACTATTATTTGAATAATTTCTTTATAGTAGGATAAATTAAATTTATTCCACGAAGATACTCCGATAAAGAGTTTTGCTTTTAAATAAGAAAAATAAATGGAAAAGACACTTCTTTGCCACGTACGACCAATCGATGGAATCAACATCCTGCGGCGGTTTCCGAACCGATACGACAATGAACCTTCAAAAAACGAATCTACATCTTCTTGAAAGTCGTAAAACACTCTTGTAATAAATCTGGTGTTGCAGTAGTCCATAGGCAGCGGTGATCGCTTACCATCACGTGACCCGCTTGCTCGTTTGCCGCCCTATGTTTTAAAAAAAAGTGGACAAAATAAATTAAGTGCAGCTAAATCTTACTCCTAGCCAATAAAAAGCTGGGCTGGAGCTGTATCTTTCAGCTTCCTACGCCCCGTATTTATGATTGTGCATTGTCTGCTCTATAACGGAAGAATCCTAATCCCTAACTAATATTATAAATGTGAAAGTGAGTTTTTTTGTTTGTTAACCTCTTCACGCTTCATCTACTAAACCAATCTTCCTGAAATTTTTGCATACACATAGTTAGAGAGTACGGAGAAGAACATAGGCTTCATCCCGGGAAAAAGCAATGTTCCCGTGGAAAATCCACGCGGGCGAAGCCGTGGGCAAAAAGCTTTAGTTTTATATATATTGATGACAATGAAAATTACAAAAAATACCTAGTAACCTATATTATATCAGCATTATAAATCATGTACTATCATTGAGTTTTGTACTTGACCAGACAAATTGATTGGCCTAAGTAAAGCCTTTCAGGACGCTTTGACTGGCGATTTTTACCACTACGCCTTGGATTACGCCACCAGCTCAATGAGACATATCTTGTCATTTAGGGTTTGCAGGATCCCTTAACATTTTTCTAACTTTGTTTTGATTTCAGCGCATTTTCTAAGTATTTTTTATGTTCTGGACAGGTGGCAAAGTTCAGTGTGACGTGACCTCTCTTAGTGACGTTCAACTTAAACTTTTTTTAAGGTACGCAGTAGAAACATACGTGATATTACTAACTAATTTTATAAAATATGCGAAAGTAAGTTTGTTTGTTACCCTCTTCACGCTTTATCTACTAGAACCAATCTTTCTTAAAAATTTTCGCATACACATGAGTTCGAAGTACTGAGAAGGACATAGGGTACCATTACACTGCAGTTTCATCCCGGAAAAAAGCACTGTTCCCATGGGAAATTTACGCGAGCAGAAAGCCGCGGGCAAAAGCTAGTATAGAATAAAAACTCTTTTTTGTAACAAAAGAAAAAATAAACCTACGTTATTATATTTTTTCCAGAAATACAACAAGATTTTTTATAAACGTGAGGTACTGCTATTTACTCGTTAATATCGAGGATAATACCTACTAAGCAATGAGTAGAAAATGTTCATATGTTTTTATATTAGCTAAAAAACGATTTTAGACAAAGCTCAAAGGGGAAATTAAATAAATAAAATAGTCCGAAAGTACACCGTAACTCTAATCGCGGGAGGAAACTCTAAGATAATAATTCACACCCTTGAAAGCTTTTTAAAGTTCGGTGTAACTTTGTTTCATGAGCCACAGCTACTCATTCTTTTGTTGGCAACCAATTGTGATGGGGAATTTTTCAGGATGAGACAAATTTTGGGAATAAATTAAGCAGTTGTAATCTAAGGTAATAAAAAAAGGAAACGCTCCCCATTGTTTCTTACCCGGTGTACCTTAGATTTAATTTTACTGCCTCTGGCATAAAACCCGATAATCGGTTTTGAAACGAGTCTCAATTGACTTCATAAAATGTGTATTTTTACACGACTGACCAAAAAAGGAGTGTTATGTTTTTCAGGGTTCATGTATGTAAGTACCTATGTATGTATGTAAGTTTCTTTATGTTCCACCATAAGTCCTGAACGACCACTTAACATATATTTGATGTGAGAGGTATTTTTAGATACCTTGCATTTCTCCGAGTGACATAGGCTATGTGAGTTGTTAGTAGTGTTTTTATTTTTTTAATTATAAGCTTGTTTATTATCTATGGTTTCAACCAATTATATTTATTTACATTAATTTATATTTTAAGATGTTTTTTTGATTGTTTTATCTATTTGACTAAATTGTATGTGTAGGTTTAGGTGTAATTATATTTTCTTAAATTACAATTTGCAAAATATGAAAATTAATCTTTAGATCAAGTTAAAAAATATATATATTATTGATACGAACAGGTGCGGTGGCAAACGTTTCTACTTCATCTAAGTCAATCGTGTTGATATATTTTATCACTGACAAAAAGTGGCTCTTATATCCTAAATTGACTGGAATGAACAAAAAACATGGCTATTTGTCCTAATACCGAAATTTTTCACGAGAGTTCACTCATAATAAAATAAACGTCGAGAAATTCCAGCAAAAAAGCATTTTAATGGATGGAGTGTCGAGTGAAAACTCCCTCCGTTGTTTGGAATCCCCAGAAAGTATGATAAAGCCGAGGAGGAGTCTTCGTTAATCTGCCTTCATTAGTCATGCCTTTATATCCTAAAGGTCATTGTTTCTTTCGGAGAAAAATGACCATCGCCATGAGCAAACTTAGATCTTTGTTCAGATAAACAGATGCCTGAATTTTACACTCGGATTCGCGCGTTTTCTTTCTCATCTTTTTATGGAAATGCCTGCAATTTCCCCGCTGGTAATACTAACATTTTCCTTAAATAAGTCGGAAAAGTTAAGATGGCAGTTGACCTTTGAGCTAAATTAGTACGCCCGTAATGAAGGAAAAACTTCATGCAATTCAATTACGTGGTTGAATGGAATAGTGTATTTTACGAGGATAAATAGAAGAAAACTTTTTTGTTATATCTAAATGATATCTACTCTCTCTATGTTTTAGCAAAATTCTCAGTAATATATTATATGTGTCGTGTTCTTGATATAAGATCAAATTTTTGACTAATGAATTATTTTACCAAATACGTTAATCACGTAAAAGCCAGTAACAACCATTATCAAAATGGAGCAATTCTTTCATATAGGCATCGATAAAATATTGGTTCCTATGGATGGATATTCACGTACATTGAATCTGTTCACCTCACTAAAGTTGTATTATACTTAGATGGCGCCACTGAGAAGTACATCATCTCGGTTTTCATGAAAATTCCGTGTGTCGCTGCAGTCATGGTTCAAATACCATACGAGTTAGTTAATATTCAGAGGCAATAGATAGCACTACATCTCTACAACTACAGTAAGGTACCTACCTATAGCAATAGAATGGCACCACCATCTCTAGATATTTTACTACGTATAAGAGGAGACGCCGAAATACATCGGCGCGTAATCATACGCCAGCCGGCGGCCTAGGTACCTATCTTGCTTGCTCGTGATAAAAAATCGAATAATACGCCCGCGTTTATCGACGTCTACACTACATGCACGAAACGACTATAAAATTACTTATTTATATGTAGGTAGGTCATCGAGATATTTTACTACCATTTTGTACTAGAGGAGACGAAAAGTATACCGAAATACATCGGCGCGTAAAAACATACGCCAGCCGGCGGCTCTTCGCTCGCTCAGACGGTCGCTACGCAAGCTCTTTGAGTGTTAAGTCTTGCTTGCTCGTGATCAAAAAATCGTGAATTTTCTTTCGAAATACGCCCGCGTTTATTACGATACCGTACCAATAATACGAGCAATACATGGAAGTGGGATGGCAAGTAACTTTCCTTCGGTGAGTTACTAGATAATCATTTTTTAACTTAATTTGTGCTAAATATTATTAGCGGACGCCATGATGCCCATGACGCGTCATTTGTCATAGACTAAGAATTCAGATAGAACAAGTGTAGGTAGAATAACCTGTAATTTCTTGTTATACCTAGCCTACCTTATAAAAGTGATACCTCTCTCTCAGCCTAAAGACGTCCACTGCTGGACAAAGGCCTCCCCCAAGGATTTTATCCGTGGGGGGTTTTGCCGTAATCGCCACGCTTGGCAGGCGGGTTGGCGATCGCAGTGTGATGGCATAGTACGCGGAAAGATGCTGCTGCCCATCCTCCGGTGTTTTAAATCCCTTAGTCGCCTCTTACGACACCCACGAGAAGAGATGGGTTGGTGCTATTCTCCGAGCCACACCACGGGCCAAGTGATACCATTTTGATAAAATATTATTTATTTACTAACATTGTATTATGTTTGTTTTAGCCAAGAAACAAAAACGTGGCATCAGAATAATAATCGTTTATCTTCTAAGCGGCAAAAATTAATTAAACTTATATTGTTTGAAGGAATTAAATAAATATTACTCACTGAAAAATTATATGGCGTTTATTTTTTTGTACCTATCAAAACTAAAAGTATAATTTGTAATTAGTATACTGCGTTCTAATTACACGCGAACGAAGTCGCGGGCATAAACTAGTATGCAATAAAGAAACAAACATCAATTTGTTTTGTACCTACCAAGTTTATTCAACAGATTTGGTAAGTTCAAAACGCGAAACAGATGTCCACTCTGTGGTGTTTTGTTATAATCTTGGTCGCAAGTAAACAATAGCCTTGAAGCGCTGTAGCGCTGCTTGTTTCTGGACACTTTAATTATTGCTCCAGCGCTGCAGCGGATTTATTTTTGTAACCTTTACAAAAACGGGACACACAGTTTATTTGGAGTAGCCAGGGACTGGATATCGATATTTTCAAAATACCGATATTTTGACGAAAATATCGATAACGGAATCGATAACTGAAGTAAATACCAATATTTTGCCATCGCTATTATGGTGAACTGGTATAAAAGTATCGATCATTAAAAACTTATCGATACACTTATAGGCTGCGAGGCGACGTTGCTAGATCGTGCACGTCATGTGTACCGCGGCGCGAGCCAACGCGCCGCCGCCGCGCCGCCCCGCCGGCGCACAGTGTGATATTTTTTGAAATCTAGCTGGACAAAATTATAATACCCATTAAATATGAAGTGGCATGCTCTAGGATGGAATATAAAGACATTGTGCCAAGATTTTAAACGTCTATTATGTACAACTAGCTTTTGCCAGCGACTTCGTCCACGCTTTTTAATTTACTAAAGTTAATATCTCAAGTTCTAAGCGACGACGAATCAAAATTAAACCTATGCCAGATTTTTAAGTTAGGCATTCTATAAAATACTACAGTGAAAACTATATCAAATTTAGTCCAGTAGTTTTTTTGCGTATAAACATAAAAATGACAAACAGACAAAAATTTAAAAGATTTTGGCTCCTATTGGCCCTATAAAAAGTCCCTCATAGTTTTTCTTAGTAAATATTTCCTATGTACAGACACAGACCAGTTACTGTATTATTATATGTACCTATTGTTAGGAAAGGCAACATAAAAATTATGATGATGACTGTGATTATTGAGATATTTTGTAATTGAAAAAGAATTGAATAGGTAATACAACAAAATAAAATAACTTGTTTAAAATTACACTTCCCTCAGTTACAATTACATATTTATTAATTTTATTTGCTTAGTCTCGTATCACATTATATTGATGTGTCAACAGATTGGCATCGATCATTAGTGAGAAAACTTGATCTTTCGCCTTTTAGGACATGCCAAACTTTTCCGCGCTTTTTAAACACAGGTACCTCTTTTAGGTGAAGCGAGACAAAGCTCTTTCACGATTGCTGCCGAATCTCTGCCCTCACTGCTAAGCTTTATTTCAGTCGCCATTGATAACTCCTCCTTGATGAAACCAGTAGATGTCGAAGTTGTTTTTTGGTCCTCCGGGCCCCTCCTCGTTTCATGTAGTAAATCATCTTCGATAGCTGTTGTGACAAAATCAGGAAATAATATTTTATCTTCCAATCACATAGAGTTTGCTTTTAAAAACAATGTTAGTTTCTCCTCGTTTTTGCTCGATTTTGTGACAGATGCTCCTGATTTTAACTATCAATTTTTTCGTGGTATCTTCCGTAAAAGACGAAACACCAAATTATTGCAAAATATAGCTTATTAAAGCATCTAGTCTTGTTAGGACACTTCTTTTGAATTAGCTCACCAAATGTCGAATAACTCTCGACGTGAAATTGATGTAGTAATACTGAAAAAAATAAAACTTGTATGAGTGTCGCATGAATGCGCCAGTAAATACACTTTGATCGTAAAGCCAGCATGTTAGTCTTCCAAAATAATGTAATACGAGATTGGTATACGTCGATATAATATACTAAAACTAAAGCACTAAACACATTTTTCTTCTTTTTTTTTTACTGTATAATTACCTCTTGTCTAATGATACTCACAACAATGTTTAAAAAAATAATATTAAAGAGTAGTATTTTATACTCACCTTGATGACTCAAAAATCACAATTACAACTCACAATCCTGCTAACTTACGTACACAACTCAAAGGAATGGCGCGGTCGCTTAAAACAATTAATCGCCAAAATGCGAGTACCCGAATGTTCAGACTCATTTCTTATTATTGAGCGCCTCTACCTAAAAAAATAATATTAGTGTCTTGTGTTAGGATATGTCTTCTTTATATATGTAAGCAGCTATTTGACTTCTAGACGACAAGTGAAAAATATAATTTTGTCCGGCTAGATTACGAATATTTCGCTTTGTGCGGCGGTCGCCGAGCACGGGACGGCACGGTACGGCAAATAGCAGCGCGAGTTGCTCGCATGAGCATGCATTCATTTATTTGATGTTTTGGTTGTACCAGTACTCTCGCGACTACCTACTTTTGTATGTTGTGAAAATATTGTGCAAAATAAATAAGATGTAACCATAATACGAGTATAGAATAAACAATAAGCGTGAATTAGAAATATAGGGTACCCCATTAATACTGGACAAATGATATAAAATTAATTTTAATGAATATGCGAAGAGGATTTCATATAGCTTTTGCCCGCGGCTTCGCCCGCATGAATTTTACACGGGAACAGTGCTTTTACTCGGTATGAAAGGTACGCTTTATGTCCTTCTCCGTACTTCTAACTATGAGTATGCGCAGAACAGGGATAATTTTTATCTTGGATATTTTTACTCGAATTATCATACGAATAAAATTTTATCCGTGGAAATTCATTCGGCAGATAATTCATATACGAATAAATCATCCGCGGATAAATTGGCCTCGAATCCGTGATATTATCCGTCATTTGAATAACGAATAAATTACGACATCATTTTCATACAATCGTTTCAGGTAAGTAATGCTTGCTTGTTTTTGATGTAAAACATCTGTTGTCCGCTTCTTGACAATCTATAGGGAGTGATTTCCGGTAGTGTTAAACTTAATTAAAACCAAAAATTTGTTTTTTACCAAGAAACAAAGTAATGCTGAAAAATTTTGGAACGACCAAGTGAAATCCATACTAATATTATAAATGCGAATGTTTGGATGTAAGTTTGTGAGTTTGTGAATTTGTGAGTTTGTGAGGATGTTTGTTACTCAATCACGCAAAATCTACTGGACGGATTTCAATGAAATTTGGTACAGAGGTAGATAATGACCTGGAATAGCACATAGGCTACTTTTTATCCCGGGAAAAAGCACTGTTCCCGTGGGAAATTCACGCGGGCGAAGCCGCGGGCAAAAGCTAGTATATTATACTTCAATTGAAAGCGAGTGGTATGAAACCAACGGGCAATTTAAATTAGTCGGATTATACGTCAGCGATAAAAAGCTGAATATAAACATTTGGCGCACCATTTAGAAAATAGATCCGTCATCATTTATTATTTTCATATCAAAAAATTAAAATAAAAAAACCCCATTATTTTATTCTCATTTCATGTTATAATATTTTATTAGTCCTAACTTCCTAACTAATATTATAAATGCGAAAGTGAGTTTGTTTTTTTTGTTGGTTTGTTTGTTTGTTTGTTACTTTTTCACGCTTCATCTAATGAACAATCTTCCTGAAATTTCGTGACATACACATAGTTAGAAGTACGGAGAAGGACATAGGGTACCTTTCACCTTTCAAAGGCAAGGTTCCTGTGTAGAAATTCACGCGGGAAAAGCTGCGGGCGAAAGTTAGTATGTAATAAAAAATATGGCATATGTTTTTCATTCTAAAATAAATATAAACAATGTCGGTATTCTCTTAAATTTAGCAATCTTAAAGTTGTTTTTATTATTTTATTGTTTGATTGTAATAGGGTATTTGACAATGTTTTTTTTATTTTATTTTTGGAAAGATCATGTAAAAGTATAATAACAAACTGTTTTTATTTTTTAAATTTCGACCTAATTATCAAGTTATATCTAATTAAAAAGTACCAAAAAAATCCGATGCCCCGAAAAAATCCGATCTCCTTCTTGTCAGTTCACGAAACAAACCTGGAGCTCCACACCCGCATGGGCCTGCGTGCCGGCGGGGAGAGGCGTGCACTGAGAGGGAAAACACCTGTGTGACGTCACCGGGCTAATTGAAGCGTTCGGTAACTGTTCGGCGTGTTCTGTTGGTATGAATTTTCAATTTGAAATAACTAGGTAATTAAATCGAAAATAAAAAAAATAAAAACAGTTTGTTACAAAACTTGTATATGATCTTTTCCATTTATTTAAAAATATGTTGAAAAATTACACCTTGTCAAATACCCTATTACTTGTTCTACATTATATGAATTTTATTCCTAAATTGGCTCATATTATTTGTCATTAAATAAAAATATTACAGAAATAATATATTTTGATTTGACCCAAATGTTGCGTACACAGGTTATGTACCACTATTCTTTGTTTACAAAGTTTCTACGATCTCCTGGCCTGGCGCATGGCGGGGCCTTTAGGTAGGTACCTATAGCTGTTTCTATATTTCAAAAATATTTGATCAAAGTTGTTTCTCATTCTTGGCAAAATGAGTGTTGCCAGTACTATACGTTTTCCCCTTTTCGATGGAAATTACGCACACAAGTAAAAAAAAAATTAAAATGTCAAATTTAAAAATTAATATGATAAATATTTAATAAAATAGTTATAAGCTATAATTTAAGTTGGGGCGAAAACATTACTGTTTGTTTGTATGTATGTTTGTTCTTCGATAACTCTAGAACAGTTAAATTAATTTCGATGATATCAAGAATACGTGTAGCAACTATCTATAGAATTTTTAATTTCGTTGCGCAACAAAAAATCGATTCAGTCGTTTTTGAAATATACGTAATAATTTTAAAATAATAATCGCGATGTCTAAGTCTGCGGCGAACCACTAGTTATTTTTGCAATAGGCAATAAAAAGTACTCTACGAGTATGAAAAGTAGTTGATACTACAGATATTTACTCACTGATAAGTGGCTTAAACAAAAAATATAACTCGAGTAGAGAATTTTTTTGTTACAATTGGCAACACAACTTTCGAAGTAATTCACTTAAAAAATGATAATTTGTTTAAAATTTTTTGTTTTTTAGGTAGAAAGCACAATACAATACAATACAATACAACAATTCCTTTTATTCACACACAAGAAATACCTACCTACCTACCAGAAGAAGAAGAAGAAGTACAAACAACAGAACAGTAGGTACAGTAGGTAGAAGTGCAACTACCTACTGTTGCATGGACTCGTAAACTAAATATAATTTCGACGACTTCCGTGGCCCAACGATCATCACGCCGGGGATCGCCACACCGGAGGTCCCTGGCTCGATCCCCGGTCGAGTCAAGATGGAAAATTATCTTTTTCAGATTGACCCGGGTCTTGGATGTTTCTCTATCTATATATGTATTTGTTATAAAACAGGTATCGTTGAGTTAGTATCCCATAACACAAGTCTCGAACTTACTTTGGGGCTAACTCAATCTGTGATTTTGTCCGTATATATTTATTTGTTTATTTATTTATGGCCACTATGCAAGTGTGTGGTAGACATCTGAACACAAAAAGACGTGTACTTACGTGGGAAATGTGATTAATTTATTACGTTCACTGCGGTTTTTACTGTTCTTAACGCGTTGTAGCTCACCGTGTTGTAAACTTTAATGACGAAATACAAGTTCCAATATAGATTTACACTTAAAATATCATGCAAAACAATATCTCAATTACAATATATAGGTACTTAAATAAATTGTAATCTAGAAAAATCTATCTCCTCAATATTTTTTTTTAAATATAAGTATTTATTTGTAATTTTTAAATATTGTTTTCTTGCGAAATGGAATAAATAAAAGAATAAATGTGCAAAACCTTTATTATTTCTAAGTAACTGGCAGGCCATCTAGTGAATTTGTGTGGTAAAACGCGGTACAAGCTTTGACGCGGTTTGATCAAGCTTTGTTGGTTCTAATTTTTACGACAAAATACGTGAGATATGCGTGAGATTGAGACTGGTAGTGACATCTAGTTAGAATGAGAAAACAAGTAACAGCTAGAAAACACTTTCAAGTATATGAAGGGTATCCATCTATAGGGGTAACTCATGCCTAATCGATGATATAGGTAAGCTGCTATTGTTTTAAAAAGTCTTGTTGAATCTAAATTATACATCAATATGACTTAAGTGATGTTAGAAAAATATTTTAAAAAAAATTCAGCCACTTTTTTTTTATTGACCTTTAAATAAGCATTTTTTTTATTCAAAAAAAAAAATATTTTTCATAATCTTTTTTATTTAGTTCTCAGCATAATCTCTCTCTCTCAGCCGAAAGACGCTCTACAGCTGGACAAAGCGCCTCCCTAAGGATTTCCATAACGACCGGTCCTTGCGCTGCCTGCACCCATGTGCATCCCGCGACCTTCACCAGGTCGTCGGTCCACCGAGTGGGAGGCCCAAGCTCAACACTACATATCTTCAGCATACACTTTGTATGAAATTAGTAGAAGCCAGAAGCTCCAGGACGTGTTAACCATTATCTATCAAAATATTTTAAGTCGGCCTTCAATATGTGTTTTAATTGGTTTCCTAAATATAGAAAATATACAATAGTTTAACTTAATGCTAAGCATTGTTCGCCAGTTTACCAATACTTGTGCTTCTCAGCAAATGCCAAGTCATTGCGGTTACAATAAGCGGTAGGGTTGTCCAAAATGAGATCACTCGATACAAAGTCGAGGAAGAACAATTCACAAATCACAAGACAATGTCTCTTTTAGAAAAGTTGAGGAATTTCTGCGAAAATTTTCAACTTTGTTTCGCGAAGTCAATATTCACTCTTTTGTTGGCGTCTGGGCGCCACTGCAAAATTCTATGACATTGAAAAAGAAATTACTGTAACAAATTAAAATGCTTTGTAATCTGAGGTTATGAGATAAAGACTTTTAATTTGTGTAAATTGACTACACGGGTGGATACATTATAGTTGTTCCGGTATAGGATAACGTTTTTTATGTCCTAAACTCTGATTGGGTATTAATTAAGATTAAATATGGGAAAATTTGAACTAAAATGCAAGTACTTACGAGTATCTTACATTTGAAACACGCCTGACTTTTATTTACAATGCTAATGGTTATCCAAACAAATTCAGGAAATGGTATTGATATGTGATTTTATTCGTTTTTTCAAATTCAAATCATTTATTTGCATTTCAATTTCATTGAATTCATTCATTTAAATTTAAGAACACTGTTCTTGTCGGTGGAGTTCCTTCCATTTCTCCTCAGCTATCAAGCCTTGACCTCTCAGAAATGACACAACTGTTATTCGTTATTCGTTTTAAATAGACGACAAGGTCATGGTGATACATATAAAGTAGTGGCATTTTGTTCAAGTAGTTTGATTGGAGAAAATATTTTAAGCATTGAAATATTTGACTATCATACCAGTAGATTTTGGTTATGTACCATAGATTGAATTTTACGATTATGACCGAGTAGAAAGAAAGACCCCTTCTAAATTCGTTGATGTGTGTATGAGAATACAGAAATACAATAATAATCTCAGTAAAAATAAAAATAGCCTGAAATTTTCTTTTTCAAAATCATGTTTCCAGTTATAAAAACCCTTTTAGTCGAAATGTCGCTGAGTGATTAAAAAACTGCGAACGAGTGTAAGTGTCGGTGAACAATGCAAACGCGCTCAAAGCGAGTGCCGGGTCATTTCCGTGGTGTCACGTGACTGCGACCCCAGTTCACATGGAACTTCTTTATTTTATTCATATTTATATTCATTTAATATACTTAACTTTAAACAACTGTGAGCATATCAATATGCATGCTGTGTTCGCTCCAAGAAAGGCGGCTGACAACTTGGTTGATCTTAAATGTACTCTTTACTTGAACATGTGCAACTTGTTGCACAAACAGTTGGCGAACGGCGCATAAATAAAAAAACAAAAAAATAAAATAAAAAAATATACGTTTCTCAGGCAACGGGACTCAGCTTTCGAGAATCACCCGCTAGCAATGTACCAAAAAAATGTTCGTGGAAAAGCAACAAAAACTAAAGAGATGACCCTCTAGCCATGTCTAATGATTTTCAATTGTTTGTATTCATATAAATTAGTAAGTTGTTGTTAGCTATCAGGAGACTTTTGATAAGCCTACCCTAATCTTTACAAAACGGAAAACTAAAAAAGATTTGACCTATTTTCGGTATCGGTTTCCTTCTTCTCTATTCAAAGTTAACAATGATTTCAATTAACAATGAATTTAATTCATGAAAAGCAACTATCTTTTTCTGTCTCTTCATAAAAAAAGAACTACAATGACATGTGACAAGCGCTCACGCCTAGATTAAAGCGAAGTAACAACAACTACGCAGGTTGACTTCAAACAATGTCCTGCCGGCCGGCTGCATCTCATTTACTTCCAGTCCCGAACTCTCTCAAAGAACATCGACGATATAGAAATAAAAGACAAGATGTACAGTGACATGTGTTCGCAGCGCTCACGCCTACCGCATTAAAGCGAAGTATAACAACAACTACACAGGTTGACTTCAAACAATGTCCTGCCGGCTTTGGCTGCATCTCATTATACTCAGTCCCGAACTCTTCACGAGAACATCGATGATATAGAAATAAAGACAAGTATGTATACAGTGACATGTGTTCCTGCAGCGCTCACGCCTAATCCAAATTAAAGCGAAGAGTAACAATAACTACGCAGGTTGACTTCAAATAATTGTCCTGCCAAGCCGGCTGACATCCTCATACTTACTCAGACCCGAACTTCTTCACGAGAACATCGACGATATAGAAATAAAGGCAAGTATGTACAGTGACATGTGTTCGCAGCGCTCACCGCCTACATTAAAGCGAAGTAACAACAACTACGCAGGTTGACTTCAAACAATGTTCCTGCCGGCCGGCTACATCCTCATTTACTCAGTCGCGAACTCTTCACGAACACATCGATGATATAGAAATGGAGACAAGATTCAGTGACATGTATTATATATCCCCAATGCCATAGAAAATTCGCCCGTGGATCCGGTAATGGTTATAATTCATAGCGCTCGACTACAACAACTCTATTTTTCTTTGTCTCAAACTTAGAACAACTCATCGGATCAAGATCATAGAGATGTGATCAGTCTAAATTTTAAACGACATCTATGATTTGAGTCCTATGGCCCCCATGTGGGGCAGAGGGCGTCGACAGTGTTTCGCCAGTTTCCTCATCGTTCCTCAAACGACATCTATAATACAAGAAATAGTGTCATAAAACCAAGCATTGAATATTTTTTCTCCCTTGTCGATGTCGCTACATATGCAAAAAAAAAACCGCTTCAAGTGTCATCGTTTATCTATAGCATTTTTGTGGGTTGTGTAATGTGTTTTTTATGGTTAAGCGCACTTCGTACAAGGCTTTCCCTCTATTTTACTCTGATCTGAGCGAGTGAGACGCTAGTTTACAAACTCCACTCACAACTAGTGTTTAAGCTTCTCTTTTGTAGCGAAAATATTTGCATAGATTCTGACAAACGAAATTCAGTATGTGTGATTTTGGACTGTTTTCAGCTTTTCGTTGCTGTTTAGGTTTTGTATTGTTACGTCAGCAGTAAAACACGTAGTTGTTAGAGTGAAAATATCAACAAGTACATTATACAAACAACAGTTTTCTTCGTATTACTATATGAAATTATGATAGCGCAAACATTTCATAACTTGGTTTTCATGTGTGATGTATTTGAGACTGATATCATTTATTTAACAATTTTGACTTATAATCAGGAAGTAGTGATAATGTTTCACTTTTGGTGTCAATATACGAGTAGGTTTGTTTGAGAAAACATCATAAGGAAACCTGCACTCTAGTTGATGATTCATCATGAAATAGACAATGAATGAATGAATAGTGTGACAATGGACAAATGGACGGAAATACCACTTAATTCGTATGTGTTTCATTCCACAGAGTCACAGCGACAACAGCAAAGCTCTTAATAGAAAAAGAAAGAGAATCAATTTTTGATGCCGACATCAAAATTCTGAAATTGAACTAATATTATAAAAAGAAAAAGATTTGTGTTTGATTACAGTGGATAAATTCAAATAAATGATGGCACTATAACTAATACCACTGTAAGCACAGATACGTAAAAGTTAATGTAATACATTTTGTAGAATACTAAGTAACATTTCGAACTAATTACTTAACTAGGTGGATACAGGAACTATTCATCTCATAACTTGTGAATTGACATGTCAAGAAGCCCTTCGCGAGAGAGCAGCCTTGGAGTGGAAAGGGCGAGTAGCAGGCCTGAGTGCACAAGGGGGCAGTAGAAAGCGATGGCGGAATTAGTATGAATACTCCATACCATCTGGATGACTGGCTGTCAACCACCGTTCGTTTTAAAAGTCACTTCGTGCCACGTACGACTAAACTGTGGAACCAATTTCCTGCGGCGGTGTTCCCGAACCGATACGACGTTGGAACCTTCAAAACCCCTGATGTAGCAGTAGTCCATGGGCAGCGGTGATCGCTTACCATCAGGTGACCCGCTTGCTCGTTTGCTGCCCTATGTTATAAAAAAAAATACACTTTTTTTTTTTAAATTCAGCTGATGGGTCCCACTGCTGGGCAAAAGCCTCCCCTTATTTCTCCAACTACCTCTATCAAGCTCAAGCTAGCTGCTGCCAGCGCCTATCAAAGGTCGACTATTCAAGTCGACATTGAATACATTTATGTGTTAAATTTTATTTAACAATATCATCAATCATCTTCAATCAATCAATATCAATCTTCAACTACTGAACCGTGAATCACCCTAATCACAAATTTCTTATTATAAATCCTGCCGTTCCATCTTTCTACATTTGCTAATACCTGACAGGGTTCATATTGTACCTACTCCAACCAGTTACTGTACTCAGTAGTTATAACTGAATGTATGATATGAAACGCAATAAATGAATCGAATTGAATTGAACCAATCTTCCCTGGAAATTTCACGTATGTACATAGTAAGAAGTACTGAGAAGGACATAGGGTACCTTTCATCCCGGGAAAAAGCATTGTTCCGGGTAATGGTCACGCGGGCAGAAGCCACGGGCAAAAGCTTAAGTTTATTTATAATACAGGGTTATTTTTTAACTACTTTGGCACAAATTTTTACAATATGCTCAGTACTTGAGAATACAACTATGTCCGAAAAAGAAATTTATAGTAAAAGAATAACACTAAAATGTCAACTTTCCATTCTAAGTCCCATCAGCTGATCTGACCACTTTGTATGGGAAGCGAAAAATTTTTTTATAATTTTCTAACATAGATTTTTTTTGGAAACCTGCCTTTAATTTCATCACCAAATCTTTTGCGAAAATTTGGCTATTAGTATTCTCAAAATGACCCTGTAATAAAACTTGAATTGGTCCTTGTGTCAAAAGATACTTATAGAAAGAAAACCTATGAGAGATGGAGAGTCAACAAGTCGCGAAGAGCACAAGCTAATCTATACATATAATACAAACAGTAAAAAATACTTTTGTCTTTCTTTTTGTCAGTATTTTTGACTAAAATGTGAGTAGAGGGACACTCTAAAAAGAACAATAGAAAGCAAAAAAATTTTTTTGGAATTTCTTGTCTGTCTGTCTGTCTGTCTGTCTGTCTGTCTGTATGTATGTACGCGTTTCGCATAAAAACTACTAGATTTGGATTTGAATGAAACTTTTTTTGTTGTATAGCTATTAAGCCTGGGCAACACATACATAGGCTATAACTTTCATTTTTGAAAACTGGAACACCTGATGAAGAACCATAACAGAACAGCTAAACTATATGAGAAATATGGAAATGGTGCCTTAACAAAAGTCGTTCAACCTGATGAGCATTTTCTGCTGACGTATAAAAATTGAAGATCTGGAACATCTGATGAAAAGCTCCAAGAGACCAGCTACACTATAACATATATGGAAATGGCGCCTTAGCAAAAAACCGTTCGACCTGATGAGCATTTTCTGCTGACGTATAAAAATTGAAGATCTGGAACATCTGATGAATAACTTCAAGAGACCAGCTATACTATAACATACCTATACGGAAATGGCGCCTTAGCAAAATTTGATTAATCTGATGAGTGTGGACGTATAAAAATCGAAGATTGGAACACAGGAAACAGTTTGGAACACAAAGACTTTTTCATCTAAGCCAAAGTCACGCGGGCAGAAGCCGCGAGGCAACAGCTTTAGTTGATAATAAAGGTTTGACGCTCACTAATAAACAAGTATGTATAATTGTTTGTTATTAACAGCTTAACACTTACGGTCCCTGTACTCACTTTTGTGAGTAATACGTGTTTGAAAATTTAAATACGAACGACACTTCTACGAATGAGTTTTGTGAAAGTAATATACTATAAAGCCGCTTAAATAAGAGAGATAGATAATGGCTAACTGTACTACACTACAAAAATCTGCAACTGTCTACCAGTAGCCTCTTGTATAGCAAAACGCTTGGATGACATCAGACATACAGCCTTGCTAATATAAACGAAGGCTTAGAACGGAGAGGGTGGCTCAAAGCGAGCAGAAATATTGCCATTCTAGTGCCATGCGACTGTTCTTGCATACGTCAGCGAATGGAAGTGAAGCACAATAGGCCGGCTTGACTGCAGATTAAGATAACACCTTAGCTTAAGGCTACTGTTTTTTCAAAGGCACCTTTCTAAATGATGCGCTTTTTTGCGTCACGTCTTAAATTAACGAGGAGAGTACAAACTTTGAGTTATCTCAGACACACGTTCTGAAATGTAAAAATCTTTATTAGCATGTTGAGTAGATTAGATGTCTATGCATATATAATAGTAAGGGTTTTTTTTTAAGTAGATACATGAGATGCTTCCATGCTGGTCTGGGAGGCGAAGAAAAAAACATAGAATGTGCGAGCTGCTTCTCTTCCCGCGCAGATTGTAAAAGTTAATCGAGGAAAGGAGGGCTTTAAACTTCAGGGATTCCTCCCACTCATAGGCGATGGGCTAGCAACCTGTCATTATACCTGAATCTCCATTCCATCAGAGAGGCACTATTTAGCTAAGCGTGGCCTTTCCAGTCTCAAACTCTTCAAGCTCTTGTCTACCCCGTAAGGGGATAAAGACGTGATTCTACGTATGTATGTAGAATGCATTAATTACCACAGTATCTTTTTCAGCTTGAACGCAATCTTTTTGTTATTTCCTAAAAAGTTCAATGATTAGATATATTTTTTAATGCTTGTTAGAATTCAATCTATCACAATAAACATTTTTGCTTTACACTTGTGTCTGACAGCCGTTAATGTCATAAGCATTAACGGTTGTCAAATGAGAATTAAATTACCAACAATATTATTGTATAATATACTTATATAGATAAATAAAGAATATAAATAATAAATATTGTCGGAGCGATTATATTAGTTAATTTAACTGTGGTTTATTATGTTAGTTATTCAATGGTTTAAAACAAGTTTTACAAGATATGGCACGCGTCGAAAATGTATCAAGGTGACACTGTCACTTGTGATAAAACCAACGTTGCGATCGATATGAAACATTATAACGGCAGTTCTGATTGCATTGGCGCGGTGCGGTGCCAGTGGACGTGTCGTCCGGTTGTGGTGAAATCTCTTTCTTAGCTATGTAGTCAGTGATAGAATAGTGTTTGATAATCGTATTACTCGAGTTCATGTAACGATGTGACTATGAGTGTTGGTGTTATCAGTAAGATATTGGAGATCTGTGTTTGGCTAGTTAGCACGGAAGACCATTCAGTAGAACTCATTGGTTGAAATGGATTCGATCACGTGCGTGGTGGGGCCACGGATCCTTGCCGTAGGTGAGGATTAGGAGTTCGGACACCTTAGCCGTGACATGTAATAAGGATCAAATGAGAGTTTTATTTTAAATATCCTAGTAAATCTCTTGTTGTTATCATGCTGAAGAAGTAAATAAATTGTTACATTTTATCTCCCATGTAGGTACACCTATTCCCAACGCAAAAAGAAGTATATCTGCACGATCTTCGTCTTCTTACTCTCAAACTATCTTACTCCTCTCTATCCTAATTTATCAGAGGAATTTCCCGCGCTTATGAAAGTCGCCACTTAGCGCGATCATAAAAGTTAAATGCCTTATAAATCAAGCCGGGAGACAGTCCGGTAAACCGAACTTCTTATATTAATAACCCTAAAAGCTTGTTCCTTTGTTGACGGCACAATCAAAAACTCAGGAGCTACTTAGAACTTAATAACAAAACTAAAATTTTGCATTATTTATGTTTAGGTTTTTCTGTTGAGTTTAGGGGTTTTTTGTTTGTTTTTTAATATTATTTCACGATCTCGTTGGTATATTCAATTATTTTTTATTTTACTTTTAGTAAAAAGTGACTTTAATTAATAATGAATAAAAAAATGTATAATTAAAAGAATTTTCCCATCTTTTTTATTCAGCGCTTTAGATATAAAAAATAAAATAATACTTAAAAAATAGATTTACACATCTCCCCGCCATAATACCTAAGTAACTCCATTGAAATTTACAAAATATGACAATGTATTGACATAATAGATGATATTACTAGTATACGGTATAGTATAGTATAGTATAAAGTATAGTATAGTATAGTATAGTATAGTATAGTATAAGTATAGTGTAGTATGATATCGTATAGTATAAATATAAGTATAGTATAGTATAGTATAATACCAAGTACCCCTGTTTAAGTGTAAAACAGTCCATTATATCCCTACTTTGCCGTTATGCCTAGTTTTACCACCATCATTTTACTCGGTTTACGTATTCCTTCCAAAGGAACCGAGGTTTATGGTGATTACTTATTTACCGCCTCATTCTAATAAGAATAATATTCACCTCTTACTTGAACGACAAGTATATAATTCTTGGCATCTTTCAAATGTTTATTTCCCTCAAGTCTTGAGTCAATGTGAGTTACAAACCCTAAAAGGTTGAGTACTGGACCCTTGTATAAAAATAAAACAAAAATCGAAATTGAGATCGTGATTTCTTTCTTCATGTCGTCTCGTGATTGAATTGGAAATTCGATATATAAAATTTTAAATGATCGGTTTTCTGACAATACTAAATTAAGAAAAAAAATCAATTTACAAAATAGTCTCCAACAGATGGCGTTTTATGAAAGCCGAAGTCGTAACTAAATAGTGAACCTATATGGTGCGCTTTTTCTTGTCAACCAGAGGCAGAAAAAAAAACACATAACAGTTTGACAGTTGCACAAATCACAATATTGATACTTTTTAGTTGTTTTTTTACTAAGTTTTATTTTTTTTTAATGCCAATCCCGTGAATTTTTACTTTTTGTATGGGAACTTTTTCTCTCTCGCCTTTTACTAAGCGCCATCTATGAAGTCATCTGGAACTATTTTGTTTTTTTAATTTGTGTCTCGGAAAATCCCCTCATTGTAGAACATAGTTCGCATAGTGTATTTTTTTTTTTGACGTAGTGCTGATCTTTTCGTACAATATAGCTGCTGATCATGGAAGTAATAAGTACTTTTGTACAAGTACTTATTATTTCCATGGCTTATGATCAAGGAATTTATAGAAAGTGCACTTTCATCCATAGAGTTTGTCCTTATTGCTCGAAGACTTTCATCCCATGGAAAAAATAAGAATTTCGAGACTTGATAGTAGATCCATGTTTCATCCTCACTATCATTACAAAAAAAATATTTTCTAAATTTATGATATTGACGAAAAATGTCGACGACATGTGATTCCTTTATTTAACATATTTCTGAACTAAATCAATTTTTTTTTTCTATTTTAGATTCAAATTAACACTTAGGAAATGAGAGAACCAAGAATGTCATGCATGATCTGCATTATGTAGAATTGCATAACCCTGTTGCTTTAAGGGTTAAGATGGATATCCAACAAACACAAACAGAAATATATCAGTGTTACGGCTGGTTGGCTTCCAGTTTATCTGGGGTTCCGCGACAGTGGCGCCGCCCCCTAAATCTGTATCGTGGGTGCATGCTACTGTACTGTACACTATCTCGATTAATGTGCAAGTCTTTTAAATTTTTTGTTTTACTGCAGGCGAGGACGGTCAAAGGTTTTTAATTGTAGAACGATCTGTGAATCTTTTGTATCGTGGATTTGATGGAGGCTAATCAGAGAAACTATCCACAATAAATCAGAGTCCTCAGACAACGATATCAGTCCACAAAGCCCTTCATGCTGTGCACAACACTCATTCAATCAGTGGCATCAATGTAGTAATTCAACATTAGGAAGCAAAATCTTCAACCAAAAATATATTTTTTTTCTCTTTACTTAAAACACCCCTTTATCATCTTTAATAACAATTAATCACATATAATAAAACTGTAACCGTTATGTGTCTGTACATAGAAGATATTTAAGAAAAAAAAACAATGAGGGGTCTTTATAGGGCCAGTAGAAGCCAAACTTCCAAAAGACAACAAATTTTGTAGAATTTTTTTGTCTGTCTTTCTATCTGTATGCGCACACGCATCATGCAAACACTACTAGAGCAAATTTACGAAGCTGCAGTTTTCACAGTTGTATTTTTTGAAGGACTAACTTAAAATCAGCGTCTGCAAGTTTCGTCTTCAGATTCTGGTACGCCACTTAGAGCTGCAGAGATAAAAACAATAGTAATTTACGCGCGGACGAAGTCACGGGGCACAGAGCCACCTTTTAATTACATGGAGAGTTAAATCACTCGTTTAAAATTATAATGAAGATTATCCGGTCGGCTCTGTGGTCGTTTTGTTACCAACATTATTTTGTTACAGAGTTATCGGTTTGCAGAAACTAAAAAAGCGTTAATGAAGTTTGTTTTTTTTTTACTTGAAGTGAGTTTTGAATTTATTAATTATTAGTTTTGACGGAAATATGTACCGGTGAAGGCCAAGTGTCAATAAAGTATTTTTTGATTTTGATTTAGGTAACTATTCCACCTGGTTTGAACACTTTTTGCATGGATTAATACCTGCGCTGCTACCAGCTCCACTCCAGCAGGGAATTTTTGAAATTAAAGTAGGCATTTCTATGTGTTATTCCAAGTGGGCGATGATGATGTTGTCCGACCGATTTCGATCATGGTGACTGCTTCAGGAATTCAGAGCTGTATTCCAAGAACTCTAAACGTGAACCCTGGATTACTTTAAAATCCGTCTAGTAAATTATTTTACGAAAAGAATAACGTAACTTCCATCTATCCTAGTACGAAATATTTGCACAAACTTTAGTAAAAAAGTTTTATCAACATTTTCAATGATTTTCAATCTTCACAAAAAGTAGTACGTAACTACTCAATTATAAGAGTTTATATACTATTTGATTATACGTTTAAAAAAAAAGGAATGGATCCCAGGTGAAACGTTTGCTCGCGAACGGGACAATACGCGAAAGGGGCATAACGCTAATAGGCGGGGCATTAAAATTTTTTCACCGACAAATTCCTACAACCACGATTCTTATCCTAAATATTATTTTGATGTTTTTAGACATCCCAATGAAAAAAAACTAGAATTTTGATTATCCGATATAAAATGGGAGGGGTAAATAAACTATACTGAATTGCTCGTAAACAAAAAAGTCTACAATAAAGATTACTGTTCACAATTAATTAATAAGACTTTGTAACGCGGCGACGCGTTCATCCTCTTTGATCCATTTATGCGTGCGCTGGCACATACATACTTATTTCACCTGTCATAAATTTTAAATTGTATTCATACACATTCGATTCTACATTTTGATATCATTCTTGACTCAGTTTATGTAAATCACTTATCATCTAACATTATAAAGATAAATAATATATCTTAAATATATTTAATATTATATAAATCAACATAGACCCTTATCGGGTATGTATTATTAAGTTTTATTGGTTCTTTTGGAAGTGATTCTAAATTTATAGTGAAGTGTGCTTGTTATCGTTTCTAACCGTTATTATATTTGTTTTAGGTCTTATGTTTTTACTATTAAAATAATTACAACGACCCTCGAGATGTATTATTTCACAATTAATTAATAACTTTACTTAACTATAAATAAAAGTTGACCGGTTTATAATAAGGCTTTCCAGTCATAAAATGTATTTTTGCTTGTGGTAGAAAACGAACTATGTCTAAACTATTAAATTTTCTTGACATTAAAACGTAGGTGGCGCCCTCACTCACAAAATAGATCCTTTCGCACTGTGTGTAATTTGTCACTCACGGTGACTTCGTGCAAGTAATATTATTTATAATATTTTATGTTTACTTTTACGGTTTTGGTACCAAGAACAAATTTTAAGTCAAATATTTTACTATATCTAGAATTCACGTATCAAAATTGAATCTCTGAACTTTTTGAAAGTAATTACAATAGCTCTAACAAAAATTTACCTAATTAAATTTAAAAATAATGCTTTTTATACAGTTGGATCCTAGGACATATTGCATCGTAATAATTGCTTTATAGATTTTTCTAATATTATTTATTATAATATATTATTTATTATCATATATTATTTATTTTATACTAGATTTTGCCGCCAGCGTACTCCGCTTCCGTGTCAATTTCCTATGAGAACTGTGCTTTTCCGGGATAGAAAGGTATATACCCTATGTCCTTCTCGGGACTCCTAACTATGTGTATGCGTAATTTTAGGAAGATTGGTTCAAAAGATAAAGAGTGAAGAGGTAATAAGCAAACAAACAAACTTGCTTTCGCGTTTATAATATTAATTAGGATTTAACATACGATACTTAATTATATACTATCTGCATCTCTGAGTGGGAGATATTTTGATAGTTAATTAATGTATTCAAATGCATTTACTCAAAAAATGTAAATAAGCAAGTCTGACTCCAGCCTGACCGATTTTTATTTTTCAAGCTTTATATCGGGTTATAAACTCCCATAAAAATATTAGTGAATCATTTCTTATTTAAAGTATCGCTTGGTGCCACCGCTAAAAGCTTGTCGCGCTGTAAAAAGCTGTTTTGACGATTTTTGTGGTAGCGCCATCTTGTAAATAACTTTCAACTAGACCCCATTTTATTATATTTTGCGTAAATAAATTTGCGAAACAATTTGACTTGCGTCCGTCGGCACCTTTACTTCATATACCAAACAACATTTCTTGAAATCTAAGAAAATACAGATATTTCGTATGGAGTCGTTTTTTTTTTAACTTCTCTTATAAATTCAATACACGAAATGTTTATTATACTTTTATATTTTTCTGGATTACCTTTTTTTACATATATAGGCATAGTTATTGTAAACAAAAGCAATACCCAACAAAAATAAAGACATTTATAAATGGACTATGTATATGGAAGTCATTTCAGCCCACTGTGCAGTCGTGTCGTCATTGCACTCTAGCTTCCCCACTTTGTGCCACTGATTTTAATATGGTTTTTATTTAATTACAGGAAAACGGGTTAATTCATTTTGGTGACTTTTTAAAATTAGATTAAATAATTAAAATTACGTAAAAATATGCATTTATCCTGGTTGTAGAATTAATGCGCGGAGCATGAAAAATCGTTAAATGTTAATAAAAAAAAACTGCTGAAGTCACCCTTATGAAAATTGAGGATGTGGTTCATTACAATAATATAACAATAATATATAAAAATCACCATTGCTGGATTTTTTTTTTTGTACAGGATTTGTTTAAAGTATAATCATTAAAAAAATACATTTCGGATTGTTATTTATTGGTGATTTTTTAAATCAAGCTTTTATTATTCGTAAGGAAACATGTAACGAGTTAATAAAGAGTTATAACAATATGAGTCTTATAATAGCGTTTAAAAAAAAAATGCGGTGGTGATTTTTTTTTACACTTAAATTTGCAGTTGTAATATCATAATCTATGTAGTTTATAAAAATCACCATCGTAGGATTTAATGTGACCACCTCCATACAAC